>MU386648.1:0-345134 GCA_022496965.1 Annulohypoxylon nitens | reverse complement strand
AGATTAAAAAGTTTTTTTAAAATTTAAAAATAAAACCATTAAAAACTTTATATATAAATTTCCCATTCCCGTAAAAAAAAAACGTTTAAAAATTAATTTTTTAAACTTTACATTAAAAAAAGTTTTAAAATAATTAAAAAACGATAAAAAATAACATTTTATCGTTTATTATTTAAAAACATTATAAAAAATAAAGTTTAATTATATTATTTACGATAAAAAACTTTTAATTATTATTTAATATTTAAAAAAAATAAAAACTTTATTTAAAAAGAAAAAATATATTTATTAATATTTATTTCGATTATAAAAATTTTGTAAGTTTTATAATTAATGGTATTTTAAATTAACGTTATAAAAAATGGTTAATTTTTTTTAATAAATTTAAAATTAATATTTATTATATAAAAAGGAAAGAAAATATTTAAATAAATTTTTTTAACCGAAAAGGAAATTATAACAATCACATTTTAAAAAAAACACCTTAGTTTTTAAAATGATTTTAAATAATATTATATAAATAACGTTAATTTAAGTCGATAAATATTAAACGAAACGATTTTAAAATCCCATTAATTTTACTTTAAATAAAATTAAACAATTAACAATTAAAATGTTAAATAAAACTTATATATTTAAAAAATTTAAACACGAGTTTATAAAAAAATTTTACGAATATTTCTTTTATAAACATTAAAAATACATTAAAATTAAAAAAAAACTAACGGAACATTATAAATTTTCAAAGTTAACCATTATAATTTAAAAAATTATAAAAACATATAATATTTATTATAAAATAAAAATTATTAAACATTAACCATATAAATATTTAATATTAACTTATATTTTTAATTAAACTTTTTAAATAATTTTATAAGATTTTATTATTAAATTATTTATTTTATAATGTTTTATTATAAAAATTAAATATAATAATATTTAAATAATAATTAATAAATTTATTAAATATAAATATTTTTTTAACATTAACATTATTAAACATTTAATATATTTATTTTTACGAAAATATATTAATAAACATAAACTATTAAAACAAATAACATTAAATAAAAATATTTTATTTACATTTAAATTTTAAACTAATCTTTTAAAACGAATAAATATTAAATAAAAATTATCCATAATTTTTTATTTTTAATTAAATAAATGAACCAAAAAATTAATTAAATATTTAAATAATATTTATAAAATTATATTAATTACATATAAAATAATTAAATAAAATTTTTATTTATAACGTAAATATTTTATAACTTTTTCATTAATAAAAATATAATTATTTTATTTTATGTTATAACTTATAAACATATTATAGTTATAAATAAAAACTTTTTTAACTTAAAAAAATAATTAAAAATTTAAAATATAACATTTAAAATAAAATAAATCGCTTTAAACATTCGTATAACTTAAAAATAATTTTAAATTAAATTTTAATTTATATAATAATAAATGGTTAAATATTATAATAAACGTAAAATAAAAAAACTAATTTTTTTTTTAAAAAAAACAAAATATATTTATTATAATAAAATTAAAATATAATTATAAACATACCGTAAATTCGAATTTAACAATTAAATAAAAAATTAAATTTTAAGAAATTAAACCCATTTAAAATTATAAAGGTATTTTTAAAATATAATTTTTAATTTTAATTTTTTAAAAATATAAAATAACATTTTATATTTTATATTTTTATGTTAAAATTAATATTTAAAAACGTTCGTGTTATAACCAATTTAAATATAATTAATAAATAATTAAAATATAATATAAAAGTTCTTTTAAACATAAAATAAAAAAATAGAAAAAATAAAATATTTAATAAAATAAAAAAATTATTTAAATTTCGAAAATATTTAAAAATTATTTAATTATTTAATAAAAACTTAAAATAAAATTTAAACATTTTATCGTGATAATTTTAATTTATTTTAAATGGATTTAAAGTAAATAAAACATTATTTAAATTAATAATTAACAATGGAATATTAAAATTAACCATTAATATATTTTATAAGATTTTATTAAATAATAATCGAACATTTTAATTTTTATTAATAACATTTTTATTTCCGGTAAAAATAAAACCTTTCGTTTTATCTTTTTTATTTAATAAAATTACATTATAAATAAATTATATTTTCGTATTTATATTTAACATTTTTTATTATTTCTTTAAACGGGATAAATAATTTAACATTTTAATCATTTTTTTATAAATCGTTAACGTTTATTTATAAGTTAATAAAATTTATTATTAAACCGAAATTAATAAAACTTTAATAATTTATTTTTTAAATTCGATTTTTTAACGTATAAATAAAATAAATAAAAAATATTAACTAATAAACTCACCATTATATAACACTTTCGTTATAATATAACCCGTATAATAAAAAATATTTTTAAAAACATAATATATATAAAATATAATGTTAATTAAATTTTTAAAACCGTCGGAAAATAAATAATTAAAAACTATTTAACGTTTATTATAACCGGATAAATATATGTGTTTATTAATATAAATAAACATATTATTAACTTAATAAAAACTAAAAAAAAAAAAAAAAAAACTTATAAAATAAATAAATCGTAAATACCTTAAGTTTTTAAAAGTAAAAACGTAAAAAAAAAATAATATTAAAAATTAATTAAATTATAAAATTTTAACTTATTAAACCACGATTTAAAAAAATTATATTCCGGGGGTTTTTTATAAAAAACGGGATAAAAAATCCGTGAACTTTTTATACGAAATTTTAAAAGCTTTTTATTAAAAACCGATTAAAAAAGTTTTAAATATATAAATATTTTAAAATAAATTTAAATAACTTTATTATATTTTTTTATATATAAAATAAAATCTTTTATTTTTTATTATATTTAAACGCTTAAATAATAATTAACTTAAACTTATAACCACTCTTTAAAATATTATAAAAAAATCCTCATTAAACCTTTTAACGATTACTTATTTTACTTCGTTGTTATCTGTAAATTAAAACCCTTAAGCGATAAATCGTTACACGTAGTCTGCCAAAAATGTCACATCTCTAAGCTGAGGTGTAGTGGCAGGTTATACGGTAAAGCTTGTGACCGGTGCAAGCGTCTTTCGAAGTCATGTTTATATATCAGCAACCAGAATCAACGTCCCAATCTCAATAAACGCCCAACAGCAGCTTCGACTAAAACTACCTCTCCCAAGCAAGAAGACTCAGGTAATCGTCCCATAGGGACACCCGACTCTTCTCCACAATCAAGCAGTGATGAAACGCAGTTCGTGACAGACGACCCTTATGGACTTGACTTCGAACAATGGCTTCAAGTTCATAGTACTCCTGCGCTAACAGAACCGGCTCAGCTACCACAAATGGTCTCGGCGCGTGATTTGCGGATGACGGAATCCCCCAATGATTTTGCTCTTTCTCCGTTACAGCTGGAACAATCATTGCTAGGTGGAAGAGAGGCGTACGAGGCTCTCACGTTTCAATTTTCAGGGTTGAATAATATTGAAGCTGAAAAAGATGGTATGGCAGAACACGGACTCATGGTGTCAGAATCGTCATGGGACCCCGCTAAAGGCGAATATTTCTTAAATATTTTCGAGCAATCAATGGCACAGCTACATATCGTAGAGAACTGCCCATTAAACTGTAAAATGTCACGAGACTTGGCTCTTCTCACCTCACTTGTCGTCGAGCAATTGGCAAGGTCACATAGGAATCTTGCATCAGACGTAACAGGAGGACTTGGTCACCTTGATGGGTACCCTCTTGGCATATTTCTGGAGTCAACACACCATCTACCAGGGATTCAAACCACTGTCGCTCTCAATACCCAGAAGAAGCAGGACATTTGGATCGCCAGAATTGGCACTTTCGAAATCACAGATTCGTTTGAGCTACGAATGATTATGAAGTTTCTCTTACACCTCAAATCCCAGGCTCTCAATAGCTATATATCTAGGTGGATTGATGAAATCAAGCATTACGAAATGCAGGACCTTGAGATTGACCTCAGGAAGATTCAGGAGGATTTACGCAATGTGGCTTTCCTTGAGAATGACAGAATCTAGTAGCCTTTACTACTCGCAAACTTTCTGAAATGTTTAGACCTCTCCCAGCATTCCATCTAACTTTAATGACACCGGTTTGAAAGATCAGATAGACCTCCCGCTGCAGTTATACGTGGCCAAGTGAACGTTGTATTTGTTCTAGGCCTATTAGCGATTTACCTACCACCATCTAGTGAATGAAGCTGCTATATTTTAGTGGACACCTGCCCGGTAGTTTAGGCGCAGCAGGTTTTAGGGGTTCCAAGGTTCCCCGCAATTTGACGGTGAAGGTTGCACCAAGCGGTAAGCCCGCTGCCCCATTAGTGCTCTGGGCTAGTTCTAGGGTTTCAGCAGGGCTCTCTTTAGCGTCATGAATTTGACCCCTGAAACAGCGCTGAGTTACAGCGGCTATCCCCTCAGGGGGCAACTAACCCAGTGGGAAAAAACGCCAAACAGTAGCCCTAGAGGTATATATACTAGCACTAGCTTGTGGCCCCTAGGTGCCTGCAGCACTGCGCTTTAATTAAGTACCTATCATTCTGAATGTTTATAGCTCCACGGGCTTCTTCAACGTGAGACATACATTATCCGGGTATCACGAACATCCTGGCCCTCTGGCCCTAGATATCGACCTGTCTTGAAGCTGTCCCATACCTTAGTACATCTTTTCCGAAACCTATTAGTAGAGTACGCTTACCTCCAGTGCAGATTTCCAAGGGGGATGCGACGGCAGGTCTCGACGAACATGAGTACTTGACTGTCGATTTTCTCTCCATAACATGGCAATTCCGCAAGATTAATATATCATTGTTTGTAGCAATTTCTAATCATGGTACCGATTTTATTTACAGCTTGCTGGATGGGCAGGCCCCTTTCCATCAGAAGTGTGATTAAATTGTGTTCGACGCCCAGCTCCTAGTGAAAATATTAGTCTGCCAAGCAAAATATTATTTGCCCTAAGTAACGTACTATATCCTTCCGATATGACAACAAGTCATTCACCCTCGGCCTTGGGTTAGTAGTGATACAGCTTTAAAGACATTTGGCACCTACAAAATTGTAAGATCTGTTGATATACGCGTACGCTCTTGTAAGGAGTTATGGGAAAAGACATGATCTGGAAGCTGACATCTCTCGGCATCCATCGCTGCTACGATAGTAGAATAGGCTCCAATAGTTCCCCTACGAACTTCCAGATACGTCCCAACGTCACGACTGAGGACCTCTCCTCTAGCCACTTGTTGGACTTGCACTAGGAGCTGACCGAAGTATATTCTGTGTGAATCTTTGTATCGCTGTCGCGATTCTGCATCTAGTTTAAGTACAAGCTATGGTGAGATTGATTTGCCAAGACATACCTGGAGACGCCCTTTGCGTTTGCCTCAGCCAGCATGTCTGGAAAACGTAGCGTATTGGCTTTTCTTCTGGGGCTATCAGTGGGACATCATCTTCCATAATGGCCATGGTTTGGTCCAACTCATCCTGTGCTGCGACAGGATCATCCTTCAAGTGACCTTCATCAAACTCTGGAATGATAGTGAGGTTAGCGAGTCACAAATCAATTTCAATCATTTCACCTACGATCATCAAAAAGGAATACCTGAGGCGATTCGTCAACGAGTTTTAATGAAGGTTATGGTGCCAACCCATATGTGGGGAAACCTACCCAATAATTAAGATCAAGCATGAATCTCAACGCATCTTCGTCGGCATCTGGAGCCCACATCGAGGATAGATAACAAAAATCTGCCTTTATGTACTTCGCGTATGTTTCTTCGTCCCAGTTCATAATCCTGGAAGAGTATTAACCGCAAACCCATAGATTCCGCCGACTTTTTCTGAGTCAATCCGAACATAGTTACATACCTTGAAATCCATCTGTCACCTTCGGCTTTAACTTTGAAATAGTTTGGATTTACTGCTGGCCTTGAGGCCATTATAGAAGAGAATAGATCCGGAATTCGAACGAAACGCCTCTCGGACCCATGGTCGGCCGTGATGGCAGGATTCGATGTTTCAGTCATCGGAGTATTGATTTATCTCGTTATAATAATAGAACACACTGACTTTAGAGGAGAAGTCTCAGGAATGATGAAAGATTAGGTATCAAAAATTTTCCTTAAAACTAAATACTTGATACGATTTTTGGATCGATAGTAAAAAATACGCGACGAGAATATACCGTCTACCGGTATCTTATTTATAAGCCATTGTAGGCATGCTGACCTCGGGAAGCAACAGGGTATTGCCTTAAACAGAAAATAATTTAAGATCAAAAATATGAAGGTCGCTTTGATGTCATACTTAATTAGGAAAATGTAACATAACATACCTGTTTGCTAGTAGGTACCTACCTAGCCTAGAATCTTGGTGTCACACGAGGATTGGATATCAAGATACTGTCGGTAGGATGGCCGCATATAGGTTAGGTAGGAATCATGCAAAGAGGCCATCACGGCTATCACCAGATATCATTGGGAAATGTTGGTCAGATGCTAGATCGTTACACAAACAACGATAGTAGAATACGGAGGTGTTGGGCGCCTGACATTTATATTGTACCTCTAGGTACTTAGGCTCTTAGATTCTCACTTCAAAGAAGAGGGAAGACCGAGGACCTTGAAGCGGCTGAGAATTATTAATTGAAATTGATATATTCTAAGCCTTGTTAACTCCTTATCATAGTCGGGTAATCCGAAATACCTACCTAGGTAAGTAAGGAGGAACCCGCATTTGGTAAACTCGGTGTGGCTTTTTCAGCTATACTGGCAAAGTCCTATCAGTCAGCTACCCCCTTATTTAAATACATTAGTTAACTAAGATGCGTGATAGGTAATTCTAGGCATATATCAGTGAGATACCTTATGAAGCTGTATAAACAATTTTGGTTTCTACCATAATACACCGGTTATTCTGTAACCAGTTAATTTCCTTGGTAACGAGCTATAGGTCAAAGTATCTTAGGTAAACCGTAAACCCATCCGATAGGTACAGGTACTTACAGAGGGTCTAAGCTACCTAGTTCATATAGCATACGGATTCATGTAAATTCCCACCAAACCAAGCTGCGTCTTTCTAAATATTGAAAATATTTGTAGATGTCACGGTGAGAATTACCGTTGAATGATGCTTGTCTGAATGATGTCCAGGTTCTTGATGGAAAAGGTAGGTAGGTGAGGAGTTGCCTGGATACCGAAATCCCTCAATGCTTTGACCTTCCCGGTACTTTTCTCCTTGAATGTACGAAGTGGAAATGACGTAGGCAGTGCGGGTTTACCCTAAGTGCTGGCAGCCTAGGTCGCCGAACGCCTAGAGGAAATTACCCCTTATAGCAAATGCCGATTTTTAACGAGTTGGAGGAGATTACTAGATCGGAAAGAGCAACCATTTGTGTCTGTGCGCTAGATTTCCCAAATTTCCATGACTCAGCGGGAATTACTAAGATGGCATATATCAATAATTCTCACGTGATTACTGTCATACAACGAGACATGACTTGCTTTTTTCCCTACCCGTCTCCCAGGAGGTATTCATCTTCTCACTTGTTGTTTCTCATAGCGTGACCGTGGACCAGGTGTCAACATTGTCATCGCCACATCAATATATCTGAATTAGGGACTTGCAATTGCACGCACAACAGGCTCATATTGCGAGTGTGATTAGGGATCTATGCGATTGAACTTCATCGGAAAATTACCTAGTCAATCATGTCATTGTTATTTATGTTGGTAGATACTAGGAATCGGAGTGGAAATTCCGCCTTCAGATTTATTCCCTCGAATGCCTTAAGGGATCATGTAATCTTCCCTGAAAGTTTCGGGTAATCGACGTAGGGCTGTCAAGGGAATGTCCTGCATATTCGGTAATCGGATCGTGTAACATGAAGGCAGACAGGAAATCCAGGGTATTATGATAACAAGACTCACCATAACGTCATCCCCAACCCTCAAACTCCTTAAAAGGACTCTTTGGATTACTTTTTCTTTTGGGAACGACGACTTCATATATTCGCACCAGGAGCATATACCAAGTAAAAATGCCTACTACTCAAGATTACAACCTAACGTCAGATTTTCCGCCTCCGCCTGGAGTTACACCTAATTTCGTCGACCCGCTATCCATAGCGCCAGTGTCGAAAGCGATTACTGCTGTGACTTTTGCCATAATGTGTTGTCTACTATTATTACGCATTTATACTCGATTACGGCTGACTCGCAGTTTTGGGATAGATGACTGCAAGTTTTGTCTTTCCAGTGGCGAAGAAACGATGCTAATTGCGGTACCTAGCTCAGATCTTTGCTTGCTTTCAGCTGTGAGTTAAATCCGCCCTTATATCTATCACACGTATAGAGGGCTAATCATATCTCACAAGGCAACAATCACTTCATATTGTGCTATCGTGTTCAAAGGTTAGTGATCATGTGTAAAGGCTCTATCTCCAAATGACTGAAGCTAATCGTAGCAGCTCTTGATAGCGTGTTGGGCCATCATCAATGGGATGTACCGTCGTCAAAACTTAACCTTCCCTTGATCCTAAAGGTACATTTATATTATTCCAGTTATGAAAATTGACCCGCTAATTTGCATATCCAGGACTCCCTCTTGACAATTATATTTTATGGAGTGTCTGCTATCTTCCTAAAATCTGCTCTTTTATCTCTCTATCTCCGTATCATTGAACCTGTGAGAACCGCGAGGATTCTGATATGGGCTTCACTTGTGATAATCACGCTATTCTACACAATTTGCTTCGTCACAGATGCAGCTATTTGTGGGAAATTCTTCAGCCAGCCTGATATATCGGCATTGGATTCTTCGCATTTTGACCCCGACGACAGCTGCTCAGTACGACAGAGGCCAATTTGGGCTACGATGAGCGTATTCAGTGTCGTTTCAGACTTCTATCTACTCCTAATTCCTGTGATCTTAACTATGAACCTTCGACTTCCACTGAGGCGGAAAATTGGAGTATATTGTATGTTTCTTACAGGATTTATGTTCGTTATATCATCCCCTAGAGCTAATGTCCTTCTGCTAATGATCTTTAAGTTCTTGCGCCTTCTCTATACTCGCTACAGTTTACCGCTTTCAACTGCTCCGGTCTCACGACCTTACTTGGACAGCTTCATTAACGTATGCGTTCATGTAAGCACTGTATTAGTCATGTTCTCGTTGGGAGTATAAAAATTGAACTGACACTATCTCTTCTTTAGGGCGGCCGAGATTAATGTTGGCATTGCTTGTAGTTGCATTCCAGCAACATTAGTCTTTTTCCACAGCTTTCCTAAAAGCACAACGTGGAGCTCGTTCATGAAGATCGCTTCATGTCAAACATCTAACTATGGAGACTCTGTGTCTCACTTGAGCAAGCCTGCCGTGGATTCTCTAAAGAAAAAAACGCCAGGACCCCCGCCAGTCACGAGAGATTTGATATCCTCTATACGCAAAGTCTATTTCAGTCAATCTAGACGACCGAGTTTGAGTATCGCATATAATGACAAATTATCTTCGATCGAATACCACACGCAGCTGTTTAACCAGACACGGTCGGATAGTAAGGCTAGCTCGGCACGGTTATCTCAACAAAGTCAGGGAGGTTTTATCTCAATCTGGGAAGGATAACCATGAGCATGAGTCTGGGATAAAATATCCAGAACACGCCTTCCTCAATTTCGCATTCATACCTACTCGAGCGCAAGAGAATTGAATCATTTGTGTACGGCCCTACATAATATTTTAGCTCAGATTTAGTTTCTATAACGGACCCACGCAATTCCGTCGCATCGAAGGGAATTATGTTCAAGTCGTACCATGTTACCAGCCAGCCTAGGACCTCAGGTAGTATTCCCTTGGCGTCAGATCATGTATCACGGGACCATCATTGAGCTCTAACCTCAACGCCCTTTTCTTCAGGGCCGAGTCCTACTGTAGTACAGAAGACTTGTCGGACACGTCAGCTCCACTCACCTCAGATAGTAGAACGCTTCTCAACGTCGCTGTGTAATTAAAACATATATTCGAAATTAACTATCGTACTATCAATGAAAGCGACCGTTATTAACATATCCTCGATACAACATCCTCCTTTTAATAATTCTTAGTTATACTTGAAAGTAATCGAATGTGGGGACGGTGTGCGGTGGGTCATGGCCTAGAGCTGCAGTTTTGGTTTTAGGTCCCCGTTTAATCGCTCGCGCCATTGATCCACTGCACCAACACCGCCGCTATCTCATCACTATTCTTCTCCATCATCATCATATGTCCATTGCCGTATATACCCTTTTCATTAAGCCTCACGTACTCCGTGTTCTTCACACCGGCTTGCCGCAGATAATCAACGGTAGCCCAATCATACTGAATATGGTACGACGTCGCAGAGGTGACTACGAGCACCCTCATATCCTTCAGATTGATAAGCTGCCTCGGCGGCGGCGTATTAGCCTGAAGTGTGCAGTTGATATAATCAGCCTCCGGCGCCGTCACATTGACCTTCACGAAATCCGTCTGAGGGTCCGTGACCGGCGGGTCATAAGTAATCGGCGCGTTCGTGATACCGTACTGCGCACCGGGGCCAGACATAACCGCGGGCTTGGAGAACGTCGGGCCCGTCGGCTCCAGCGCGATGATCATCTGCACCAGCTTCGGGCGCACATCCGCTACGAGCCAAGGCACCGAACCACCTGCCGAGTGCCCGATTAAAACGACGGGCTTGCCGATTAGGTCGAGGAGAGCCGCGCACGCGGCTTGCGACGCGGCTTCTTGCCATGCGGGATCATCGAGGATCTGCAGCGCGGAGCGGTAGAACTGGTCGAATACGGGGTCGCCCATCGTGCCGTTGCCGGGCCACTGCGTGTGCTCTACGGCCTGTGGCCAGGTTCCGTAGATTTGCGTGGCTGTGAAGAGGGTTTGGATTGATTCGGCTGTGTACGCGGTCATGGGGCCGTTCCCAGGGAACCACTTTTCATGATAGGAGTCAGTTTTCGGTGAGTTTTTTTATTACATGCGATTAAAAGTTCTAGCTTGGCGTCACGTACCGCACTCCGACCCCGATAAGGTTGATCAACGAGGTAGCACTCGAAACCCTGCGCGAGGAAAAATGAGGCCCAGCCGGGCTGTCCGTCGGGCTTGGTAACCCAGTCCTGGTCACGGAGAAATTGTCAATCACAGAGTCGGATAGACAAAGTTATGGGGCTATACAATACTCACCTCGCCAGATCTTGTCGCGCCATGGATGAATATAACAGGATAGGGCTTTCTCAAACTTTCGTCTACCTCGGGGACGAGTTTTTCAACGTACATCTGTCCCTGGAGCGAATGGTTGCCCTGGGCATCGGTCACATAGCTCCCGCCCACGTAGATTATTTCCCGCTGGTAGGGAGTAGGGGAATTTACTGGTGTACCATCTGCCATAGTCGTACAGATATGGTGTACAAAGATGGAGAAGAAGCTTAGTAATGGTATAAACTGCATATTCGCGGTTAGTTCGTGAACAAGACGCAACACTGGATAGAGAAGTACAGAGCGCTCGATACGAACACAATAACAACAAATAATCTTCATAACCATGGAAATAAATTTACTCACTTCACCCTGTTCCCTAGAAGAAGGATTCAGTCACGTGTTACAAGCATAGAATTAACCTTGAAAGATAATGAGGCAAGTAAGACGGAGATGAGGGGGGAGACAGGGTAGATTATATGGTATAATCTCAACTGACAGGATGTAAGGGACAAGAAGCTTCAGTCAATTCATTTTTATTCAGCTACAGCGGCTATGCATCTACACTGCGTCAGATTTTGTGATAGCCAATCAGTTGCGTTATTCCCGACCATCCTTGGCTTACTAATCTTCGGTACTGGGTTTGGGGAAAACGCCTCCTCACCAAAGAGGACGGACAAGTAAGCAAGCAAACAACAAACAAACGGAGAAGGGAATCATTTGCGATGAAAAGACGAAGAACCCTTGAACGCCGACCGAGTAGCGCCGTTTATCGACCTCGATTTTAATACATCCGCCCAATTGACCATGTCCGTAACGACAGACAGATCCAATCCACCTGTTAACCCGGAAGCTCGTAAATCGGTCCGGTAGTCGTTGGGCTCTTTTTGGCATCCCTCTCATCCTCCGGAAACCCGAGACTACCCTTCTCGTCGACGGGGCTTAACGGACTCGCAGGCGCGCTGCCTTCGTTACCCAGCGTCTTCTCCTCGTCGATTCTAGTCTGGCTTCCCGGAGGCTGCTGGGCGTAATTACCATGCAAAAGAGGGTTATATGCGCGGAATGCTCGCTGAGGTGCCGTAGGCGACGTGGGCGACGCGAGTTCTGAAACCACAGGTGAGCCCGGAAGCTCGCTCGCTCTCTTGAGCTCGTTGGCAGCTAGCTCCGTGGGTGTGGGGCTCGTAGGATCCGTCGGATTGGCCGGATCCGTCGGGTCGCAAGGCAGATCGAATTGCCCGGCGTTACCTCGAAGAAGATCCTGACGCTTACGCAGGAAGAACACGAGATATACTAAACCTCCGAGGAGGATAGCTCCGACCCCCGCGCCGATACCGATACCAGCTTGCGCTGCCGTAGACAAATTCGTACCAGTAGGAGTGCTCGCAGAGAGGTCGGGCTGGTTGGAGGAGGGGGTGACGGTGGATGGCGTTGTGGTTACTTGGACCGCAGAACTCGTTGATTGTGAGGGGTTCCAAACAATCGTCGAGGGATGTATCGCGTTTGGGTCGCTGATCGGGTCGCTGATCGGGTTTGCTGTGGCAGACGGATGACTCGATGTCGAAGTCACGATTATCGATGGAAGCGTATGGGTTGGAAACAGAGTCAAGGCCGATGGTGACATCCCATCATACCACGAAATAGTTCCACCTAAGCTCGTAGGGAGTTGGGCGACATTGTCGAGCACCGGTTTGTCTGTCAAGACCTCAACTTCCTTGGAACAGGTGCACATTGCCGGAGGTTTAGAACCCGGCACATCACCTGTTTCCGCACATCCAGCCCAGACGTCTGTGTCATACTTGCAGTTCTCTAAGCCTACCCACTGCTGCTTCGCGAATTTACCCTTAGGAGGACATGTATCATCCCTGTAGTCAGGGTCGGTGCAGCCAGCTAGATATGTGACATCAACTGGTAGTCACGTCTCGTCAGCATTGCTATAAGAATTGAAATCATTGCCAGTGGTTAAGCAGGTAATTCATTAAATAAGTGTACTAACAGCGAAGATGGTAGCATGCTGAGCTACCTAAACAGATATCTCCTGCGACACAGCAGGCCCAATTGGCGCCGATGTCGACGTTACCGCAAGGAATGTAATCGCTTTTGGCTTGCGTGTTGGCGGCGTAGTAGCAGGTGCCATTCGAAATATCAACCTCATTATCATCAGGCTGTTTATCATGCCTCATGATGACGAATTATCCGTACCCAAATCGCGGTACAGTGCGATGGGTTAGGTTTGATAGTTTTCTTGCAGGTACCCGGTAAGGTGGTGGTCCAGTATGAGGAAGGAAGAACAAATATTCCAATCTTCAAAACGAAAAAAGAAAATTTACCGTGGGGAAAATAAAAAAAATGAGAGAAGGAAAGAATGTCGAAAATTCTGTACATCAAACCTCGAGGGTTGTACAGCCCTGAAGATTGTTTGGTGCTTTTAAAATGAGGGTTCAACACTTTTGAGTGCTGGATGGTTGCAGACGGCATCCGTCGAAAATTGTTTGTTAATGGCACATGGCAACACGGAGCACCCTTGAACCAATCATACCCAGCGCTTGGACTGGTGTAATCCTTCTTTCGGCTTTACTGAGAAGATGAGAATTCATGGATCGGTGAAGGTTGAGCGAGAAAATTTTAGAAGGGGAGGTGCCGAGATGGTCTAATGACCCAAGTGTCGAACAGACCCGTTGCACCTTCTTACTTAGACAGTAAGGTCGTTCCTTCTTTTATCGAATGCCTCAGGTTCGAGCTTCGGTCCATGGATTAAAGTTTAAAAAGTTTAAATATAGCCTACCAATTTACCATTAAACTGGAACATTTGATTTGCAATCGCAATTGCGCGTTTTGTCTTCAATTCCTCTCGTCAATTCTATAGTTGGAATCGACCTACACCAGAGTTTTCGACGATAACCATATAGGTACATAAGCATATATCATTCCACTCCTCCCAATGAATCATACTATAGCCCAATTAGAAATATTGACTAATAATCATGCCAGTATCCATAAGCTTCTTCGGTATTGTCGATCTAGATGAGACCTCCATACGTTAGGTACCTTGCCTCGGTGACGAAAATCAGACTTCCCCAGGTATATCAGACACAACCCCACGGGGAGTCAATCGGTATAGAAGACGCATTTCAAAATGGAGAACCGAAATAAGGGTCTCTATTACCTAACACCGATTTCGGCGAGCGAGAGATCTCCGTCGGGATAGGGCATCTCATATCTGATGTACGCGTATCCTCCAGGCCAGATACTCGACGTCGTATTCTTGGCACCTCAAACAGAAACCGGTAGTTTCTATAACGCAGAAATGAGACCTGTAGGTATTGAAACACATTTCAATCAACGCGGACGATTATACGCAATTGCCCTTTATTAATGCTTTATCATCGGGCCTAGCTACAATCACCTCTCCACATGTGGCGTCCTCTTCCAATAGAGGACAAGACACATAAACTGAAGATTGAGATACGGTAGTAATTTGAACAATTTTTTTCTAAGTATATACATTATGAATATATATAATATAATATGCACATGGCTAACATCATGCAGTTCCACATTTCTCATTACCCAATAATCTACACCCCTTTTTGCGCGCCTATGCTTACGACTTGCTAACCTCAACAGTGAACGCTTCGGTAAGCGGCTTGTTAACCTCCACGGTGACCACATCCTTGGCATCGCGATTGCTGCATTCAGCACCCAAGAACGTAACCTTGCTGACTCTTAGCTCGTCCGCCTTGTAGCCAAATGTACCGCTGATCTTGAGCACGCCGTCGGCGTACTCGAAGAGGATATCGCTAGTTCCGGCTTGTTCGATGCTCACGCCGTCATCTAAGTACAGTCGGCCGCTCGCTTTTCCATCCTTACCCACGGGGACCAGGATCTCGAAGGGCTTGGTGCGCACTTCCGTAGTCGTATTGGCTGATTCGGCGCGCGTTGGTACGATGACTCCACCTCGCAGGTATAGGGGTAGATCCGTCCACTCCTGGTTCTCGACCGTGATAGTCTTACCCTCACCAACGACCTTCTCATGAGTATACCAGTCGTAGAAAATGTCGTCGGGTAGGTATATATCGACACTTGTGCTGTTCTCTTCGGTAACGGGTGCGACAAGTAGTGCTGGGCCGAGGAAGTACTGCAGGTCCAAGGGGTAGGTGTTCTTGTCCTCCGGGTATAGGTAGAAGAGTGGGTAAACCATTGGCGTACCGTCGACGGTTTGACCCTGTAAGGCCGTATACATGTAGTCGAGGAGGCGGTAGCGGATATCGATGAACTTGCGCGCGGAGACTGTTGTGGCGTTCCAGCGGTAGAATTCCTGGGGAATCATGTTGAGACTGTTGTGGTTACGGTAAAATGGCGAAAACGCTCCAAGGGCGGCCCATCTCGCACAGAGCTGTTCTGTCGAGTTGTTATCGAAACCGCACGTGTCTGCACCAACCATTGGAATTTGGTACACGGAAGCGAAGGCCATCATACTTCGGATTGCGAGCCTATAATGGTGCCATGTGGATAAGTTGTCACCCAACCAGTGGCCTACCTTGGTACCGGCACCGGCAAACGTTGAGCGCGTAATGATCATGGGCCGCACGGTTGGTCGTCTTTGGAGCATGGCTTCGTGCGATGCGATAGACATCATCGATCCGTACATATTATGCGTATCGTACATGGTGAGGCCGTTCTGATGAATCACATCGGTGTTCACTGTCTTGTTCGAAATGCCACCCTCAGCTGCGTTCCAGCTGTCCTCATTCGCGGCCTTGTTGTGGATCGCGTACTTGGGGAATAGCAGATCTCGATCAGGAAGTCCTTTTTGTTGACCTTCAATCTGGCGTGGTGGAATAACGAGATTTTTGAAGTATGCCGGGGGCATGCCGTCGCGGATCGCAAGGGATTTTACTTCAGTTTTCGCACAATCGGTACCCTCGGGTTGGAAATCACACGAGAACCCCGGCAGAGGTCGAGGGTTAGCCCTTACTGGTGGGGGCTCTGGGGGGTAACCAACAGCAGATGCTTCTGGGTTATCACAGGGGAAATAGCACGGGAAATTGGAGGGCTCGTTCATATCGATCCAAAGAGCATCAATATCGACACCGTCTTCGGGAGAAAAGAAGAGGGAAAACTCGTTGTTCCAATACTTGCTGATATTCGCCGAGAACCAATCAGGGAATGCGGTAACACCAGGCCAAACGACACCCTTCCACACTGAGCCATTTTCACGGAGCAAGAAAATGTTGTCGTCAACTCCTCGCTGGAAGGAAGCTGGGAAGTCTTGATAGGCCACGGCTGGGTCCACCATAACGACGTAATGCTGGTCATGCGCGTGCAAGTAGTCGACGAACTCGCGCATCTTGTGCAAGGGGAATCTGTCGGGGTCTAGAGAGAACACCTAATAACCATTAGCTAATGGAAGATTGTGAATCGTGGAAGAGACTTACTCTTCGACGGTACATGTAGTCAATGTCGGTCCACATCGTCTCTAGCGGAATGCCTGCCTGGCTATAGTTGTAAACCACCTCAGCTATGTCGAAGACATCTTGGTAACCATATCGGCAATTGTGGTACCCGAATCCCCAATATGGCATCATCGCGGGCGTGCCAACAATTTCGGAGTATTGTTGCGCGACTTCGATTGGGCTCGGACCAGACACGAAATAGAAATCCAGTACACCACCAAGCGTGTTATACTCGAGGTATTGCCCAGACTCGGCCGTGTTGTTGATCATAATGTCCATACCGTTCGAGTTCAAGAAAAAGACACCATGCGTGCCGGAGTCACGGTGTTCATAATACACCGGGTGGTTTCCGTACAAATTAGCACCTTCGGGAACGCTGTAGGCATCTTGCGACCAGAATGTCCTGATGTAATCAGTGGTGTTTAGCATGAAAGGATCCGAGTGTTCGCCAAGACCATAGAGACTCGGGTTCTCTGGCAACTTCGTTCTTAGGCGTAAGTACTGCGATTCAAAGACCAGGCTAGCAGCGGAGGTATCGAAGAGGATATCACCGGAGTCTGAGCGAGATACGGTGAAAGAAAATGGGCTTTCGACATAGTCAAATTTCAGTGCCGACTGCGCTTCCTCGGTGTCCTGGGCATCCGGTCGAGCGAAGACGGATTCGGGAATCTGATAAACGCTATTGGCGGCATCTTGAATCTTGACATGAAGTCGCGTTTCTGGGGGTATATCAGCGCTACGCTCGTAGATTACCTTACGCGATGGTTTAACGTACCAGTGTCATACGATACTTCTAGCGTCAGGTCCTTCAAGTCGGTACCGTACACATTACAAGCCTCGCCGGCCAAAGTCAAGTCCGCCGTTAGCCCCGATGCCGTCTTTACAACATTCAAAGCCTTGTAGCCGGGGCATGAAGTGAGAGGGTCGTCGCTCGAATAGTCTCTTCTCACAACGGCAGCAGCCGAAACCGTCGTCGCCAGGAATAAAACAAGACCCGCCATCCTGAGCCAACTTGTGATACCACCCCCACGTGTAGGAGGCCGATATAGTGATCTGTGGCGAGACAACGATTACCACGTGGAAAATGCGTAACCCGACTCAACGGTTCACGGCCTGTATAGCGCGGTGCTCCATGGCTCTTATACGTGTTCACCGAGCCAAGTCACCCCCAGGTTATATGACCCTTGCCGCAGGATCGTGAAATAGATTACCTCCAACAGGTGTCTTCGATCCCCGCATAATACCCCAACATACCTAATTCAACTCCGCCATTACCACTATACTCCGCCCTAACTCCGCCTAAAAAAGTCATTTTGACAGTTGATTTAGGCTGGTTAGTACAGGCGTTAAAAATTCTTGAGCCACTGTAATTGCAGTCTAAATCGCAGGGCCATTGTCGGGGTCAAACGAAGGGACAAGGCACTTGGATCGGCGCTCCTTCGGTCGCCCTGAGCTTCCAAGACGGACTAACTCGTTAATTAGGCCTCTCCTTTGTCCTCATGATAGCGTCTAATAAAATTAGGTGGAATGAGCCGAACTTCTATTCGCTTTTCAGCGGGCGGCCTTTTCGCGGGGCTTCCACGGACCTTTCGAACAAAGGTTGAAGTAGAAGACTTTTTGCCTTCCTTGGCAGCTGGGGTACTTGGGCAGGATCACGCTACGTAAGCAGGAAAAAAAAGCAAGAAGAAAAATCTCCCCAGGAGCTTCTCGTCTCCGCACCGAGCTACGAGAGCTTCCCCGCAGAGGCTCCATAGCGTGTTTGTTTTCGGGGAGGGATCCAGCCAATGCGAACGCGAGAACGAGGTCGCTAGCTTGCCTGTTGTTTGCTTTTACCCCCCTAAAATGGACGCTGTGGGGAATGAGGATCGCGCTCGGTCTGAACCCCCGCAGGGTTTATTGACAGCGGGCTAGAGGACGGATTTCGCCGAGGTATCCGGTTCTTAAAAGGTCACAAGAGCTTGGATAGAGGCTGGCGATGACATAACAACGACTTGATGTCCATCCTAGATTAGACCTCCAGTTTCCAAGAGATATTAGCCAAGCACAAATCTCGGCTACATGAGGTGAAAGTCTCAATGTACTTCGAACGCAGCAGTGCTTCGAAAATTACGGCTTAGGAATTTCCTTACAAGTCCGGGAAGCTGCATTGCCTGAAAAGTCCAAAAATGCGAAGGTACAAGATTATATCACTCCCATTGGCTTCGAGGTTCACATGCCGGCTATATGTCATGACCCTGGGCATTAAAAGTGAAAGGAAAGAAACTTGACAACGACTATAAAAAATAGAAGGCATACAAACAGCGTGTTGAGAGCCAGTGTTAGACATGCAGGTAGGTATCCCCCATTGTGGCGGTCTGCCCCTCGTCCGCCACAAAACCGGGATCTAAGATATCGGCGCCGAAATGAGATGATACAAAGACGCCCAGGAGTATTAAATCTTCACTCACGGGAAAAGCAAAAATAAAGATAAGAAAGCAAGCCACGGCTTGATTCAGAGGCGGGGATAGTCGCAACGCATGCAGACTGATCACATCACGACTATCCTATCTCAACAACCGTGAATAAATCACACGAAGAAAGTCACCGAATGAGCGTTTACATATCAGATTGTACAACTCGAGTCCGATCACATTGATCTATATAAATAAGGTACCTAACCCCCAACCCGAGCCGTACCCATCCATACTCCTACCCAGCACCGATTCCCAAACGCCCACTCCCGTTCCCATCCCGTTCGTTCTCTATGAATCAGACAGAAGGCCACCCAGGATAGACAAGAGCTCAGTTCAGTTCCGATTCAGCACAGCTTCGTTTCGCGAAAAGGACAGGTTTAAAAAACAAACAAACAAAGCTAAAGCCAAAGCTATGCTCGAACGTAAAAATGTGGTATAATGTAGTCGTACAGTCGTTCCTATAGCTTTTTTCGCGGATGTTGCGCTCGACGGGGGTGAAAAAATTGCAAGATAATATAAGAGTAGAAGAGAAGAACGACGACAACAACAACATCAGCAACAGAAAAAACGTCAGGTAAGGTCGTGCCGCGTATCTTATATAGTTCGAATACAACCGTTCGGTGAACCAGAAAGGAAATTCGTTAAAAAGCTGGCATTTTTTGAGCCTTTCGCGATCACACGTCCCTCTTTCCGACCGGTACCGTTTTGCCTCGAGATTTCCTCCCCCAGATGGTTTCGCGATAGGTATTGTGCTTAGAAATAAACTTGCGTCATTCGTCAACGTCCATTTTATCCACCATTGTACTGGCTGCTATTATCGTCCGATCTTCTTGATCTTGATCCCTGCTCCGATCTCTTTCCGGGTCGCGATCATGGTCCTTATCTTGGTCCCGGTCCCGATCCCGGTCACGCTCTCGATCTCGCTTGTTTCCATCTGACTGATATTCGACATTGTTGCCACCAGATTCCCTTTCCGATGGGTTATTTGTCCCCGTACAGAGTCGATATTCACCGTCGTCCCTGCGCTCGATGATACCTTCGTCCAAAGCCCATTTTGCCAGTAACCGATCAACACCAAGCCGTGCCGCCTCACCCTTTTCCATGTGTCTACCGACATGTTCGGTCCACTCATCCCACGAGGTAGGCCCTTCAAAAAGACTGTTACAATCTGCCTTAGGACAAGACGACCTCTGCGGAGGCTGTCTACGTGTCACAAGACAAGACTGTTGCATCTCCTTCACGTGAGTTTCCCAGTCCACCTGTAACTTGCTATCACCCTTGGCAAGGGCCTTCTTGATTGCGAAGGGTGCATGCATGCGGCGGAGATGTTGTGTAAAGAGATCCTTCCGATTAAACTCATTTCCTTTGCCTTCAACAGTACTCTGCGGACATGATGAACAACGATAATATTGGAGGCACAGGTGTTGCGAGGCAATATGTCTCTTCCATTCATTTTTAGATCCGAATGTGCTTGTGCAACCAGCAAATGCAAAGGCGCACGGGAACGGACGGGTATGAGCGGCTGCAATATGCTTACGTAATGACGAATAATCCTTGAATGGCGCGTGGCTGCAGTGATTGCAGCGGGTTTCTTGTTTTGGTGCTTGTTTCTGAAGTGATCGGCGTTGTTGTTTAGGTCGTGACGACGGTGGCGTATATTCGGGGTTATAAGGAGTCTCATCTGCACCAGATTCATTTGTTTCGTGAGACGAAGCCTCGTCATGTCGAGTGGGTGCAGCATTATCTGCTAAAATTGGCTGCGCGTGCGCGACCGAGACATTGTCACTGCTTACATGTCGAACATGACTTAAGGCTTTGAGCTGCTCGGCGGCTTCTTGCATTTCAGCAGAATCTTCGACATCGTTCTTAGTTGATATGACAGTGCCGGGCGTCGTGCTGGTATATGTCATATTAGAGGCAGCAGAGGGTTGCGGTAAGCTCATTGGATCAGCCCTTCCCATGCTTTCTGGACGAATCGGTGTCTCTGGTCGTGTTTGAGCGTGAGTAGGAAGTTCATGTCGGCGGGTGATTGGCGTGCTCGCTATCTCTCGAGCCTCAAGGAGCATCCGGCCATCTTCCACATCCTTTGCCGACGCCCTGTTGACAGAAACAGATCCAACCAGACGATTGTATAAGTGAGTCATATTATGAGAATTCACATATCCTAAGAAGCAGCAGACCTTGTCGTGCTGCACGACATTCCACACGGGAACGGGCATTGATATGAGAAGCATGGTCGGCGGCCCAAGAAACATGCCTTCGACAGCAATTTTTGAGGCAATTGCCGGAGCGTTCTGAAGCCAATGATTAAATGAAGACATATCTGGACTTGCTTCGCCAACAAACGTCGTGCATACTAAAACTCTCGGCTCATCGAATGTTAAATCTGCCACGGCGCTTGGGTGGATAATAGGATCTTCCCGGGATCCTCTGAGTAATTGGGCATCTCCGTCAACACCCGCTCGTGGAGAACGCAATTGCGAATCGGTACTGGGGCAAAGAGGAGATAAAGAGATACCCTGGCCCTTGCCAGAGCTCAACGTATATAAAATCGGTAACTTTTCGGTGAATGGTAGGCTTTTACTGGCTCCATTTGTTAACCCCGACGCCTGTATTAGTTCCTGTTGTCGTTGGACCGCTATCTCATGATATAAATGCTCCGCCGTAAACGGCCTACCACCACCGAATTTCACAAATGCCTCAGTTACGTGGGATGTAAATGATCGCAGGTTTTGATCCCGGGAATAATGCTCGGGTGTGCTCGCTGCGATAACTTGCTTGGCACCACCGTCTGAAATAGTTTGTTCTTTTGAAGCACAAGTATCAAGAAGTAAAAGCATATCGGATTGCGCTTCTTCAAAAAGACAGCGAATTCCGCTCCATCTCAGTTTCATGTCTTTTCTTGAGGAGCTAATTACGTGTTAGAGCATCCCCCATAAATGTGGAAAATGACCTACCTAGCCCAATATAGTTGATTATCCACACCAACATAGCCATATCCCGCATAATATATTATCAAAAGATGATCTGGCGCCGCATTTTCGAGGAAAGATGATATACGAACACCTAACTTTACGCTAGGGTTGTCTACGGTAGGTATATTGTAGGTATCGATGCGGTAATTATACCGTTGTCGAAGGACCTGTTCGAGAGCGGCAAGATCGTGTTCAACGGCATTGTCTTCTTCCCAACGTAATATCAGGATAGAGGTCTTATTGTAGGGTGATTTTTGAGTTTGCCGATATATAAGCATAGCAGCATCTTGAAGGTGTCTTGCGAATGATTCAAACTCGTGTCTTTCTGGAGGCGGTGGAGGGACGTCTTGAACTTGATAATGCTGCGCCGGTTGAGCCTATTTATGTAAGTGCAAGAATCTACGGCCATCAATTGAATATACCCACAGGTTCTTGAGGGAAGGGCGGCGGATGAGGAGGACTGGCTTGAGCCTCAATCTTGGGAGCCAGCCTTCTCTTCTTTGCCGCCGGCTGATCCATCGGAAGTCAATTGGCGGCAGAAGACGACAGTGGCTCTCGGTTGAGAATGGGATGATGAGAGAAGTCGCAGAGTCTCAGCAATCGGAAACCATCTATGCTATGATGGGGACGCCAATGGTTACCAGAGGAAAGGTGGTTGACGGCGGGATGGAAAGATTGGGAATGATCAGGCTACGGGCAAGGCTGATTCGGGGGGGTTTAGTTGTGTCGGCTAGGCCTCGATGTGGAACCGTGGAACCTGGGAACTCCCCCTAGTTTACCTAGCATCTTATGCCAAGATATTCTTTAGATGGATATATCTGATATATTCAACTATAGTGGCAGTACGAGGGGCGCAGCAAGCAAGCCCTCTCCTGATTGGAGTAGTCAAGTGTAGTTGCCCACTCAACTCCAATGTTGCTCCAATACTTTCCTTACTAATGGCCCCGATAGGTAAATAGGTAGCTCTACTAGTAAGCGCGACCACTGTGTATGCGTATGAGCAAGTTATTCAAGCTCGAGAGGTCCGATCATTACTAAAGAAACAGCTTCCGCCCTGCTCGCTTTTAGTAAGAGCCCAGCAAGCGCGACACAGATTGATTGACAATGTTGTTGACCTTTTCCTATTGGTTCTATTTATGCGCTCATATATTGAGTCCCTTCAAAATACTACAGAATACTACACTTTCGCATTTGTAAACGATTGGAAACCAGAAACTCAAAAAGAGCTCGATAAAGCTCGATAGATTAATTCCAATAATAGCTCTACCTCCTTAGGTATGTGCAATGATGAAATATACACCGAGATACGCGATACACAGACACAATATACATCAATTGCAGTCACATCTGACACTGAAAAGGAACTCATACTCGACGAATTCTTTTTTTAATACTACCACCCAAGGTAGGTAGATGGGTATAGGTAGCGACTAGTTAGATAAACTAATTCATACACACATAGTTGATCTTTTGTATTCATTTCTGGGTATAATACCGCAAGTTTATAATGTACTTGCCCTTCAAACTCCTCTGGAATGAAACCATCCGTGTCCTAGGACATCCTATATTCAACACAATTCCCATTCCGGAAATCCAACCATTTTTTCTTGGGTTCCCGAACTTCCAACCGCCCCTCATTAAGTAGCGAGTCCTAGACCCTGAACACCTAATTCGACGCTATTCAACATCGATCCACTTCCCGCTGCCGCTGCCGCCACGCCACCTTGGCTAGGCGCCAAGCAGCGGGAATTCTTATCTAATGTTTCTTAGATTCAATTTTTGGGTGTAGTAGTGTGCTCAATGCCAATCTTCTCCTCGGAGCTGACGAGGTTGCGCTCGAGCCTAACGATAGATCGGTCATTGTGCGTCTTCCAGGCAGGAATACCGATGTACTTGATGGTGCCCGGACCCTGGTCCTCGAAGATGGCCGCAACCTCTTCTAGGGTCTTGTTGGAAGTCTCGGGGAACATGAAGAACGTATGCCAGAACATGGCGAAGCAGAATACTGCGAATAGGACGTACGTCTTCCAGGTAATGTTGGCAAATGCCGGAGGGACGAAGTATGCGAGAGCAAAGTTGAATGCCCAGTTAGCAGACGTGGCGAGAGCCACGGCCTTTCCACGGACGCGCAGAGGGTAGAGTTCGGCAGGGTAAGTCCAAGAGACGGGACCCCAAGTTGGCGCGTAGGACGCGACAAACAGGTAGGTGCTGGCAATGACAGCCTTAGCTGGCCTTCCACCAATGACCATGGAAATAGCGGCGGTATCGAACTGGTGGGGAGCAGGCGGGTGCGAATATACAGCGAACAAACCAGCGTTGATGCAGAGCCAGAGCGTCATAAAGAACGCGCCAATAAGCATCGTCGGGCGACGACCCCATCTGTCAAGCCAGATCAGAGCAGGGACAGTCATGACGACATTGATAATGAACTGAATACCACTGGGGAGTAGCACATCGTCGCCGGAGCCGGTCATCGTGAAGATGTACGAGATGTAGTACATCATAACATTCATGCCTGTAAGTTGGGACCAAATCTGGGTAAATAGACCAATGTGAGTACGGTTGATCATCTTGGGGCGGAACAATTCGATGTAAGATACGTCAGCGTTTTGGCGCTCGAACTCGACCACTTCCCTAATTTCGGCCATTTCCCTTACAACGAGCTGAGAGTGCGGGTCGCCTTTGCCGTGAACCAGGGTCAACACGTCCTTAGCCTCCTCCCAACGGTCTTTCTTCGCTAACCAACGAGGTGATTCGGGAAGGAATACAAGACCGAGCAGAAGTAGAAGAGCAGGAATCATTTGAAGACCCCATGGAAGACGGAAAGCAGCCTTGCCGTTGATGAAGCTAGATCCGTAGCACACGAAGAACATAATTGCGATACCCCAGGTGATAGCCCATTGTTGCATACCGATAAAGCGACCTCTCTTCGACGGCGGAGACAATTCGGAGATGTAGACGGGAACCTGAGCAGAGCAGATGCCCACGCTAATACCGTTGATGATACGACCGACGATTAACATGGGAATGTTCTGAGATGCGCAAACAATGATGGAACCGATAATCCTACAAAGAAAACATGGTTAGACAAATGTTCAAAGCTGGACGCACTGTGTCGCAAGCCACATACCAGATGACGGCACCAATCTGGAT
This sequence comes from Annulohypoxylon nitens, assembly GCA_022496965.1. Lineage (NCBI taxonomy): Eukaryota > Fungi > Ascomycota > Sordariomycetes > Xylariales > Hypoxylaceae > Annulohypoxylon > Annulohypoxylon nitens. The sequence continues at coordinate 319,795 of MU386648.1, read as the reverse complement.
AGAAGTCTTTCGACCAAAGATATCAGTAATGATACCGGAAACCAAGGCGCCGAGCCAGGAACCTCCAGGCATGGAGGCAGTGATTCCGCCCTGCACGACATCATCCGGACCCTGGCATGCGCCGGTTGTCGGGTTGTTGCCCTATGACAGTCAGCACAACAGTAAGGCTAGCAACATTTTTTTCGATTGACTAACTTGTTGGTTGAATTGACATTTGTACGGAGCAGTGGAGATAATAGCACTCATAGACGAGATATCAAAACCGAATAGCGCGCCACCTAGTTTTAAATGTTAGTCTCTAAATATAGTGACGGCGAGACAACTACGGGTAGCAAGACAGTAGATGGGAGGCTAGCAGATTTTGTGACAAGCTTACCAATAACGGATATGGCCGCGATGAAATAGATGTTGCCAATCTTCTTCATGATGTCTGAGACCCCGCGTGGTCTATTAGCGACACATATAGGGATACTAGGTTATTAGGTTATCGGGTGTGGAGAGATGAGGAGTAAAGGGATCTGGAGTAGTAGTTAAGAGTCAGGGAGATAGGACTGAATGTTGAAAGAGAGGTCGATCAATTATTATATACGAAAGAGGTGTCGCTTTGGGTGGCCAGGATCCGAGTAGGGAAAGTTTCCTAGGATGCTCATCCTTTGATGCTTGCAACAAAGCAGATTGGTCACTAGACCTTCCTCCGTGCTCCTGTGGCGTCTTTTCCGGGGGAGATTGCAGCCCGCGAAGAGGTGAGAGCAGTCTAACATTAAACCAACATGGGCAAGCATGGGATGCTTGGCTGAAAGCTTCCCGACATAGGTACTATGTGTGTAGTGCGTGTGCGGTGTGTACATACGTACCGTGGACTTCTTAGCGGAATGCGGATCCCCAGATTCCTCCTTTCTTGGATTGCTATAGGCCCACCTAGGCTCAGGCTCGGGCCACGGATGTACCTAGGTATTGGACGTTTTGAGGCAATCAGCCTAGACCATCGAATTCCGTATTGTTAAGTTAAGCTACGGTCCGGGCTAGCTAGCTCGTCACGAGACATGAGAAAATCAGGAATGCTAGTTACCAGCAGCAAGGGCAAAAGCACGACCTTATCCTGGTCGTGATCTCGTCGACGTTTTCCCATAACTGATACATTGCCCGAGATCGTACGTGTAAGTACGTGTGCGGTGTATGTAAAAGTACATGATAATACCAAACGGGACGGGGGACCATTCGCCCACCCGCCCACTCGTGTCTTCCCATCACGGTGGGACTGGAGGACTGGAGGACTTGGGTCCTTTTCCACAAAATTTTAGGAGGTCACACGCGTGTTAATACTTCCTGCAGTGTCATATGCGGGTAACAAGCCAATCCACGGGAAAAGAGACAAGCAACAGAGGACGATAATTGGCTATTGGAATGCTTAACACAGGATGACTGCGCATGGGTGCGGATGTCTTAATAGTAGAGCGCAGTAGAGCGCGGTACTAGTATGTATGCGGATGGACTAATAACATCCCGAGGGTTTGGTTTTATCATTCTCACGCAAACCATCTCCAATCTCCAGCTCGTCTGATCAGGGCTAGTAGGGTTAGCAGGCTGGGAAAAAAAGATCAGCGGCCAACTTTGATCGAAATCAGAACGTTCTTCTGCAGGCTTTCGGACGCGAGGGAGAGCCCAATTCTCCCAATTCCCCCAATTCCACACGTCTCGATGCAACCAAATCTTGATCTGCATTTGACGCTCCCACCTTTCAGAAATTCCGGGGTAAAGGTAAGGAGGTGGACGAGAGTGTCGCCTAATTCGACGTCTGATCTCATTCGTTGTCGAATCTGTCTCGGCCAATTTCCCCCGCCATAGTCGGAAGGTGCTTTAAAACAAAAGGGCTTCGAGAAAAAATAATTCAAGGTTGTCAGGTTGTCGGCTCTGTTAGGGGGAAACGGGGAAATTAGAACCAAGGTAGCCAATTGTAGTTCCGGTACTTGTCGGTACTCGATGGCACCTGATAATGGAATGATGTCAGTGGGCCAAGAAGAGAAGCTACCGAGGACTTTCGAGGAGCTAATAGTGACAATAGTGACGCTCTTTCCCTCCTATCCATTTATGCGACGTTTACCACGGCCCGAATACAGCTTGGGGAGAACTAGGGACCCCGGTTTCCTCCACTGGGGAAGGCTCGGGGCTGTCGGGGTAATTCATGGAGAGAAGAACTTGAACTTACTTTTTTTTCATTGTTCCATTTGTTTTAATCTTGAGATTTATCATCGGCTTTAGGGCTTTTTACATGTTACATCCACCAATTCGTTATATCAGCGAGCCTTAAGTTGACGCTAAAGCTCACTCTACCAAATCTTTCTTGTTTCTTACCTTAAGTTTTTTTTTCTGCGAAGATGATCATCATGTAGCCGATCTAATTGTCTGACTGTGCCTAAGATTGAATATGTAGGAGCAGTCAGCTCGTAATATTTGGTTACACAACACAACGGCCCGTTTATGTGAATATTAATAACAGGATAAGATCCTGACCGCTTTCGATGTTCAATGTTGCTAATACATAAAGTTACCTACCTATATATTATAGTAGGTAATATGCGTACCTATTATATTGTATACTACCACTAAAGCTTAGGTATACATGCAAGATGAATCCCTCATCTGATTTTGCAGGCTAGGGTCGCTCTCACCCGAATCTTTCGATGTTCTAACTCATCTAAGGTATCGCTTCATCGCCCGCAGATTCGGAGCCGAGCTGTCTCAAAATACCTATGCTTGCCGTCGAAATACGCTAGTTGTAACTAGGCGCCCTCGGCCGGAAAAGACGCTTGCGGTTCTGCAACCTGAATTGTGCGGCAATGAAAATTTCCCCGGTCTTTGACGTGATGGCTATCAGTCGGTGTTACTCCGCATGTAACCGGTTTCTAGTCCAGTAAAAAGAAACGATCGCCACCTTCTTATTCGTGATTCAGCCGCACTGACACGAGGCCAGACCTTCCCATTGTCCACGTGGGTGGAATAGGAAAGGAGTTTGAGGTTACGAGTGGACAATGAGCGATGCGGAAACGCTACGACGCGACGTTGCACAGCTTGAATCCTTCAGGTCCTACTCATCAATTGATGCTACTCACGCCAGGAATCCAAACACGCTAGGTACACGCTCTGCCGTTGGCCAGCCTGCTAACGGTACCAACTAGTAGCCCTACGGCACATTTGGTCCGGTGCCACCAAAAAATGCTTAGCATTGCTTAGCAGCTGGGCAAACCTGAGCCGGGATCCAAGCGGCAGGAGCAATAAGGTGACTAATGACAATTCGACGCCCGTGTTGGTTTGTGCATCACCATATTGATCGATGCAGTGGAACACACGAGAACAAACAATATGGACTCGATAATCCGAAGCTATGCGCATACCTAGGTATTCCTTCTAAAGTTGAAAAGCACCAGACCATTCTTCATTACGTGGAATGCTAGACCTCTGTTGGTCTTGACCACTTTCCAAGTTTTGCTCGGCTCAGTGGATCATCCCGACCTATTCGGCACAGGACTCGTAAATTTCGAAAGCAGATGGATCCATGACTACTAATATTCCATGAATATTTGCGACGTGATTAAGAGTGCTAGCACTGCTTGGCGACTTCGATCTTCTAACCGCTAGCAGTTACTGCACAACACGACTGGAATGTCATTGGGCAGGCTTCAAATACTTCGGCAACAATGTGGGCTGCTCTCGCCTGTTTAGCACTCGACGAATTTGCTCGGGTTAAGCCTCACCGAACATTTCGATAGCCGACATTAATGGTTCAAAAGCTCGGACGTCGCCTAGGGAGTCCTCCGGATCTCAAACAATATGAACTCGTTTATCTCATGACAGGAAGGAACCAAGGCCGTTGAGTTGGCGGTCATGGGATCTGAAGGACGATAGACCGCCAGCCCCGATGAAGACTCAATCCGAAACCGATGTCCGACAAGACGACTATACGTTTTCATTGATATGATTAAATTGCAATTGCGCAATGTTGGGAGATTTCTCGCTATTCTCGGGAGCTATGCTAGTTGCCGAAATTGGATTCCACGTTTCTCGCGCGATGTCTGACCGTTCTGCGTCAACCCTCGAGCTGATAAAATAAGCGTCGGACGAGCTGTTTCAATACATTTGAGACTTTTTAAAAAGGCTGTAGAGTTGTCGCACCCAGAAAAGGTAAGGAAAATCATCATGGTCCATACTCGATTGCTCAGGGTACCGAGACACAACCAACGCCATACGACAAAGATCCCCAGTCAATTACGATAAATCTTTCTATAAGATTTTTCTCTAATTATTTGAAAACACGGTCTTTAGATTTTCCTCACTAGCAAACATTCGAACACTAACCTCTGGTGAGAGTTAGTCATCCAGGATCTTCCTGCATAGAAAAATTCTAGAAAGGTCAGCTGACAGTAATCCAAGTTACAAACACGGTATTACTCAGGCATGTCATGACAAACAAGTGTGGAGTGACAGTGTTGCTGTTACCCTTACATGTTGCTTACTTACCAATTTGTGTTGGTTTTCATAGGCTTGTCGATTTGCTAGGCAGGCAAACTTGGCTGCGCGCAATCGAGCATTTTCTGGTGTGTACCTACGTAAGACGGACAGCCGATTTGCCGATCTAGGTACTATTAACACATCGACAATCGAGGAACGAGAGAGCGAGATGTGTAAAGTTGGACGCATAACAGTGGTGGCAATGGGTCCTACTCCATTCTTTTACCCTTACCAATGAGAATGCAGCCTTCAGCTAGCACCGCCACAATTTTCAGGTCTTCAGGTCTTACCCAATACATTTTGGAACTCTTGGGACTTGCTAGTCTGGCCATTGAACCAGAGGAAACCGAAGAAGCGGGTAAGATGGATGATTTTGCCATATACGTAGCTCTCTCAGTGTCCGCGATAGATACGAATATACGAATCTGTGTCTATATTCGGGTATGACGTGCATTTATGTTTTTAGTCGGGACGAGTAGAATTCAACGAGGAACGAGATCTTGATCAGTCTCAACGGGCAGACATTACATATCTGAATCTATTTCCAATCTATCCGGCCTCTTCGACATTTCGTCCAATTGCTCTGAAAGTGATTGATAATTGAATAGAAATCTTTAACGTTGCACGTGGCTCTTAACCTTGATTTAGAGACTCGATTCTTTGGTCGGATAGCAGTTCGTAAAAGCTTGGACCGGGCTCAGGTACCGTGCCTTCCGAGACTTTATGTAGTGGGTACCCGCTAGGAACACGGAAGTCTGAGAGGCCGCCTTTTTGCGCGGAAGTAGCAGTGACGTTTTGTAGTGACTCGAACTAGAGACGCACAGCCACAATTAGACTTGCGCATTGTACTGTGTAAGCGGAAGCAGCCCTTGGAGAACCTGGGAAGTTTACAGACGCATTCACGCCTGCCAGTTGTTGGCAAAGTCACTTCCACCATGCTCTAAGACGGTTTGACTCAAAGCGAACAATTTTAAACTTTAATTTATCATATCAAAGACTGCGATTTCTACCCGCGACGCCAATATCATACCCTTTTGATTGATTTTCAACAATTCCTTTCAACTTATCCACTGCCGACGGTGGTGGTCACACTACTTAGGTACTCGTAGTGAAGTCTGACGTCGTCACAGGACGGAGCATACGCGAACTACAGCGGGGCCTGTCTCAACGTATTTTTCATCATATTTCCGACTTTGCCATTGCCAACTTTTTCGCTTCTTAAAGACAAACCAAGACAATCGGGATATTTATTTACGCGCAAAACAACGATGGAGTCGGAGGGACATTTGAAGAGGAAAGACACGACCAAGGGTCCTCCCTTGCGGATATTGAGTTTAGGTAGGTTCGCGGTTGATTACCCCGCCAACTTTCATGCTGTATCTTTGTTTTAGGCACTAATCTGACGTTTCGCGCGAGCACAGATGGCGGAGGAGTCCGTGGTTATTCCATGTTTATCATTATTCAAGAGCTTATGCTCCGAACTTATGTCGAAATCGAGGGCAGGGCGCCGAAACGCGATCAGATCCCGAAACCATGCGATCACTTCGACCTGATAGTTGGGACCGGCACGGGCGGCTTGATTGCTTTGATGCTCGGACGTCTTCGGTTAGACTTGGAACAATGTAAAGAACTATACGTTCGAATGACAAGAATGGTTTTCGAGTCCGATAAGACTATTGTCGGCATACCATATCGATCTACTCTATTTAAGGCGTCTATGCTTGAGCGCGCGATCAAGGAGGCCGTAAGGGAACATACTGTTTCTGATGACGAAGGGAATGACGGGGCATCATCATCAAATCCCTTTAGCCCAGTATCTGCTGTATCGCGGTCTAGTGCGGCCTCAAGCGGCTTTCCCAGGCGACACCAGAGCAATGCTAGCACTGTCAGTTTCAGTGCCCGCAGTCCTTCTGCTCAAACGCGCTCAGTATACCGCGGCGAATGGGGAGATCCTGATGCGCAGCTCTATGATACAAGAGAGAACAGAACGAAGACGTAAGAACACACCCCGCTAAGCTCACATTCCTCCGTATATATACTAATATTTCTACAGTGTTGTCACAGCCATGTATAAGGGAACTTCTAGGGGAGGTTCTGCTGCGCTTTTACGGTCGTATGACTCGAGGAAAGAGCCTGCTCCCGAATACGATTGTAAGATTTGGGAGGCCGGTCGCGCAACATGCGCGATTGGACTAGCATTTAAGCCGGTTAAAATTGGGCAGACTTGGTTTCATGACGATGGAGCAGGGACATTCAATCCATCACCCTATGCACTTGACGAAGCTACAGTAAATGAATGGCCAGGGCGAGACGTGGGCGTGTTCGTTAGCGTAGGAACCGGAAAACGGCCAAAGGGAACCGATCAGAATTCACATGTCTGGTATGAAGGCTTCATGGGTGAATACGCGGAAGCCAGGAAGAAGTTGATTCAAAAAGTGGAAGGCTGCGAAGCAGTCCATGAACGTATGAAGAAGGAACTTCTAATGAAGAGAGGGGTCAACATCGAAAACTACTATCGATTTAATGTCGAGGTTGGCGTTGGTGAATTTGCTATGAACGAGTGGGATCGACTTGGAGAAATCAGCACGGGTACGAAAAGATATCTAGCAAGGGATGCGGAACAGAGGATGGTCCAGGAATCATCAACAAAACTAGCCAAGATACACCGGGCAAAGCAGAGGTTTGAAAGGCTCAGCCACAGTGTACCCGAAATCACAACTCAACCGACCATGGGCTCTCTGAATGCTCCCCTAGCCGTGGAACTCCCGGGAGATTTTCCCGCGACATTTCCGGCTCGGAATAGTCCTCCAAGCCGGCAGTCGTACGAATCCGGCATAGACCAACTTGATCATCTTTCACTTCCGGGATCCGGAGCCGGTCCGGGTAGTCCCCCATCCTCCCGTGTCTCCGGCGACCGCATTCGCCCACCCACTAGTCATGCCTCTCCACCTCAAACAGCCACACGTCCACAACAAAAACCACCCGCCTCTCCGGCTTTAGTACCAGTAGTTAGGCCTTCACCTGATGATGAGCCCGACCGTCTTGTAGTGACCGCACCGACTCCAGCACAATACCGCAACGCCACCGGCGCTGATAAAATTGCCATCACGGGAGCTGATGAGTACCCACGAAGACCGCAGAGGGATCCCGTCATCCAGCCTATGATACAGCCATTTCAGCCGCACCGTATTGAGCCGCCTCCGCTACCCCCAAAGACACCACTACCCGAGAAGCAGCTCCCGAGTCGACGTCCTAATGGGTCTCCTCTCCCACCTTATCCTATGGATGAAGAGGGGCCTCCACCAATGGTTAACATGGCGAGAAAACCGGAATACAGAAGGTGAAGAACGGAAACACGAAAAGGGGGATTTTATTTGAAACTAACATAGAAGCTACGCGGTTGGTCCCCGGGTCAAGGCTGTTTGTCGGATTCTTTTACGGTCTGGCGTCTGCGGGATATGACATTTTCATGTGGCACTGATGATTGATGATACCATTCGCGCACGGCGAGTTACTCTAAATTTGTCACGGTGTATGATGAGGATAATGTCACGAAATGAGGACTACGGATACCCTTTCTCCTTTGATATAGACTCACGGTACATATTCGCTCTATCATAATACAGATATTCGGACGAGCAATTGGTCTCGTATCGTCTGGAAATATTTGTGAGATGTTTTTCCTTCCAAAATTCTGTACATGTGACGTGACTTTGCATTTTTCGTCAATAGAGACGAACAACCAGCTACCTGGTACGCTCTCGTTGGCTGACGAGGAAACTTACTATACAGTGCAATGTGGTGTGCTCGCGCAATCTTTCTACAACGGGTCTATTACGTGGCGGTTGAAGATCTCCAATTGCTTTTGGTGTAATTGCAATATCTGCAGCCTCGTTCATCACGTTCTTAACCAACGAGATCTCATCCTCCCTGTTTCGAATCAAGCCACTTCCGAGCACCTCCTTTTCGTAGAACGCGGCCAATAAACGGCCTAAAAATGCTACTACCTAATCTACACTCGCAGATTATCGTTGCCCGTGGCGTCGCTCTCCGGGTCACCTGCAGCCGGTGAGGCGTACCGTGGAGATACGTCCTTGAGACCTACATAATATCCAATGGTCTCTGTGGTAGTCGGAGATAGAGCCCAAGAAAGCCCGGAGGCTTTCATTATGGTGCGCCTCATTCAAGGACGGGCGCTGGGTTTTATATGCACTCGGCCGAAACGATGCAGAGATCGTAGGTCTTGCTTCCAGATCGGGATTCCGCCATTAACGATTGTTGAAGCTGAATCTAGCCGCTGAGATCTCTAATAACGCCTCCCCGTCTCGCTAGTCATCGCCGCTTCCTCCCTATTCAGCTTTGCCGAGACAGCGGCACACACAATATAACTAAAACGCTAAATATTTGATGGCTTACGATTTGACTTACGAAGTCGATTGACACCTTGAGAAGCCGTGGCTCTCGTTTGATTCGTTCTTTCGTACTTTATCGCAACTCTAGTAATTACCGACACTTCTGATTCGGAGTATTTCCGCGCAGCCCGTGCTGTGCCGCAACGCGGATCGATCAGAGTTTATGCTGTACCATCTAAGTCCAACTACCTACCGTACCTAATATGGAGAAGCATCGTTCTTAAGCTGTGGTCTTTGCTCGTACTAAGGAATTATATAAATCAACCCTGTGTGTTTAGCCACTGTCACTTTTCTTGACGATATTTGACTATTCGTAGCCGCGTGAATTGACCAAAATTAACTTATTACCGGCTGAAAATAGTGCTTACATATCTGTATGTCAATGCAACCCACGAGATCTCGTGGAGATGACAGGGTTCGCTAAGACGGCGAGAATTGAGCCTGCATTTAAACTCGCCTAGTGTTTACTATGAGTATCGAAACTCGACCCCTACTTTTGAATATGTAATCAGCAATGACGCCTTACCACTGCAGAAGGAGTTCGTGTTTGCAATCTTAATCTAGGACTTGTGGCTATCTCTTCCTCTTCCGGCGCACACATTCCCAAATCACTTTATGACCTGTCACTCACGGCGTTGACTCGACTTGCCTATCGAGCTATTCATACATTTTCTTGTTGCTGAAGACATCCCGTTGACCGATTATGACATATCTACCCGCGGAGATCCGGCAGGTGCCAAACTGGCAGTTAAGGGATCTCAATAAGTTTCAGAAAAACCTCCGCGCCACACGGCTAGGCCAGATCGAGCCTGGAGGCTCTCCAGTGAAGCGATGCGACTTCTCAATTTCCCTGTTCAGCCGCCAAGGTGGAAGTCCCTGAGACCCATGGATCTCGCTTCCAAAAGACACTCGCTCCAACGCCCCCGGAGTTCCGCACTGCTAATTGGCCATCCGCTGTGCTACGCCGCACCCTTACGCCCTGAACGTGCGCGACGCGGGTCTTTTCAACTATACTACTACAGCAGATGCAAGATTCTACTATTAGCACCAGGTTTAGCTCGCTTGATGTAGTTGTATTGGTCCAAATCAGATCGCCGTTTTTGTGTGATCCTCTGCAAGCTGTGCCTCCTTTTTGCTGGGCAGCTGGTTTCGTAGGTACATAACATATAGGATTGCTATTCCTACCCACTATCGTGATCTCCTCTTTTTGTTCTCTTCGCTCTTTCGACGAATTCATTCTCTGTCGTTGTCGTTGTCGTCGTCGTTGTTGTCATGCTGTGTCGCGATGCTGGGCTGGTTTCTAACATCATATTCTAGCCTGGCAGTATTAATGATATCACGAAAACAGCTTGAAGTTTGAAGCGCCATTTTCTTTCGTTTCTGTGTTTTTGCCTAGTCAAAAGGCGCAAATCTTTTATTTCTTTCATTTTTGTTTACATACCTAGGCAAATAAGATGAGTAGTCTTCATGGGAGCCATAGGGAATCGCAGCCCGGGCTCGAGCTTGCGCCGCCATCAGATCCGGAGGTCGTCCCTCGCCCGAGTGACCCGTATCCTATAGTTGTACCCAACCAGGGAGCTGGGTACTACGCGAATGAGGGGATTTTATATACCGTAGAGGGGGAATATGGCCCGTCGAAAACCACACCGGCTTACAGTGGAGAGAAAGCGATACCGCCAACGTATGAAATGGGAGCGGGAGAGGCAGCAGGGACGGGTGCTCGTTCGAAGAAAAAGTTATGGATCATGATTGGGGTTCTGGCAGCAGTTGCGATACTCATAGGCGTAATCGTCGGCGCTGTAGTAGGGAGCAGGTCATCGAAAAATGGAGCGACAGGAGCTGAAAGCTCAAACTCAAATTCAAACTCGACATCTTCGTCAGACGATGGAAAGACCGTGAATACCACAGCAGTGCGACCTCTAACAAGACTTTCGGTAACAGGGCGACGGTTACCGGGAAATGGCTTCACATCGCGACTTTTCTGGCAGGGAGGCGACAACCACATCCGTACGTCGGGGTATTCGAGCACGGGGGGAACGTGGTCGACGCCGTTAGTATTCAGCGGGCTGGACGCAAAGCCAGGCACACCGATCCCCGCAACTATCTACTTGGCATTCCCGCAATTCCAAGTGTACTACCTCAATTCCAGCAACACATTCCGAGGCATAAACTTCGGCGAGGACGAGACGGTGCCGAAGACCGATAGCATTGACGGCCGACAGGCCTTCACGGTAGAGGACGGCTCGCAGATGTCGGCATACTGGCCGTACATCATCTACCAGAACTCGAACCTGACCTTCCATCGCCAAGTCTATGATTCCGGGGGTTCGGGGTATTTCAACGACACTATGCAATCATGGTTCAATCCCGAGGCAGTCCCAATGGGCGACAATAAGACGGGTTTTGCTGTGGTACCTACAGTTAAGGAATTCAAGGGGCCATATGCCGCGGGTATCGCATATCGAGACCTCAACGGCCGTCTGTCCGTATTCTCCTTCGGCGGTGATGACACGGGGATATCCTGGGATACTGGTATGTAAAAGTCCCGCTCATAACTACCTCTTAACCCCTTTTTGCTAATAGCAATCGTAGGAAGCCCCAACATCGCGATACCAGCACAGACTGCCATCGGCGCGCTGGCGGTCGGACGCCCCAACACCAATTCAACGAATACGTGGATTCTATACCAGGACGAGAATAACAAGATCCGGTGCGTGTACCAGGACGACGCAAACGGGTGGAAGGGGCCCGTGGATGTGGGCGATGCGGACGCAGGTACCGATATCGCGTGTCTGACGGAATCGGTGTACAACCAACCCACTCAGACGTCGTTATCTGAGCAGACGGATATGAGACGATGCTATTACCAATATAAAGGCGTAATTCAGGAGAAGCGGTTGACATCCTCTACTTGGATAGACGGGGACACAATTCCCATGCAATGAAAACACCAGTATGTAATTCTTTTTACGAATTAGTTAATTTAAATAATACGATAAAATTAGGCTAGGGTATTATCTCCCGACATGCCTAGGTACCTAGGTAATCATATCACGCCAGGGATAGCTCATGAGCAGACTAGTGGACGATGTTGCGTTCATAAAGTCATCTACCTAATCTCCGTTATTGTGTACAGTTAAACCCTGAAGCATCCGGATGAATCATAAGCGTACAATATGGGCCATTGCCCTTTCCAATCTTGCAATTTTGAAGCCTCACCGGCTAGCTAACCCCCCCTTATTAATCTATTTCTGATCATCAATGTTCTCGACATTCGAACCTGGTGTGTTAGCCGCCACCCCACCTGTCCCATTCAACGTGTTTAGTGCGATCTCCTCGTCGTTTCTCTGATTGGGGCGAGGGCCAGCTTGCGCTTCTTCGGGTTCAAGCCCCTAACTAGCCTTGAAGGATATAGCTTCCCATTTCATAATCGCCGCGACGATAAATGAAAGCCCGCCAGCAGCGATTGTAATGACGTTAATGCCCCTGATGGCTTTAGTAGTTGCTCCCATTACCATAGGCAGTATGACTGTCGAAACCTTGCTCTCTAAGACTGGTGTGCTCACGCCTGCAAGAAGTTGGAGGATTTCCTGGTCCGAGAATGATGGCCCTGCGTCGCGGTTGCCAAGGGATTCCTTTAGGGACTGGAATCCTATGCTTTGGTATATCATTTCAGACATGGAGAAAGACGCCGCAACACCACCAAATTGTGCTATGCTGTTGAGTAGAGTGAGATGCAACCGGTCTTTCGAGTCGAGTACAAAAGTCATACATACTTGTGTCATCAGTTGCCAGAATGAGCCGACACCGATAGCAATTAGTCCTTCAAGACCATGTACGGTCATCTCGGGTGTGTCGACATCAAGTAGCTGGAATGAGGCGCCACCAGCTATCAAACATATAGAGCCAAATAAGAAGAATCCTTTGTAGTAGTGATAGGCTTGTACCATATGACCGCATAAGAAAGCAGTGATCACGAACGTTGCTAGGAAGAGCACTAGCTGCCACCCGGGATTTTGTGGACCTTGGCCTCGGTTGAATGCCATGAAGATAGGAACAGAATAAAGTGCAGCACCATATGCTACAGCGGCACAGACTGTGCATACCCAGGCTTTCAATATCGTTTGGTTTCTCATGAGCGAGAATGGGGATAAGACACGATCTGTAGGTGTTGTGCGGATGCTGTATGTTTGTTGGATCACATACGCGATCATGACAAAGGTAAATACCACCCAGATTGTGATGCCAAGGCTGGCTCCCCACTCTCCTGCTGCACCTAAAAGGTAGCAGGCGGCTGCAAAAGTCAAGCACGTTGAGATATGTAGAATCAATCCGACGAGATCGAAGCTTTCAGTGCGTAGCACTCTGAAGAACCTTTCGTTTGCTTTACGGAGATTGGGTACGAAAATCGACTGGAGTACTATACTGATGACGCTTAACGGAATTATTATGAAGAAAGCCTAAGGAAATAAATCGTCAATATCAAATCGTCTAATTGAGCAAGTATTACTTACCCAGCGCCATGTAGCTTTTTTGCTGTAGGAAAAAGCACCGCCTAAAATCGACTTAGAATCTTAATATCGGAAGAAAGATTTAGAAGTAAAAAAGAAAAGAAAGTAAAGTAAACGAACCTATGAATGGGCCTGCGGTTATACCGATGGCGAAGAAAGCAGCCATCCAGCCATTCACCAACCCGAGCCATCGAGGAGCACAGAGGACGATATATGCGTTCAACATACTGACTGCAGTCAGAATGATAGAGATCTTTCGAGGAGAATGGGAACTTGCCTTTGGTAAGCAATGCTTGTCCCAAATGCCATGAATATACGACCAGAGATCATGAAAGCGGGACTAGTAGCGCTGCCGGAGAGTGCGGATCCAAGAGTCATGAGCATTCTAGACACAATCGGTAAGATCCTCGTGTCCCATCGATACTTCAAAATCATAAGACTTAAAGGAAGGGCGCTGATGCCACAGGCGGAATAGATAACTGAGAACCAGGGAAGATAAACTATGGATCCGATGGACTTATAGACGAAAGGCTGGACATTGACAGAATTGCCGATATCGTACCCTAATCAGTATCTTGGTCAGTTTCTAGGAACATTTACTTCACACGTAGAGTACAAGAACTTACCATAGGTGAAGCATAATAAGCAATTGGCAAAAAGAATGCCACTCCATTTCCACTTTGGTAAGGATTGTCTAACATCACGAGTGTTCTGCGAGGAATCGTTTGATCCAGCATCAGGAATTTGCTGTGAGTGTTGATGACCCGAACTCTCTTGTGTACCACCAGCAGGCAAGGTTTGGCTAGGCGTGTCGCGATGATCTGGTGTGCTCGTAATTTTATCTTCCTCGCGACTCTGGATATTGGCCATAGCAGAAGGGTTGCGCTGGTCATTATGGGAACTAATATCAGTGGGTATATCAGCAGGCCTAGACGACAGTCGACGACTAGTCTCGTGGTTCGATTCTATGTTGTTAAGTTGATGAACCTTGATAGATAGTCGTTTGGCATTGCGACTCGAAGAGTCGAAATTCGTATTCCGAGAAACCGTATTATGATGTTGGTTTGCTGCTGAGAAACCAGAGCTCTTGATAGGCTCCATAGTGATGATCTATCAATATACGAATGTTTGTGCCAAAGAGTCTTGTACCAGATGATCTTCAATAGAAAATGTGTGGATGATGAGATGTTGGAAAAAGAATCCTAGATTTCTGGGTTTCTGGACATGATTTGGAATCATTCATGTACATGCTTAGGGAGGTAGGGATATATGGTAGCCCCTGACCAAACTTTCGTCTGAGATAATGGTGAAAGAGCGCCCAAGAATGACGAAGCCAAGAAGTTAAGTGGAAGTAACAATGTATAGGTAGTGAATCTGATGGTCTGACCCCTAGAATACTTAGACGGAAAGCATAACATCATAAAACCACATTCTAAGTTTTTATCATTTGGATCGGAGTGCCAGCTAGGAAACTCGAAGCTTGAGCAATGAGATCAGTCGTAAATGCCTTCATGCTGTTCTAACAATTGAGGTAGTACTTGTTCGTTCATAAACATGAATATAGTCAAGGCTTTTTAAGTCTTTACACATGAGAATAATGCAAAATATCAACGTCAATGGCTCTTGAAGTCCACGCCTAATCAACGATTAAGGGGTATCACGTGATTGCCCATCCTGACCCCCTTTTGACATGACGAGGGAATTGTATCTCCTAGATCAATGAATGGGCACACAATTTACGACAACAGGATTTTTGCTAAACCTCGCTAACTGATAAGTACCTGGGTATATATTTTCTTGAAGGAAAACGGTCTAGATTTGCAGTCGTCCAAAATGACACCCTCAACAATTGGTTCCTAGGTTTAAACGATACAGATCTCATTCATGTTTCTATTTAAAAGTCTAGCTCTGGCATTGACGTTAGACTTCTCCTAATGTGATTGAAACGATGATATCACTTGCCAATTCAGCCTGCCAATCTTCGCTTAATTCACAAATTCCTGTACGAGCTGTCTCTTCAATACTACCATCCTGCATATCGGCTATATACGACTATAATTCTAATTTAAGAGCTTCTAGATGTTCCGTAATGCTACCATGAGGTGGTAGTTGTGGCGAGGAGCACGAAATGGGTATATATTCTATCCCCTTGTGAAGTAACTATGTTCGTCGTAAAGTTAGTCGTATAGGAGCATCATCGAGTCTGGGGAGTAAATACTCACTTGGAGCTTTAGGATACAATTATCAATCATTCCTCAACATGCATATATTTCTTTTAGTCCACGTTGTTATTGTGCACCTAATACTGACAGCAGGTGCAAACTATGAAGTACCGGATACACCATCGTATGTCAGAATATCAATACACAAGATGGTACCTACACTAAATAAAATCTAGGTTATTCGCAAGTGAAAATGGATATCCAACAGCTAACTCTGAGTACATACTTTGGTTGAAGAGCATGAAGAGCCTTTCCGCGAGAAAACATCACCGGAAATCACTGTCTTCAGGGGCTAGTCCGTGCACGGAAGGTTTCGAGAAACCAAAGTATCGGATCTCTGATTTTCAGTTCAACATGACAGCCATAGAATATGGGGAGAGAGGGATGACTCATTTTCAATTGCACGATGTGGTGAACAATGGAACTACGTTATGCACAACGCCATTTTTGCAGGATCCGGATGATTCGCCATGGAATGAGTGTGGCGACGACCGCGATGCACTAAGCCCAAAGACTACATTCCAATATACAGCTTCAACTATGGAGCTTGGGATTAACCAAATGTGGATATGTGAGGTCGGGAACAAGACTCACCCGTAAGTTTCGAAAAGCTTGACTCCCGCTCATCCCCCTGGGCTAAGGATTGATCGAATGTACGAAAAGCTAACAAGGAATCCATACCTACCTCTAATTTAGCCTTCCTTACTTTTCATCAGCAACTATTGAACTCACTGAATTGCTTGAATGTGCCCAGGATGGCAAACAAACAAGGTGTATCGTACCAGACGAATTGACTTTTCCATTCACCGGCGACTTTACAACTCCAGTTTGGACTTCTGGGTCGGTAGAAATAATCCCGCCTACTGAGGGCGAGGCTTTGGATACCCCCTGGAACCCGACTCCCTGCATTGGCCCTTCTTTTAGTTACCCGAACTGGGACGTGCAAGACTTCGCATACAGACAAGGTAATGGCGACGAAAGCTCTGTAAGCTTCCGCCTCAATAATCACGGCAACAATAAATCAACGACATGTACAATTCCGGAAGGAGATTGGTCAAGCTGCGACAACTTGACTGATGTTCGTTTTGTCAGCGAGACTGGGGAGCTCTCTGTTAGCCAAACCTGGGTCTGTAGTAGAGGAGAAAATAATCCGGAGAAGTATGGCACCCTCTTTGATTCTTGACTAAACTTTCCTACTGATGGTTCATAATCTCAGTGTGACAATCCGGGCTGTTGGCAATTCGATTATTGATTTTGAATCGGTTAATTCGACCTATATCCGAGGATCGCTGACAGAGCCCATTGAATTGACTCCCAATGTTGCCCCTGAGGGAGTCAACCATCCAGGCTGTCTTGAAGACTCAGAAACACCCATATGGATAGTCACCTCGTGGGTGTGGAATGAGAAGTGGCGAAGTGGATCCAATTCTGGCAATTTGACCGTTACATTCCATAATCCTGCGAACGGCTTCAGTCTCGAGTGTACAGGAGATGGTGAGGAACTCAATCGCGATGGGAGGTACGGCAACGAAAGATGGTGGGGATGCGCCTTGGATAATTCTCCCTTCAAAGACTACAGGATTACTACACTAATCAAACTCAATCCTCTTACGGAGGTCTTCTCTATAGATCAGAGGTGGTATTGTAATGGTCACGAAGGAAAACTCCCGTATGTGTACTTCAAAGTATCCTCAGATGGAAAGAAACTAACCACAGTCCACAGGGCTAAATTCAAGGCAATTGGCGATGTCAATACAACGTTGGAGTGCTCCTGGACTAATGAAACGTGGGCCGACTCATATATCAAGACCTGCTATCAGACGGAACTGCCTCTCAAAGTTGAAGGAAATGTAGCAGAAAAGACCGAGCTTGATGAAAATGTATTCTTCGAACTAGCTCCAACCGGATATAGCTGCACCATTGCCTCTGTCCTCGCGGCGCAGTGGAGAATAGGCTGGATGTCGGATTCACTCTATACAAGCCCTACGTTTGCCGACGATTTTGAAACTAGAGCCCTAATTGATATCACCTTCATGGCTCTGGATGGTTTTCAGGGGGTGAGATATAAGGATATTTCCGTTACCCCTTATATGCACACTAGCGAGCCCGGGCGCTGGCATAATTGCAAGAACTACGAAACGGGAGAAGAAACTTCAAATATATGGGCACGTCGCTCCCTCGACTGTAAATGGCAACTTGATCTTGCTACAGGTTATATTGCTATCAACCACACCTGGTTCTGCGACGATAAAGATCCAGAGAATCCGTGAGTTTACTCCTTTTCGAAGTTGACTCCGCTTCATGCCATACTCCCTCTCTTCAAATCTAATAATAAAAATTTAGGATCATCTTCAAAAGTTCGGGAAGCAGATTCTTTGACTTTTCCTGCTATGTAGATCGCCGCAGTAATGAGATTACCTGCAATCCGGCTGGGTCGAATCCTCCGCCAGTGCTACCCACATCTTTATCATGGAAAATCATTCCGGCTGCAGAGCTGGGGGCTTATTGATGGATATCGATTGGCACTCTATTTCTGTATTCCCTGATAGCATTTACGTTTGGGATTCGTGTTGAGTAAATCCGGAATAGGTACTATGCTGTTTTTATAGGGACCCTCAATCTCAGCTGCTTGATAAAATGAGGGGTATTGCGCTATAATCCGCTGTATTTATAGCGTTTACAGGCTACGAATTAGTGGATTTTGCGCTATTTTCCATTAGTGCTGTGCTCAAGTGGATTGGAATGTAAATACAGTTTTAATCCCTCAATACACTGTATTCATTCTGAGTTCCAAACTGTAAATTCAGTGGGAAAGAACCTGGACTAGGATAAATTTACTGGTTGCAAAATGGCTATGACGGCTAAAATACGCTAGCTACTAGTACCGTGCGAACACCGTTTTGCCAGCTCGTAAATCCCCAATAATGTAAGCAGACATTATGTCACCCTTTGATGCGATGACATAAGCCAGAACTTCTGTTATGTAATATTTTGTTATGTAAGTTTTCGTTATGTAAGCTTCTGCTTACCTCAGCTTTCCACCGCTTACATAAACAGCAATCCCATCATAATCCAAGAGGTTCCGAGCGGCTCAAATGGATTTTGGAATTACCCATTTGGCCAAAATGAACACTAGATATGTATCCCGGGGGCTAGATGAGTTATCCAAGTTCGATTGTAGCCCTTCAAATCAGGGTCATAGTCTATAGAATACGCTAATTGTAGGTGTATGGATGATTTACTTGGCCCTAAAACACCTAATTATGCGCTAAAGTCTCCTATAATCCTAGCGCCTGACAGCGATTGTACCCCCTCTAGAAATTGTTCTTACAGAGGCTTCTATGTCAATGAAATATAGCCGGCAATTGCAAGAGTCACTGAATACTGAATATTCGGTGTTTCTAGCGACATGGGAATATGACGTGAAGTCACCTCCTATTAGCCTTTTGGTGTATATTGTTTTTCGACATAGCTCAGTGATATTACTATGAAATTGGAGTGCTTTAGATGATACTTACCCGTCGCCAGTAGTGGGAGGATCCTTGAGTTTACTTGCCTCTTTAGGAACCCTAGAATCTACTGATTGGCGGGTATTGCTGTGGAGCTAGCGGACGTGCTACAGTGTGATGATTCATTTGATAGACACTGTAGAGTGTCTTGGATATTGGAGTGCTAGTGGTTCACAATTGAGACAAATCAGAAAGAAAATTCACTTAAGAGGAAACCAGAGGGTTGTCAGAAACTTCCATTCAAAGAAAATTTCAGAATAAGTACACACGAGAACCATTGCCTTTAAAGGGCGTGAGAAGTAATGCCATGAAAACTATGAGGGTGTCCCTTTTGTGCTTGTCACTGTCATGATGGCCTTCATCGCCTTCCACCGTCCGTGTGGATGAAAACTAAACCCTCTCCCTCAAACAGGATCTTAATCTGCAATAGCCGCAGCATTGCTTCCATCCTTTGCCCTTTCGCCATTTGCCAGAGAAGTATGTCGGCCGCATTTACTGCGTGTAGTAGACAATTGGACCGGTGGTTCCGTTGACATAGTACTGCACCTGGGGCTGGGGTACCTGCTGGACAGTGGTTGCGACATAGGTAGGCTGGGCGATGTAGCCCTGCTCAGCGACGTAGAACTGGGGAGGAGGGTTTGTTTGAGCTGCTGACGCGCCGGCCCAGAAGGGGGATTGTCGAGGGTAGCCTGGTTTCTTTTGTTAGTTATATCTGTATCATCGAGAATAGATGCTGGAATTGATCCATCATCAACAAGAGCGAAGTACTTACACCATGATCCAGTGTTGTGACCCTGAGGAGGGGGAGGAGCCGAGGGTGCCACAAGGGGAGGGTTCACCCAAAGGTACGGCTGGTTCGCGGGAGGTGCTTGAGCGGGGGCACCAGCACTTGATTCTGATTAATTCGGAACTTTAAAAATGAGGTAGAAATGATGATACTTACGGGCTCAGGATGTAGATAGGCTGTTGATTACCCATGGTGGCGGCACGGGCTCCAATAGGTGGAACAATATTAGATACGACTCGAGGATGATATGTCTGTTGTTGAACTCCAGGAGGGACTTGGGATGTTGTGGGAATCTCGGTTGAAGGTTCCGCTGCAGCAGCTTGATCAGTCGCACCTGCGACACCACAAGTACAAGCTCGAGGTGGCTGAGGGTCAGGTTCAGGCGCGGCTGCGGCCGGAGTTGTAGGAGGGTTGGGAGGGGGGCCAGAGGGGGGCGGTGCTGAAGCCGCAGATGCAAGTTCACTTTGCGCTTGCTGTGTCTGGGTTACTGGCTGCTGAAATGCCAAGCCATCAGAGTTTTGCGCGCCTGACGACTCGGCGAATCGAACTTGGTGAGTAGACATGTTTGGTGTGATGCGCGTGATACCAAGGCCTGAAATTGTCACAGTAGTGGAGGTATCCACGCGCACGGTGAAATCGTCAGTTTGCGAAGGATCTGCCGATGCCGTGGAAGTGGACGAAGTAGACTGTGTGGATGAAGGTGGTGGAGTGGTTAATGATTTGTGCGCGCCGGCGCTAGCGTTAGCTGCTGTGTCTGGAAGAGTAGAGTTAGACTCGTCAGAATCGGCGTCAGTTTGTTGGTTAGAATTTTCCTCGTCTACGGTGGTGCTTGTTGAAGAAAAGCTAGCACCCATGTTAGGTGAATTAGACGTAGTGGAATTCACATTAGCCTGACTGGAATATTGGGTAGCGGCGTCTGCGGTAGTTGCTGCATTAGTTGCCGTTTCAGTTGCTCCTGGGTTAGGTGACTCTGTGTGGGAAGTAGCGGCGGCGGTAGTCTGCTCGTTAGAGTTAGCGTCGTCTTCCGATTGGTCTTCTGTGCCCTCAGTTTCATGGAAGGTGGTGCTGTTTGCTAACGGGGGAGGTGCGAGTGCTGAAGTATTGGCTGCTGAATGACTTGATCCATCATTGGCAGCTGCCTGGTCTCCAGCGTCGCTGCCAGCTCCTTGCGCCGTACTTTCCTCTCCGACATGGTCGGGTGCTTGGTCTTGCCGATTGGCAGGGTCGGAGGACTCTTCAGATGCGCCCTGATTCTCGTTAACAGAAGCCATCGTGCTGTTAAACTAGTGGTGCTAGTGGTACTAGCGGAATATTCGAAAATTTCTGATGAGTTTGCCGTGATAGTTAGGTCGGGGACATGTTATGTGATCCACTTTGAAAACCTCAAATGTGTCTTATTATAACGGAAAATTTTCACATTAATGGGTATTTATAACGACTGGTAAAGCATGACCTGTCAAGAAAGGCAGTGACAAAGGGAATTTCGCGTGACTCATGAATTGTTACGGCGAGTTATTGGAAATATAGAAGATGGGACGGAATTAGCTCATGAGCAAACATAAGTTATGGTATTAGTACTCAACCTTACATGGAACCTCGGCCGTCACACACACCAATTCATTTCAAGTACACCTGTTATTCTACAAATGTCAGGATGATACCCATGTCGATTTCACATACCTTTGGTCTCAATCGAATTACTCAGCATTTCCCCGGCAGTATGACTATAATAAATATCAGCAAAAATGAGGGGTTTAATCCATCATATGTGATGACACATAATGGTATACGATGGAACTTTGGCGGGGAACAATGGTATTAATTTCTTGAATGGAAGATTATTGTATATGGATGAGGGGATTATGTTCGCCAAGAATTTTGAGGTGATCTTGTTGAATATCAGGGGTATTTGCCTCACTCCAGGCGCCAATTTCATCTTATCATCATTGAAGTATCAGCAGCTTCTTTCCCTCGCCTCGTGCTATCATGATATGAGGCGTCAATGTCATGAAATTGATACCCGTATGACTTGCATTTGCCGTCACCTTTGTGAACCGCCGATAGAAGAAATTTTCAAGAAATTTAGGAGTATGTTGTCTTTCTGGGGTGGGCACTAGGGCGAGGGACTGAGGCGCGAACAGGAATAGGGGCAGGAATAGGGGCAGGAGTAGGTTCTGGAGCGTAATAACCCCTCACCTCTCTCAAGGGGTCAGGTCGAGGCGTTGATATAGGTGCTGATGGTGAATAATACCCGGATATTTCTGGGTTGTCAAGATTCGTCGTAGCAGATGCCACTTGTGTTGACGAGGATGCGATTGCCGTAGGGTCCCGCGCTTCTATTGAACTCGCCATCGATGACCGAGGGGAGAATTCAACGCCTCTGAGTCCTTCGTCTCTAGCTGGACCTGGCGCAGGTCTTGCTCTTCTACAAAATAAACCACACAGGTAATCATTCGCCATGGGGATACTGTGTGAATAGATGAATTATGGCAGGAAATCACTCTAATTCATGAGAATAACGTTGCCTATGTTTAATTGAAAATAACCTGTGGAAGTGTTAGCCTTGAGGTATGGGAATCAAATGAACGAGAGATACCTAGAAACAGATAATTCCCGGCAAACCAAACGCTGAATTGCAATTAACGAGCAAGAAAAGATCATGTATATGTTAATTCAGACGATGAAAGTCAAAAGGCGCCGATAAAATGATTTGAAATGGAGAAAAACATGAGTGAGGCACAGCAGCTGAAGCCTGGGGGCAAACGCGAATTGGTAACAGGGGAGAGAACTGAGGCGTTTGATTGGATGAAGCACCTAAGCGAAGCAACTTCTTGTAATTGTTATGTCATGTTAGTGTCTACGTGGTAGCTATGCAGAAACACTAACATCGTCCATCCTGCACATCCTACTGGCTATAATACATTCCAGCGCCACTAAGACCCACCCTTATCGCCCCTAATACGATCCCCGGCTCTATTGAAGCTTTTCTTTCATTCTTCTCCAACAATCGTCTTCAAGAAATCAAAAAGACGATTGAACATCTTGTGACTGAAAATAGACAAGTAATGCTTGAATCCTTGATACTCGAGTCAAAATGCTTGTCCATACTATTCCAATCCCCCTGCCCCTCACCATCATAACCGAGCCTCTAACCCCCACCGCCTTCGCTCCTTTTGGCGCTGTTCTCACAAATCCGGCTCCCGAGACGCGGCCCTCAGCGCCAGCCTCAGCCCTTCCTTCCGGATATGGCGCCGTGTCCGCTAATCAAGGCACCGCCATCCAGTACCGTGCTCTGGCGCCTCCTCTAAAGAATTTTTACGAGCAGGCGCCAAGCCGGAAGCCTGCCTCCCCGCGTACGACTATGTTCGTGTGCGGCGCGCGGCAACTCATTCCAGACGAGCGACCTAGTAGCAATGACGGCCTCTTCGAGGTTAAGATTCTTGAACGTCACCCTTTCACCACGCAGACGTTCGTCCCATTGGGCGCTTCGGCTGAGACGCGGTATCTGGTTATTGTGGCGCCGAGCCGCGCGCCGGATAACCCAGATAAGAAATTTCCTGTTCCTCAGGGTGACGGGCTACCGGGAAGCGGTCTACCGGATTTGAAGGGCCTGCGCGCATTCGTCGCGACGGGTGCGCAGGCTGTGACATACGGGGCGGGAACGTGGCATGCGCCAATGGCAGCTCTAGGGCCAGCTGGGTCTGCCATCGACTTTATTGTCATTCAATTTGCTAATGATGAACCTATTGAGGATTGTCAGGAGGTTGCTCTAGAAACAATCGATCAAGGGCAGGAGCCGAAAGGGCAAAATCAGAATTTCCCAAGGATAATGATTCGAGTATCTGCAAATAAATCGAGGCCGTCGAAACTATAGGAATGTTAGTAAATGTAGGTGTGATACGAAGTTGGATAATAGGGACCATAGCTGTAAGTTATGAAATTTTTGCAACAACTGTCTATTTCAAGTTAAAATCTTCTACTAAAGAAATAGATGTCCTTACCTTTGGCAACCAATGCTCAAGTAGGAGCGCAATGTTAGCGACATTAGAATTAGACGCTCGCTAATTTATAGTCACATTCACGGGTATTCAAATCACGAATATTGCACCACTAATTATATGAAATCTCAATTAAAAACCCCGCGACTTCGTGACTTAGAGAAAAGTGAGGCCGTAAGGAAGTCGCAGCAATACGGCTACCTAGAACAGAAACAGCTTCTAGGTAGATGGGTTCGTCGTAACTGCCTGTGACCTTCCCGAATCCCGTCGAAAAAAGACCCACACTAAGTCACTGTTGATTTCAATTTCTTCTCTTAACCCCTCCACGTCATTCTTGCCTCCTCCCCTATTACCCCCGGTCTTCTGTTCAATCCATCGCAGGCACATCAACGATTACCGAGGGCATTGCGGCCGCTTCGGCGGCCGTCTGCCTACGCGACGGTAGATGAAGATTATCCATATGGATCTATTTCAATGAGTTAGTTAAACTCCTAATAGTTCTCTGGAATATGGGACTATGCTGACTTACATTGACAACCTAGGCAATTAGTACTCGATTCCGACTGTATTGAGCCAGTTTGACTCGTTCATCGCCTTCCAGATTTCATTCGGGGCAAGCATAGACCGTACTTTTTCTCCCTCGTCAGTCGAATTTCTTTCGTTGGCAATCTCAGGAGCGCCGACAGGGTTGTTCGTTGCCACACCTTGATTTAAAGGCACATGGTGAAGTCTTCCGAAAGCTTCCTTAGGGCGTACTTCGATTCGAGATTGTCTTCGAAGCTCTAAGATGTCCACCTCGATGGTCTGGGCTGTTACAAAGT
The DNA here is from genome assembly GCA_022496965.1 of Annulohypoxylon nitens. Taxonomy (NCBI): domain Eukaryota; kingdom Fungi; phylum Ascomycota; class Sordariomycetes; order Xylariales; family Hypoxylaceae; genus Annulohypoxylon; species Annulohypoxylon nitens. The sequence goes on along the minus strand of MU386648.1, from coordinate 295,029 downwards.
GGCATACGTGAACCACTTTCTTTTGGCCAAAACGAACACACCGACCCTTTGCTTGTTTCATGTGAGTATCGTACTTTTCTTGTAGCGATTCCAATAATGGACAGGCGAACAGCACATGGTTCGCATCCTGAAGATTTGTACCTGCTGCGGCTTGACTGCCAAGCTTCAGGATTCTGACCTTCGGACCAGTTGACTGCTTCGAATCAATTGAATCATTAGGAGAATCGGTGTAGCTAACGGCGTTTTCGTGTAAGGCCTTAATCAGCTGTTCCTTTTGGCGGTCGAACTGGACGAATAAAATTGCGCGTTCATCTTCGGGAATCCCCTTGATATAGTTCACAATCATTTCCGACTTGGAGCTCATCCCATCAATCGAACTTCCCTTAGGATACCCATCGCCGAGGATCCTTTGAGGCCTGTCGATAAGAGCTAGGCTTTTTGTCGCCTCATGAAGTAGCGATGGGCAACCTCTTGCGCTGCCAGAACTTTTGCCGCAGGACTTTGAGTTGATGTGCTCTTTACAAAGCACATGTCCACATTCGCAGACTATATGGAGTTTTTCCCTGGGCATGTCTTGGTCGCAACCATCACAGCGCATTTTCCCGCCTTCCATGAGATTCTTTACGATTCTTTGCTGCTTAATAGCGAGATCCAAAATATCGTATGCAGCTCTCAATCCGACGGAGGTATCGCTGAGCTCACTGCTAGTGGCCGTATAAGTACCTCCTCGGACTATCTTTTTTTTATCGAAAGTCGGGAATTCGGTACGCTTGACTCCGGACTCATTCGTTTTGACGTAATTCGAATCATTAAGGGTTCCTGCATAATGTTCATCGAACTGCTCCTTTAATTGCGCAACAGTTTGAGCCAATTTCACGCTTACACCGACGGACCTCAATATGTTGGTGAGTTCAGCCTTGTTGTTTCCTTCAAGCGAGGGCTTCTTATCTGGAATCGACATTTGCTGAGGGACAAGTTGAAGATGTCTGTACCTGGCTAGATCATTCCGATGAACAATCTCTGCCAACTTGTCCTTGTTAGAACCAGGAGCGGTCTCCTCATTGAGATCACGTAAAAGTTCTCTAGCTTCTCCCTCCCCTATTTTATGGAGGTGCTTTTCCTCTAGGTCGAAGAATTCATTCCACGAAAACCTTCTCAGCCCATTCAAGAAACGGACCAACTCCTTGTCATTCTCATGGAATTTAGGATGTTTCGTATTTAGTTCAACAAACTTCTGTTCATAATTGTTGACGCCAAGAGCTTCGAAGAGGTGTTTCCAAGCATCAAGCCCACCACACAACTCAATATCCTTGCACCAAATATCTTTGGCAATCGTCAAGATATCCCCTGCAGCAGTTTGGGCGTTTTCGTATTTGGATTCTTCTTCATCATGGAGAACTCTATGAGCTAGCCAAACTGCTTTTTCAAAAAGGGCTCCGAACCTGTCTTGTGCATGCCTAAGTTGCACATTTCGCTCCTGCATGAGAGATTCAAGGGAACCGTTATCCAAGCTACATGAGGATTGAGTAAGGAACATTCTCATGCCGACATTCCTTCCGTTTTCAGACCATTCCTTAGGGTCAATCAATGTTTGGTAGCGTGTTCGACACTCTCTTGAAAACATGTTCGCATCTAAACGACACGCACGCAGATCATGCTCAAGAGTCATGTATTGGATGGTTTCGTGCTTATTCAGCTCACACACGATAACCTTCTCCACCACTTTTATACCATCGCCGAGAATCAAGTCTAGAGGATTGGAAGTCGCAAAGGTTTTTATGAACTCCATGCCCTTCTCATGCCTCTCTCGGACACACGTGTCAGACATCAGTTTGCGATTTTGCAAAGCCTGGGCATTGGTCTGTTCGCCAAATTCTGGACCCTTTGTGATTTTTGGCATTCCTACACGTGAGTAGATTGGACGCGCAATATGGACGTTGATGAGCTTCGCAATCCCGTGAACTGCTGCAAGATGCTCTGTTGGCGGCGTAGCTGATAGGATCCACTTTGCACGCGCTGAACAGTTACCGAAGAAGGTCATCGCCGGAAACTTTTCGTACGAGAACTCATCGTAAACCGCACGAGAAAATGTAAAACTGTCGAGCACATGGGTAAATTTGCCTCGGAGTATTTCTTTCTCCAGTTCATCCGGCGAATTGATCTTGTGAGAGTCTGGGACCTTTACTCCCACGGGTTCATCGCCGCTTTTCTTTTTCGTACTAACCCTCTTCATGTCTCTGCGAGCCAGATCCTTAGCATACAGCATATACTCGCTACTCAACCGTTCTGTACGTTCATGCATACCATTCCATGCGTGCTGAGCTCTGGTCTTGAGCTGGATATTGGTATCATCGAAGTCAAGCAGAACGCCCATGTGAGCTCGAGCCGCAGGTGCAGCCTCTTCATACCAATCTTCAAAGCTACAGCTGGGAGGCGAATCCCCGGTGCTTCTATTTATCGTCAATTCCGGCGGGTCAAGAGAACCTGATAAACGCGCAAGCTGCCGGTGGTACTTTGCGTCAAATAATTTGTCGCTCGCCACAATGATTCTTGCCTCTTGAAGACGTTTTAGAACGCTCAGAGAACGGTCATCCTGGAGATTCGAGATTGACCGAATTTGAACAATAGGCGTTCCTTCGGGGAGGAATCTTTCTGCCTCGCTGGCCCACTGGCCGAGCAGATGGTCTGGGACTATGACTAAAGTAGCTTGCAGGTACTTGCAAGGAGATTTGTCAATCCTTCGCCCTTGAAAGGACTTCTGGCTGTCAAACTCTCGTTGACAATGTGCCACTGCCAACATGGTAACGGTCTTGCCATATCCTACGTCGTCCGCAAGTACGCCACCATAACTAGTGACGTTACGTTTGGCCCATCCGACAAGCCGTAGCTTAAGTTCAGGCACAATCTCCTCCTCGATTTCCTCTTCGGCAAATCTCACTCCATATTGCTCTCTCTCAAGTATCCAGGCAAGGGACTTTAATTGAGACTTGCTGAGTTTTGCCTTGAAGTTCTCTAGAAGAGATTGATCCACAGAATGGCATCCTTTCAAGCTTGACAGCGCTTTTCGAAACGGTTGAAACTTGTGTCTGCTGTTGCCGTTGGATGCTACCTGTATGTTTTGGGACAACACAATGTTACGCTCTACTCGTACACCAGCAGTCAGTTTAGCCGCCGGGTTTCTGCTTGGAGGCAAGAAAGTTGCTGCCTTCTGTCCGAGGATCTTGTGCTGAAACAGATATTGCACCTGGATAGCATGCATCTTCCCACTTTCGTCTGGACTTTGCAGAAACTTGATCCTGGGCTCAAAGATTGGAATTCTGGACTTGAACTTATTTTCGAAGTCTGCCATCGCATCGATCAGGTGGTGGCCGACATATCTGCCGCCACATTGCACCCATCGCTTAGGAGGTAGCTGTCCATACAGACACTCGCGAGGGTTTGCCGTAGCCACGCCATCTTTCCAGACCTGGAGATCCTTCAACCAAGCTTCAATATCTTGGAACTCGAATTTGACTTCCAAATCTTCAATTGCCGCAAGTTTGACATTGACATGCGAGATGAACTCGTAAAAGGTCTCTAAATCAGCCTTCGCGATAATAGCCCATTCATCTTTATTTTTGTCGCACTGGGCTCTATACTTCTTGATGGTGCTGTAAAGATCGCATTCTGCCTCTCTCACGATTTGCGCTTCAGCGAGCACCCTCTGCTCTGGTTCTGAATTCTCGATGATGGGATGCTGAGAGTCTAAGACTTTCAGAGTTTCCATGTTTCTGAAGATATCGATGTCTAATACCGGACTCTTGTCCATCTTAGAACTAGGCTCACTCCAGTATCCGTCCATATAGGCGGCAATCATACCAAGTTCAAGTTTCTCTGCTCCCATGTCGATGGAAGGGTCAAATTTCACCAAGACTTCTCGGTATTCATGGTGTTCCAGTTGGCGACAAGACTTGGAAATGACATAACCGTCTAAGTCTGGTGTGAGCGTCCTTGAGACGTCCTTGAAGAGGAACACCTTCTTCTCTTGCACATGGAGACTCTTCTGTGGCCCATCACAGGTACGGTAACGCGGATAAATGCCACAGACATCTTCCAGGCCTAAATATTCTTCATAGCCGTCAAGTTTGACTTCGATATCTTGAATCATTAGAATATCCTGCGCAATCTTCGATACCGACACGGTCATTGGAATATTGATGAAGTGCCAGAGTTTCCAGTTGTGAGATTTTGGCAATACTCTCTCCGGACTCCCGAATAATTCAGCCTTTGCGATAGGCCGAGGTAGTTGCAAGAATTTAGCAGCTAAACCAGGCTGCAATTCTTTCCGAAGTTCGTTACCAAATTCACTCCACGGGTCTAGGTATAAGTACCAGGTAATGCCAGCATCTGATAACGTCGCTCGGACATCGAATCCCGACTGTCCAGAGTAACAGATTGTCACGACTTCTGTTATTCTGATGCTTTCATAATAGAAGGTGACGTCTCGGAGCTTTTCGACGGCATTAGAGATAGTGGCGATACTGGGGTTGGTTGTGGCCATTTCCAGCCACTTCTCATCTATCAGCCCTGTGATAGTTCCCGGAAAGAACCGCATGACTTCTTGTTCTACCTCACTCAACAGAAGGTAGTCTTCTGGCCGCTTTGTTGGCTTGAAGCAGTGCTTCGGATTTCCGGCACACCATCTACATCGGACGGTCAAGCACCGTTCGCATTCGACGAAGTCGTCCGTACTATACTTCGCCGCACCGTTACAGAAGCAATAACGGCGGGACCTTGCATATAATTCTCTGATAGTCGAGGTGCCGAGAGGTTGGACTGTCTTTGTGCTAAAACCTGGAATATCTTTTAGCTCAAAGTCTGCAATGAGTCGGGGCTTTGGCTTAATTTCTGGGAGAGGTGGCCTGTAGAAGTATTTCTGCGGGCCCTTGGGTTGATTAAAGACTGCCATGAACAGAGCTTGGAGGACAGCACCGATCACCGTCGTGCTCATCGCATTCCCTGCCAAGTCACGTAGCTGTTCTTGGGTCTCTGTGGCAAACTCAATGCGGTGAAGAGGTAGCCCCTGAAGAGCCAACGTCTCATATCCCGATACCATTCGACACTGGTCTGACATATAATGTATGCCATTCGGAGTTAGGCAACCAGTTATGCCGAATGGGTTGCTAGCAGCCACAGATCGATGAATGTTTTGGCTCAAGTCATAGATACGATTCTTGTGTTTGAAATCGTAAGGATGGTCCTTGTCTTCTATTGGATGACCTTTTTTCAAGGCTCTCAATAGGTAGATTTCAATACAGTCCTTGACACGGTCTGGAATGGAGTGTAAAATGCTCCGATCCATGCGATCGTAAGGTTGACCGCGCGGATCTCCCCACTGCGTTAATAAACGGTCGTCACCTAGCTTTTCAAGCCTGCGAACTCGAATGTGGATTATCTTGGAGCGCGACCAGTCGGTATCCTGACTGAAAGCAAGCGCCTTTTCCGAATCATCTTGGCGGGCTCGTTCAGTCAGAGGATGAGCAGCGGGCAATAACCAAAGTTCGACTGAGCATGATGCTCTTCTTGGTAAAATCTCCTCGAGAAGGAACTTCCACAATGATCCGATATCATCCGCATCAAACTGTCGCTCAAATTCCTCCACATATTCCTGCTTTTTTGGCTTCTTTTCCTTCGTCTTTTCCTCTTTCTTTTCTTCGTTCTGCTCCTCGTTCTGTTCCTCTTTTTGCTCCTTCTTTGGGTATGTTTTACCCTTCGCGAAGACATTGTTATCCATGGCAATGAGATAACCACGGTTTCGAGTCTGAGGAATGTAAAAGTCCTTGGTATCCAGCTTGGTGTGGTAAGCTGTGTAATTGAGGAAGGGGAACCAGACGTCTTGAGTCTCTCCCCACGGTGCTCCTAATACGTTCTCGAGAATGATTACCTTGGGACGGTGCTGCTTGACGTAGCTCAACATTGAGAAGAAGGTCTTTGAAGAAGATCTCATATGGGGAATTGCCTTTTGGCAATCAATGAAGAAGTCGTTGATACGCTCATATTCGGTGTCATTATAACCACCTCTCTCTGTGAGATCCTTAACATAGTCGTACTCCTCCTTGAGAACTTTTGGGTTGTATCCTGTCTGCTTCCTACTGTTCAATGCCGAAAAATCAACGCAAGAACAACCCGAAATGAGGAGATCGATGTCACCGGGAATTTCTTCAAGCGATCCCAATGCTGTAAGACTAAAGGTTCCGTCAGTTATCAGAATCAACAATCATGAGATAAAATGATACTTACGCCTTTCCGTCTTTCGGGTTAACAAAATCTTGCACGTCGTTGAAAACGATTGTGTCGTTAGTGTTTCGCAAGATGTAAGCTTGCTTGAATGGCACAATCTCGGCGCTGAAGACATGGAGGAATTGGAGGACCTGTCGTCCTGGAAAGATTTTCTCCCAGCAGTCTTGAAGCTCCATGAGTGCGAATAAGGGTGCTTCGGTGCCAGAGCACATGGTGGCGACCTTGAGAGTAACCCTTGCGTCTTCCTACAAACGGGTTAGAAATCCGATGTTTCATACTTGAATGTATCAAAACAAGAATTCTTTCTGGGTTGAGACTTACGTTATCGAGGAACGGAATTGACTTCTGGATCATGTCCCAAAATGCGGCCCTTACATCTTTGATCGGGGGCAGGGTTAGGTCAAGTCCTCTTTTGCCATCATTCTGTTTCTCGTTGCCACCCTGGCCTTGGCCATTTTGCTTGTCGCTTGACTTATCCTGGGCAGAGGAAGAGGAGTTTTTGCCTTTGGAGGAAGTGCGAGGCTTCTTGTTAACGAAGTTATCGAGTGATCCATTACCAGCACCGGCATCAGCGGAGTCTTTGCGAGTTCGCTTAAGCGTAGCCTTACTCTTCGGCTTGGCAGCAGACTTGGGCGGCATGGTAGCGAAATCGAATCAGGGTATGATGGAATGGGAGTACAAAAGGTGTGTGGATAGTACGGTGTATGATGAAATGATGAGCAGTATATGCTCGGGTTATGCGAGATGGAGAGAGAAGAACACGTTTACGAAACACGAAGGTTTACGCAAAGGTGGTAGTGGATGGATGAGGGTGAAGGGGAATTGGGCAGGCTAGGGCTTGCAAGACACGTTTCAATATTGGCTTGTCCGTGTTCGACTTGCAAGGCTAGTGCTACGTGTGTGTGCTATTACAAAAGGCTTTGATGATTATCAGATGGAGTTGCAAATGCAACTGGAAAGCTTTGATGAAAGCGTGTGGAAGTTTATGGTGCGAGGGAATGAAGGTTGTGTGTTGTGATGAAGAAGAATGAAAGTTGGGAAGAAAGAAATTCGGAGGGGGGCTTTATGGACAGAGGTGGTGGGACTGATTGGAATTTTCTGCCAGAGTCACAAGGTACTTAGGGCTTGCTCCAACAGTACATACAGATCAAAGCAATCACCGGGGATGTCACAATCGGTCTTGCGGTTGGTCAAGAGGCGGCAGCAACCCCGAAAGCGGACCGGTACCAGGCGCGGAGACGGGGGTCACAAGCCGAAAGGAGGCCGGAGTATCGCGTGCTACTTCCGGATAGCAGTCATGGGGTTCCGCGAGACCCGCGTCCCAGCCGGCAGTTTGCTATGGATTGGAAACAAGAACCGCGGAACCCCCGTTGTTTTACGGGGCTACAGTGCTGAAAGGCCGCAAAGCGGTAGCAATGCGTGTTACGGATGGTCAGAACCTTGATCACAGCAGTGGCAATTGAGTGATGGATAGGGCAAGAACTAGCAAGCGGAGAGCATGTATCACGCAATCACTTACCCTTGGTCATCAAGAGCAACAGGCTAAGGGGCAATGGCTGCTTGGTCAACGATCTGGACAAGAACTCAATGGATAGCCGGCATGACAATCAATACGGCGCCACTAGGATCATCACGTACAGCAGCAAGGCGGATGACAAGAAATATCACTTGACCAGACACAAGCAAACATTGGAGATCGCCCATGGGTGCGGATAAGAAACTCTATCAGGTCTCAAAGCAGGGAGCCATAAGTTGACAGCTATGGGGCCAGGAGTATCAAAAGGCAACAAGCTCTGAAAGATTATCCGCACATTGACTTTGAGCCAAGAAAAATCACTGGGGATCCGCCGCGTTTGCTGTCCAGGTGAATTTCATTTGAAGCGTGCTAGCACCGACAACCTATCTGGCTATGCTATCAACAGAGCACTGGGAATTAGCACAGATGCTTAGGCATCAAAGCAAGTAATGGACAATGGGCTAAGTTCCGGGAGCATTGACAGATGGGGGGAGAGAGTTATTGACATTAGGGGGCTATGATAGCTTAATAACAAAGTCCATCGATATTCATGTTTGATAACTTTCTGTGCGTGGAGTGAACCGGTAAGAGATGATAGTTGAGCTTCCAAGGTAAGGGGCACTTGTGCTGGTATCTTAAAGGGTGAAATTGATCCATAATGAAAGCAAATTGAAAGAACTTCTCCATGGATAATTGAAAGAGTTAATTAGGTAATCATAAACCTGAGGTTTTTTTTTAGCAGAGTCTCTGAGGCGTTCAGAGGACCTCATCTAGAGATGTTATGTAAGAAAAAGAGGAGAGAAATCATCACTCCTATCTCCTTAGTCTGCTACCAACATTGAAGGTCTACAGCTACACAATACCTCATAAACCAGGCCAGCTATTCAGGGATGTCATCCGTGATAATGACTGAATGAAGTGTTTGTAATCACGTGCTTGATGGCACGCAGAAAAGGGGCGCGCTAATGACGCATGAGGCTGGCTTATATAAGTGGCGTTTTTGGCGATATTTAATTTACCCCTCTACCCCTCTGTCTTCACCCCTTTCCCATATCTCCACCTACACTGGTCCTACAGCCTGGAGATTGCGATTGCAGCCATTCAAAATATCTGACAGGAGTAGAAATGATTCTTGAATTTCGCAAAGACACTCATCATATCCAAAAATTATAAATTCCATATTAGAAGAGGCTTCCAACCTTATGCATATTTAGAGCGAGTGGGTCAATTCTCGTAATAATCGCCGTGGCTTGCTTGCTATTTGATGACTACCGTCGCATTCAAGCGCCTCCAAATTCTCTCCCTTCACTAGTCCACATCGATGGGTGATTAGCTACTCAGCCGCACCGCAGCTTGTTCTAATGTCCAGCGATCGCTAAATTCCTCGTTATATTTCGATTTAGCTTAGCACATACATATCAGAAGAAAAATAATCCTTCGTTACCTCTAGTAGTTTACTGTTTGATCCAAAATGGGGTCCGTCCTTGAATCCACGGATATTCAAAATAAGCTGGAGGATTTGTCGGGAGTGGTCATAAAGCCAGGCGAAAACCCATACAATGCGCTGATCGAAGCCTGCGACGATGAACCAGTTGAGTGCCCCCCTATCTTGTAGTCGTGGTGTGGAAGAGGGCGTGAATAGAATCCCGCAATATAATAACACAGCAATTGTGCTCGCAGTAAAAGGAATAGCATGAGGGACTGAGGTTCGATACATATATATAGAAGCTAACGAGTTTCCAGGCGAAAATTCAAGAGTTATATGCCGCGCATCGTGTAAGACGCAATGCGCAACAGAGGGACAAGTTCCTTGCCTCTGACTACAAGGAGTTGATCATTGATCCATATCTCCTACGGTTAGAGAATCCACAGATTGAGCCAGGTTTTGGTGAGTATAAGAATACCCTAGTTAGGTTCATAGAGAGCTGTGCCTCTCAGATCAGCTATGGGCTCAATAGATCAATGCTAATGCCCTGATAGTATGTCGCGATCTACCTTATTCATATAAATTTACACACTTGTCTATACATATCGAAAATTCATCAAACTCTTAGCCAGGATACTAACGTAAAAAAAGAAAGATACGAGATATTGCATGACCTTCTGGGGTCGACCTCCTATCCATGTGTTGGAGCTCGCCGAGGTGATTCAGAAGAAGCTTATAGCGGCCGCACCAAGTAAGCCAAGTCTCCCACCTCAATTAAAGGAGACTATCCATGTTCTTCAAGGAAATCTTTTCAAGTCATATAAATTCGTATCAAGCTAACATAACACAGAAATATGGCTCATGCCCCTCCACCGCATGCACATTACCACCCTAGAAATCGCCTTCTCCCGCACAGCAGAGGAGATCGAAGCGCTCAAGGAAACCCTCCGGCCCGCCATCCCGGATATCGCGAATTATACGCACCGCCACAGGTCGCGCCTCGTCAAGCCCATGATCTCGTACGATTTGTCCGCCTTCGCGCTATCGTTCCTGCCAGCGGCCGGGGAGGTACCGCTCTCGCCCGCTCCGACGGCGCCGGACGCTGTTAAGGTGCTGAAGCAGGGCGACGGGTACACGTACCATCACTTGAGGAGAGATGTGTGGGAGCGGGCGAAGGAGGCTGGGGTCACGGTTCAGTCGCGGTATATCGTGCCCAGCGCACATATCACGCTGGGAAGGTACTTGACAGATGAGGATCACGCGACGCCTGAGCTGAGGAGGAAGTGGGTTGATGCTATTGACGAGATGAACGCTTGGTTAGAGACCGAGGTGTGGGATAAGCCCGGCGCGGAGCTGGTGGGCGAGTGGGTTGTTGGGCAGGAAAAGGGCCTAGATATTCGGGTCGGTACTCTGTGGTATGGTGGGGGCCGAACTGTTCAGATGGGTGAGGGGTTTTAGCGGTTTGGTATGAGGTTTTCTTGACTACATGGAGATTAGAATTCTATATATAGAGAGCATTACGCAGACATCATAGAATATATGCGTAGAATATATAAAACCACCAAGAATCTATATAAAGGTCAAAGAATTACACCATACAGTGGTCAACGGGCTTGAGCTGGAGTATATGATGTGAATTTGAGTAGTAATAGCAGTTCATCATACACGGAGGTCTACCTATTCTTTGAAGTACGTACTAGGTACCTAGGTAGCAGCCATAGGGTCGAGGTGGGAGGCAAGCACGCGTCTTGGACGCGTCCATCACGTCTCTACCACGTGTCCTGTCGCTCTTTCCTCACCAACACCTGACGGCGGTAAGCATATGAGAGACAATAGTCACCAATTCAGGTATCCAAGATGGTTCGCCAACCGACTATCTGAGCAAGGCACCTATGTGGTAGAAGTTTAACCTATTGCCCTTCCATTAATCCGGCGAGGCAAAGACCCGGGTGTGAATCCCGGTGGGTGCAATTCACTTTTTTGAGGTCTTCGGTTCGAAATATCTTTTTTTTCTTTTTTTTTTTTCCTTTCAGCATTTATTATCCCCATATCCAATAGCTATACTACGCTTTATATCCTACGATACATATATATACATAGCAATGTTATTCCTTTGATTCCTTAATGCTCCATTCTCGTATGAATATCGAATCTCGATCTCCACCAATGGCGAGCAACCCACCCAAGCACCAGGTGTACCAGGATAGCAGTGAATATGGGCGGGACTAAACATAACACTGCATAGGTAGCTCTAGAGTCTACACGTAGAGTTGGTTAAACACCAATGATATGAGGGCGATGTTGCAGAGCTAACAATTGCACATATCACTATAGCCACATCCATGATAGTTCAGATGAAATCACAACTAAGTAGTATTTGTCAGGCCAGCTAGCAAGTCATTGCTTCTCGATTCGAATTTTTGGGCATTATCATCCACGACGAGGTCTTCAATATTCCTGCCAAAAACTATGTGGCCATTTTTCAACTCCCTCATGGTCACATTGTCCTAGCACTTATCACGTATAGCATAGTAAATATCATAAGAGCAGATTCGGTTTTCTTTTGACCTATCTAATGCTCTCAAACCGAGGATCGAAAGACTCCCGTCGCCAGTGAATGCCCGGCCATGATGAACCACCCTATTGCCCTGAAAGAATAACGTGCAACGACACAAGTATGAGAAATGCGTTTAGAACACCAGGGCGGCACCCTTTGTCTTCTTGTCACCACTATAAAACTGTTAGTCTCGCCGTATCTGTGGTCGATTCGATATAAACGTACCCGAGCTCGAAGTGCTTGCATCGCTTGAGCGCAAGTTGTAGCTTAGTCTTGCAGGAAACGCATTCTAATCGCAACACAACCTTCTTCGTCGTCTTAGCCTTCTTGTGGAACACGGGCTTTGTCTGACCACCGTAACCGGACTGCTTGCGGTCGTAACGTCTCTTTCCTTGCGCGAAGAGGGAGGCCTAGGTACGTGTTAGAGATCGGTCGGGCTATACGGGTACGGGTTCGGCATCATCGGCGTTGGTGCTGATGCGGAGGAGTCGATTTGAACCTACCTTGCCAGCCTTGTATTGTGTGACCTTGTGCTGGGTGTGCTTGCGGCAGTCCTTGCCCTTGCAGTAGGTCTTGCGGGTTTTCGGAATGTTGACCTAGATGGGATATCTTGTCAGCCTGCCATGCCATGTCAATACAATCGAATCGCAAAGTAAATCGTGACTGTTCGTGTGGGGAAGTCGTCGGTCGCAAGGTGAAACCGAGTTCGCAGAGCCGATGCTCTCAATGGGCCATGGATGTCGAGGTGCTGATGATCGTTCCAATCGTCTCGTGTTGGATTTTTCGTGGCTGAACCGTACGTCCCAAACTTTCTTCCAGACTTCCAAACTTCGCGAACGCCGCAATATAACCCAAAATAAAAACGGTGCAATTGTTCTCCGACAATATATATTCCTGCGATAAAATATCCAAATGAAAGTATTGTTTTACTCACCATTTTGACAGTTGTGATGGGGGCTGTGGTCTTTGAGGGTGTCGATGATTGATGTTGGAATAATTTCGTGGAGCTTTCCTCAAATCGATTTTTGCGCGGAATTGAGATGTGTGCGTGATAAGGATAAACCACGGCTAATTTTGACACGAGGGGAACTTGTGGGCTGTCGAGGTTAGGTAAACACTGGAAGATGCAAAGGTCACAGGTGGTCCAAGCACTCGCTAATAACTGTGGCTGAACTAAAGCGCTGCCTCGGTTAGCCACATTTACATTAGCCACAGCTGCAAATTTTTAGGCCAGCTCATGTACCAAGGTACCATTGCAGATTCCCACGACAACACAACATCAATTGGTCACTGTTGGTGAGGCAGCTGCAAAGATTGGAGCTCCATGACTGGCTAGATGCAGCATCTCCTTCAATGCCGCCATATCAATATATCCTTACGAAACTATGTAAGGAACCAGATAAGGAATCTGTGTTTCATGAGTCCTACGATCGCCAAAAACTACCCCTGCGATGATATCCCGACAGCCGCCGGCAGTGAGATCAGCCTTTTCTCTGCCGAACCAGGTTTTCTCTTCACATGCTTCCGCTATTATAGACGGTAGCTAATAATCTCACCGAACTCCATAATTATCTATCATAGCAAATATTACTCATCTAAATGACTCTGCTCGGGACGACCTTCGCAGCGGCAACGGACGTGGTGAATTCGTCTTATGCAGTTGGACGCCGATCCATATCGGGCAGCCGGGTAAGTGAGTACGGGAACGGGAATAAGCATTGACTGCAATAATAATAGGCCAGCTCACTTGGACGAAAACGTATAGTTATACAAGGATTAGAAAGATTAAATATTATCGAGATCTCGTATCGCTCAGCCATTGATACCTAACCTAGTAGTCCACTTATCATCGACAACATCGCCATCGGCTTTACGCCGTGAGACTACGGCGCCACCCCGGGACAAGCTGTTGTGCTTTCTCGGATCGGGTTCTCACCGCCACAGAGCCTCTAGACTTTCAACGGGACCTTACCACTAAATCTGTCCGCGTCCCCATCATAAGTAGGCTTCGAGAGTGGCTTACTGGCAAACCCGTGAATCCTTGGCAAAAGCTTCAAAATTCTTAGATTAACGAACGTGGAGACTACGACCATGAATGCACCAATAGGACCCCATCACCGGCATTGTAGCCGGTTCTTTATCCACCTAAAACTTTTCAACTGCCATTTAGCATTGCGCTGCTATGCCCCATCTAGCTAAGTTCGGCCAAGTTTCCCACCGATACTCGGCGGTAGTAACTTTTTGTCCCTGGAGGCGACCAATGTTGACCGAGAGAAAAGAAATACAAAGCCCAACGAGCTGTATTACTGCTACCCTTGGATTCGGTTAGTATTCATGTAAATAGGGGCGACTTCCCTCTTGCCATCGCTAGATGAAGTCATTCACTTCACTCTCATCTTCTCGTCTTGCTAAATTTTCATAGCCATATTCCAAGTTATGTTCATATAAGACGATCCTTAATAAAGACAATATTCCTCGACTCTTAGAGTCCGTCTCTTGGTTATCAGCTGTGAAGCTTGCTGTCATTCCTAATAGACATTTTGCCTATGATGATACCAATATTGTCGTCAAGCTCATATTTATAGACATATACTCCATAATCATTCCAGATGTTCGAGTCCAAGGAAACCGATTTCCAAACTGCCCGCCATGGCGCTCAAAACCACAACTCGCCCTCCAGCTTATCTTCGAGCAGCTCCTCAACCCATTCGGGGAGCACAACAGAGTCCATACGGCCTGCGGCGCGGTCCGACGCCGATGACAGGGACTTAGAACGGTACCCTACTCATCAATCGATGGGACCCGATATGCCAGTTGAACCCGTCAGCTCGGTAGTAGACGTACCGGACGAAGTTTACGACCGGCTGCCTCCACACAGGAAGCTAGTCATTGTCTTCCTCTTGTCATTCTGCTCGTTCCTATCTCCCGTCTCAAGCACATCCGTGCTTGCGGCTACCCCCGAGGTAGCAGCCGAGTACTCCACAACCGGTTCCATCATCAACCTCGTCAATGCCTTATACATGCTTTTCATGGGCCTGTCGCCCATATTCTGGGGACCCATGAGCCAGGTATACGGTAGAAGGATGGTAAGCCTCCCTCATCGCTCATCTGACCGAGACAAATTAAGAAACATATCCGAACACGGCCTATGAGAGCTAACGTGTTTGCTGCATAGATAACCCTTGTAACGGCCGTAGGATTCCTTGGATGCAGCATCGGAACAGCGCTTGCACCTAACCTTGCGGCATTCTTTGTCTTTAGACTGCTAACAGCGTTTGAGGGCACATCTTTCATCTTAGTCGGAGCTTCCGTCATTGGGTCAGCAATACCTTCGTCACCATTGAACTACAAAGTCATACAATGACCAGACTACTTACTTAAACGCTAGTGATATTTACCGTCCGACGGAGCGAGGAACAGCTACTGGCTGGTTCCTCTCCGGGACTCTGGTAGGTCCGGCACTTGGCCCCTTCATAGGCGGTATCATCGTTACCTACACGTCGTGGCGCGTCATATTTTGGCTGCAATCGGGATTGGCCGGCGTCGCCGCCATTGGGTCCTACTTCTTGTTACCCGAAACTATCTACCACATGAAGCTCGACGATCTAGTCGGCTACACCGGCGTTGCGAAGGCTAAGGTCGTGCTTGGCATGATCAATCCTTGGCGCGTTGTGCGGCTGTGGGAATACCCGAACCTATTCCTTACGGGACTGTCCAGCGCGTCGCTAGTTTGGAATATGTATTCCTTACTCACACCGATCCGTTACGTTATCAACCCAAGGTATAATCTTACCACACCCATGCAGGGTGGTCTATTCTACCTCGCGCCCGGATGCGGATACCTCGTCGGCACGTTCGTCGGGGGACGATACGCCGACTTCATTGTTAAGAAATACATCAAGAAGCGAGGCGTCCGTATACCCGAAGACCGGATGTACTCAGCCCTGCCATTCATGGGCATCGTGATTCCCGGCTGCGTTCTAATCTACGGCTGGTGCGTGGAGAAAGACGTCGGCGGCATCCCACTAACGGTCGTGGTGCTATTCCTCCAGGGCGTGGCACAACTTTTCTGCTTCCCGTCTTTGAACACGTACTGCCTGGACGTGATGCCCGGACGCGGAGCGGAGGTCATCGCGGGTAACTACGCAATGCGGTACCTGTTCGCGTGTTGCAGTACGGCCATCGTGCTGCCCGCGATCAACAACATCGGCGTGGGGTGGTTCTCGACGATCAGCGCGCTATTCGTGTTCTCGGGCGCGGTCTGCGCCTACGTGTCGATCTTACGGGGCGGCCAGTGGCGGCGCAGCATCGACGCCAAGAGAAAGAGGCGAGCAATGAAGAAGATACTAGAAGAGAAGAATAATAGCGGCGAGGACGATTGTCCGCGCGAAAACACATCCAGGATCATGGGTAGTCCGGCTGACCCCGACGCCGCCGCGAGAGGAGGCAACGCGCTGACGACGCCCGGAGCGCGGGAGAAGAAAGAAGAGGTGTGACGCGAGGCGTGTTCTGCTTTTCTTGGCGTAGACATACGTAGACACGGCAACCAAAGGTCGCAAAATAGAGTTGGCCGAGTATGGCCGTAAGCTGCTAGCTTATACATCTACATAGCTTAAAGTGATAGAAACTTAATAGATTACATACATTTTGACAAAGACACATGCGTAATACGCTAGCGAGCTCGCGTGTGCCCGCGTGTGCCGGCTCTCACCTGGAAAGGGAAAATGTGGCATACGAGTACGATTTTCTACCCGTCCTCGCTGCCTCGTCGTGTTGGTGTACCAAACAAACGGCCACCCTGAACGTTAGAGGCTGAGGACGTGAAGCTTATGTTGTGACCCTTGCACGATCTACCGGTGTCACTCGCAGTTCACCGCAATAGAGCCCCCCCTGCGAAGTTTCCGATCGACCATTTTTGAGGGCTGTTTGCTTACCTGATGGCCTGGTCGGGTTCGTACATACGATGCAGACTACCTAAATTGGCAGATCTCAAGGCCTCATTTCTTACTGTAAGACACGGGTTCGCCACGTAATACCCGTCGACTTTGCGAGGTTAGCAGGTGATAGTGACGGATAATGGCAGTCTTTTGCGATCACAACGGAATGCAGTTTTGACGTATGTAGTCCTACCCATTTTTCGACTCCAGAGCAAGACAGGAGTTGGAAGATCTCATTTCACCTGTCCCTATTGGGTAGTAGGTCGCAAAGGCTGTGCTGTATCATCTTGATCCAGCAAGCATTTCCTCATTGGTATTCAGCTGGTCTTAAATATTTTGACAAATTGTCCAAAAACTTACTGATCAGCATCGGAGTGGAATTTTTCAAAATTTTCTTTACGCTGAGAATTTTCTCTTTTCCGAGTACGAAAAGTGCGAATAGATGAAGGCCAAAAATAACTTAAGCGATAATCGTCAGTTTGCCTAGAGGTCCTAAAGACCATTCCTTATGTGTGCATGAAACAATTCCGGGATGCGGTGCACGCATCGTTTCATCTTAGCCCGGACCGGATTTTACGGTCCACTAACACAATAAGACGGTTCGGAAGCGCTGCAGAAGTCCCACACGATCGACACACACGGCTCTGGCCTGCAGTTCGTTCGACCGATCTGTGAGACGGCTATTGTCACCCACCCTGCAGGAAGGGACATCGGATGGGATGGGCTCTTTCGACGAGGATAAAATAAGCTGCTTGTTAAGGTGTCCGCTGGAACGTTCCGCTTCAACCATCCCACGTCATAGACGTCGATCATCTGGCCCGTTACCCGCCCGCCGGGGCTGATGCCAAGGGATCATACACGGTCGGTCCTCGTCGTGCCTGGGATGATAAGACGACGACGGATTGAGAACCGACTCGCTTATAGCCAACGATTTTTTGCGGATGCTACAGTAAGCGCCGAGGCACCTTTGCTTAAGAGGCAATGAGGGCATTTTGCAATTGATCGTCAGGGTCTTTCAGCTACGTACACTGCCATAAAAGTAGACGGCCTGACGGCCAAAATACTGAAACTAATAGATTATCAAGAATGTGATGGGACAGAAGTGTAAGCCCAATTTGCGACTGAGCAGCTCGTCATACATGACTTTGCTTTCAATTCGATTAATAAGTGAGGGCTGAGTGAGAAAGGGATATTCGTACCGAGTGGCCCGCAAAAAGTTGCTACAGTAGTAGAATCATGAGATTAACTTGTTTCGTATCTCGCTTGACATGATTGGGTCCAGACTTATTCCAAGTTTTCTAGGACAATTGACAATTGCATTGTTCCCAGTATTCAGGGAATATTTTTGAGACTTGGTAAGTTGAGATCAATGTTTAAATTCTATTAGATTAGAGATATGTAATGTGTAACGGGAACTAAATGCGACCGGTTTTAATCGGCTCCCTCGAGAAGCCTCTAAGAAGCCATCCTGAGGAAGCCACTTCTAGAAGCAATTTCCCTTTCGAGACTAGAGGTGAGAGCTGGCCTAGGAGGCATGCTCTCCTTGAGCTTCCACACCTTAAAATGTCATATTGTCGTACAAGTCTAGTCCAGTTCGGGTAGGGTGGCACTTTTAGCGGCCAAAAAATCGTTATTTGTGTCTCAAGCCCGATCCCACATCTCACGTTGTGCGTCCTTGGCGATGCATTCTCCTGGGCTTCTTGGCTTGTCCTGGTAGATTCTTAATTGCTTGGCGGACGCGGGAGAATCTGGATAACTCATAATTTTAGCGAACCCCACGATGATGTCGATCCTTACCTCCGCCCTATTCTCATCCATCTATCCTGACCATCTATGCCGGTGAATTATTAAGAAAGTGAAAGCCTCATACCAGATTTCGATTTCCATCCTTGTGTGTCCTTAAATGAGAAATTTTCACGTTTTCAAATGATAGACATACAGAGAGCACAACACTGTGTAACAATCACATCAAAATTGGAGCTAGCACAGTGGTTTCACGACTCGAGGTGAGATACAATCATTTGCACAAGTATATACCTAGTCGCATGTAATACAGATATGTACCTCAGCTTTTAGCTAGTTGGATTGAAAGAAACATGTGAACAAAGAACGTTGAATGAAAAGAAAAAAAAACTGAAAAGTTGAAGATTGCTTGGAAACAATGACGTAGTGGCTCGACTCCTGTGACACAAACAAGCAGAGCTATCCACTACTTCCACTATGGGACGTTTCCACAACCAGGGTGTCTTCATACTGTCAAAAATTCATCACCAGCGACTGGCTGATTGGAAAGCGCAGAAAGAACCAACCGGGGGGCAGTGCAGATGGTTCTTTCAATGCGTGTTTCCGATGATGGATTTCATAAAGGTTATTTGATGAGAATCCACCGTCTGTAACGCTAGCGGCGACGATAAAACATGGGGGGAACATGGACGGACCCCGCTAGCATGCATATAGAGAGCTCCATCTGGCATAAAACCCCTATGTATTCCCCTGTATCCCTGTACTGTCCCTCTTGGCGATGGAGCCTCATCAAGCTTTAATTCCATATCCAGTTACCTACCTAGGATAGGTATGTAAACATTTCTCGAATACGACCTTTTGCTAGGCAATTAGGCCAAGTAAACCAAGTCAACTGGTTGTAATGGAATCAGCTTGGAAATCAAGAAATATTCCAATGCCAATTCTTGAGACTCTTCGATGCGCGAAATGTAGCAGTCTCGGGGTTTTCTTTTCACGAAAATGGGCAAGTAAGCACATTTACCGCATATTCATCAGGTTTACGAAAGCTGCGGTCATAAAGTTTCCATAGTCTCCATTTAGCCATTTAGCGGTATCTTGGGACCCGACTCACTTCAAAAGATGGTTCTTTTATATGCGGACTTACATGCCATACGCCTGTGGACTCGTCATACCACCATTACTGCACATACTGCACATCACTTTTAAACAAAAAGGCTAGATTTGCATTCAGATCCTTGGCGATGCCGAGAGAGTTTTGTAGATAATGCATTAGGAGTCCCGGAATCCCAGTTGGGGGGCATGCATCGTCACGGTCTGACCACACACAGAAGTGCTGTGTGTGTTAGTGTATTCTAGTATTCTGTATCACAAATGAATTTTATTATACTGTATATTCTATTCTAAGTATTCCCACATTCGCTCCACGTTTTCGAAATTCAATTTCATCAGTGAACCAAAGACAATCCCAAGAAGATCAACGTTCCACTTCCCACGTCCCCTATTTTTCTCCTATTTTTTCTTTTTAGTTCACGGTTACATAACCAAGTACAACGGTACAGCAGGCACTTACCCATACAAGTCGTGCTTTCCTTG
Organism: Annulohypoxylon nitens; assembly: GCA_022496965.1. Classification (NCBI taxonomy): domain Eukaryota; kingdom Fungi; phylum Ascomycota; class Sordariomycetes; order Xylariales; family Hypoxylaceae; genus Annulohypoxylon; species Annulohypoxylon nitens. The sequence continues at coordinate 274,978 of MU386648.1, read as the reverse complement.
GCTCCCGCTACATGGCCGTCACTGGAACTGGAACTGGCAACCGAGTCAAAGCAAACTGACGAGAGAAACCTCGACCACCGCACAACTCTTTCCTACTCAACTTTTCCCCAACCTTTTTTTTTTCTCTTACCTTTCCCAAATTTTCTTCTTTCTAATTACTACTGAATTATACTCTTTCACCTAACCATCCAATCCTTCGTGAGTTGGCGTGTTTCACTAGAATCGCCGCCGGGACATCATATCACGCCAACTTCACCGTTCCTACGACCTACAGAACTCGATACAGACCTCGTTTGGGAAGATCGCTCTTTTCTCTCTCCCGTCTAATAATAATCCGAAGCCCCTTTCATTCTTTCGCTCACTGAATAAACCACCCTGAATCCTTTTTTCCTTATTGAATCTATTTACCTGTCGCCGCCAAGGCCTGACATCAGCGCATCCAGGATCTGCAGCCAGCTGTCTCCCAAGCTATAGTCTTGTGTTTGATATACTTAGTCGTCGAACGATAGAAAGGTGTTGGTGACTGTTGCTCGTAAGAGGCTGAACCAACGAGATCACTAGAGGGATCACTGCTCCCTCTACAATTAATGCACTAAATTATAAGATTATCATTTTCGATGCTGAGCATTGATCACTGAGATCTCTGGTTCTTGTAACCTTCCCACGGAATATGGACCGGATATCAACTTACGTATCGAGGAAGTCTGGCTCATTTCCAAGCTTTATGGCTCGAAAAAGTGAGATCTACTTACCGGTCTCGACCAAGCCACAGCCCAAATTCAGGGTAAAGGCATTGTTAGGTCATTGCCTTTACCGGAGAGTGGTGATATGGACTGTAGTGATAATCGTCCTATTATCATTTACTCTCTTCAATCCGAGGATAACTGCACGGTCGCGAGATGTATTCGATCTAGTACACGGCAGCAAGACTGAGACAAAGTCAATACCTCAGCTCCACGACAACATAGGTCTACAGAAGCAGGATGGTAAAGAAGACCGCATACAAGACTTAGTAGAGGAGGAAAAGGCAGAAAACGAGTTGAAGGAACAAGAAGAGAAGGAAAGTGAGAGGGAGAAGGAGAAGGGCAAAGAGGACAGTTCCAAAGGTCCACATTGGTTAAAATATAAGCAGTAAGTGTCCCAATTTCAATGATAATTGAGAATCAATCACTGATGCCCAAAATGTAGTCTCGATGGATATTATAATGGTCTGAGGGCACTAGTACCATTTTCATCGTACCAGCCCGAGTATCCCAAACCATCTCCCACAGGACGAGACTCGGAACCTTCCCCTATTGTTCTTCACTCCAAGCCTCCAAAGCCTAGTGTATACCGACCTCATCCAGACTATGATTCGGACGAGTATCAGCAGACATACGTCCCAGTCAAGCAATGTTACATTGATGAGGATAACACGATCCCTGCCCCAGACTTGTATGCATATAGCGGCGTTCCTCAAGGTCAACCAAAAGCGGCCATTGGATCATACGAAGCATTAGGTCTACGGGAAGACGTCTGTTTTGATCGATTTGGTCGTTATGGTCCATATGGCCTAGGCTATGACTTGGAAGTCGGCGGAACGGGTGAAGCTCTTGACACCGAACACGAAGGTAGTGAGACTGTCTGGGAGAAGACCGGTAGAATCAACTACGAAGGAGCCGATTGGGCTGCTGCGCAAGAACGGTGCTTCAAAGTCAATGAAGCTCGATTTTTCACCGGAAACGAAACCCGGGATTTTGAGCTGGCTCAGGCTGGTCGTAAACGGATGGATCGAATTGCCATAGTGATCCGGATCTACGTCGGTTTTCAGTGGACTAGCCATGCCCTCCTCAACTTTCGTGCTATGATAAACGAGCTCAATTTAAGGTCGGGTGGCGAGTACGATGTTCACTTCCTCTTGCATGTTCGCGATAACAACGCACCAATCTGGGCCGACCCGTCCACGGTTCAAAACATTCTCGATGTCAACGTCCCTCCTGAGTTCCACGGACTCTGCACTCTCTGGTCTGAGGCCCAAATGAAGCTGTACTATCCTGGCAACTTCGGTGAAACTTTTGAGAACCCATCCAACGGTGACATTCACGGCGTCTACCGATCTGCACACATGCCACTCCAGCATTTCGCTATGATGCATCCCGAATATGCGCATTTCTGGAATTGGGAAATGGACATGCGTTGGACTGGATCGTATTACGAGCTGTTTGACAGACTCGGCAAGTGGGGCGCGAAGCAGAGCCGTATAGGCATGTGGGAAAGGTCAAGCAAATATTATATCCCTGGCCTGCACGGAAGTTGGGAGAACTTCACAGAAATTGTCGAACATGAGACTCGGTCATCGGGCAAGCGACCGATTTTAGGACCTGTAGTCTTTACTGGAAAAGCTGGTCTAGAAGAGGGCGATGTCTTCCTTCCGTCGAGCTGCGCAACTGGGTCGGATATGACGCAATGCGGTGTTGGCGAGGATGCGGACCTCATTACACTTAATCCGCTTTTTGATGCCGACCAGTCTGGTTGGGTGTTTGCAGCTGATGTGACCGGTTATGACAAGCAGTATCAGAAACCACCAAGAAGGTGTGCTATTGTGACTGCCTCGCGTTTGTCGCGCCGTCTTTTACGGGTCATGCACGAGGAGACTTGGCGCCTTCACCACAGCATGTTCAGCGAGATGTTCCCTCCTTCTATGGCGTTGCATCATGGTCTGAAGGCTGTGTATGCTCCTCATCCAGTATACTTAGACCGCGATTGGCCTCAGCAAGAAATTGAAAATGCCTTCAACGGTGGTCGAGACCATACGTCAGGTGGCCACGGTTCCCCATTCGACCTGACAAATGAGCACAATCACAAGGGGACGAGCTGGTACTATAACAGTGAATTCGCTGGTTTGTTATGGCGTCGCTGGCTTGGTTATGCTCAGATGGATGGGAGAGGCGAGAACGGCGGTCGAGCCGGCGAAGGCATGAAGAGGGGCGGGCAGAAGGAGGAAGAGGACCCGAAGAACTCTGGACGATTATGCTTACGCAGCATGCTAGTACACCCCATCAAGTGGGAGAACCCTGCCGAGCAGGATTAGAAGTAATAATAATATTATAGGAGGTCAGTTTTCTTTTACGCACAGTTTAGAGGAGCTCATCGAAGCACGACCATGGCCAAAACCAGACGGACACATAGAATGGGACAACTGGAATCATGGCATCACAGGAACAAAGTCCTGCAAGGAACCGTTCATAATGCCCGGTACAGGGTACCACGAGGCAACGGCATATTTAGGGGCGTTCGCATATGAGGAGTACGGTGCGTCAGTTTTAGTATCTGAAGGTCGTTTCATCAGTGGCATCGCACACTTTGAGCAGGTCGTTTGAGGAAGACCGGCAATTATTCTTTTTTGGGTTCGACGTTTAACCCTTTTTGTACATTCATATGATGTCGACACTGAACATGAACCATTTTCGCAAGCCTACTTCCGACGAGGCAGAGAGCCAGGATTCCGATGTTGCGCGGAGTTAGTTGCCTGACATAATGGAGGAGATGTGCAGCGTCAACTGTATGTATATAGTGGAATATGGGAGAAAACAGCTTATTGCTACATGCCTAGACGGCCCTTCTCGTGAGCTTTCTGTGAAATGCGCGCCCGTTGTTGAAGCAACTTATTGTACGTAGATAATCGTAATCAATAATTAAAACACCGACGCGAGCGGGCTCGGATATCCGGTATACGATTGCGAGCACGTGACCCAGCAAGATCAAAGAAAGGCGATAGAGAGATCCATTCTCATCACGTGATTCAGTACAAATTAGGATTAGTCAATCACATGACATAGATCGGAACAAGCATCTATCAAGAATTCAATGATCGTGCCGACGAAGACATTCACGCAATTTGGCAAGAACAATGTTAGATTTCGAATCCGTCTCTAGGTGTCTTGAGCGTGAGGCTATTCGGCTTACTTTCCGTCCCTTGATCAGTATCTTAGTCAGAAAGGAAAATAGCACAGCTACCGCCATTGCCAAGCCGCAGAATAATCGTGGTCCTAGCTGGCGCTAATCAAGAGCCCAGCAATCGGATTCTCGATCAAACCCGCGATTCTGTCAATGACAAATGTCGTTCCGATACGTGAATTAGTTCGATTCACATCCAAGATACTGACAACTAGCGCGGTGGTAGTGGCTGCGAATAGACCTTAAGGCACGCCGTACAACACGAAAATGGTTACAGTGTTGAAAGGGTCGACGTCATCGATCTCACGTACACAGCGGAAAACCACTCCCTATGATGCTAGTACTTCATCACAAGTCTGACAGTCTCTCGGAGTTCGTAAGTGTAGGCCTTACCTAGCGGCATTGAGGATGGGCAACATGTAAATTGTTAGGTCAGTTGGGGCGCCGCTGACATATGCGGATGCCTTGAGGAAAATCGAATGACCCAACATACCTAAAATGCAAGCTAGACTGTTTGCGATGGCTGTCCCTGCCCTACTACTCACAGGTTGAATAAAGTAGGTTACGACCAAGCCTCGATGTGATGACGAAGATGGCGATTATCTGCATCTCGAGTGTTATGAAAGCCATAATTCTGGCCATTCAGAGGAAGCGAAGTTTTTCGCCAAATGATCGAACATTATCCTGACCAACCAGTTAGGCATCTTAAAAGATGACAGCAATGATGACATACAATGTCGTGGTCTAGTCTCACAAATTCCTTGAGAAATACGCTGGTTTACCGCAAGATAAGCTCATTCTTTGATACCGGCTTCGAGAGCTTCAAAGATTTCGACGTCCCAACTCACTATGTTGGAGGTGGAGACACTGCGCATGATACAGGAGTTGGATACTCACGATACACGACTTCGGAAACGGCTTCCGTTGTTTCCCGAGCGTCTCGACGATTGATAGGCGTACAGGTTACGCGAAGGAATAAGACGTTATTTTACCAACATTCGAATACAATCGAGATTACGCAACAAAATCTCGCAGTTTGTTAGGGCACTGAGTAGGTATACTTTCCATCTTCCAATGAATACAAGAACTCATATCAATGGATGTAGGTCTCAGTTCAATCCACGCTAGTCTACCTACTGGCCTATATAATATATCAATCGGGTGTCTACCTAGATAGGTGGTACGCATTAATCATACAACTACTAGGATACCGAATCCTATCACCTTCACGCCATCAAACATCAAAATGCCTACAGAGAGATCGGAAGTCATTCATCGCAGCTATCGCAGCGACTACGATTTGTATCGAAAAAAGGTCTCACATCTGCTTCCGCTAGCGCCCTACAGATCCTATGTGCTCGCTCCTAAGAAATCAACCCATTCTACCTGGACTATGTGACGAAGGTTGTTGAAATGTACCTCCCTACTATTTCGGACTTGGCCGTGTAAGTATAATGTCTCGATTGAAGATCGAGAGGTGATGATAGCTCGACACGCGCAGCCCGATCTACTCCCTTGTGAAGCGTCTACCCCTACCAATCCATGTAAAGACAGATCTCGCTTCCGGTGTCACATAGACTTAGCCAAAAGACAGAGCCGAGAAAGAAAGAAAACTACAAATCTCAGTCCATCACATCACCCTTTCAGTCTCGAGTCTTGTTTTTTATATGCCCTTCATCATTGTTAACCGTCAAGTTGAATTCAATATGACAAGAGATAGTATTGCGCCATCAACTAGCTATCTATCCAGTTGCTACCTAGCGTCACTGCTGTTGGGAGTATGCGCTATACTCGCTCTCCAGGCATTCAGGACTTGGTGGCGATTGAGACACATTCCTGGGCCTTTCTTTGCCAAATTTACCAATCTACAGCGATTTTTATGGGTTAAAACCGGAAGGGCACACCTTATCCATGAAGATCTTCACCGGAGATATGGCGAAGTAGTTCGAATTGGACCCAATATGATATCTATCAGTAACCCTGAAGCCATCCCGATCATATATCCTACGAGACCAGGCCTTCCAAAAGTAATTTTCACCTAAATATCGCATAGAGCTGTTACACTAGTTTTCTAACATAATAATCCTCATAGAGCGATTTCTATGCTACAATGAGCCCCTACACGCGTGATCGCGGTTCGTTAGTGGGTGTCTTTCATACGCAGGACGAGCAGATTCATAAGCTAATGAAAAACCCTATCGCGCCCCTATTCTCTCTATCTAGCGTGGTGACGTTTGAAGGTCTCGTCGAAGAAGTCCTAGAGTGTCTCGAAAAACAATTAGACGAACGTTTCTCCGAGACGGGAGCTTTATTCGACTTTGGGAATTGGCTCCAATATTTTGCGTTCGATGTCATGGGGACTTTGTCCTTTTCTAAGAGATACGGCTTTCTTGACGAGGGACGCGATGTTGGGGGCATGTTAGCAACTATATTCGATTTCATGAAGGCTCACTCCGCTGTAAGCCACTCCACTGTTGAGGTTTCTAAGCTAGGCTAATCATAATCGCGAATAGTTGACGCAGATTACTTGGCTTGATCCGATCATCAATAAAAATAGAATCGTCTATAGCCTTTTCCAGACACCAGATATGTCCATCCTCCGATTTGTCAATAAAGCTATTCGAGAGCGGCTTCAGACTACTGGAAAACAGGATACTGAAGCTCACATAAAACGTGAACAACCGTTTACCGACTTCCTGTCCTGCTTTCTCGAAATTCAGCGATCCAATGACAGAGTTCCATCCTGGTAAGTCTTGCTCTATGCCTAATCCAAGGAAAAAGTGCTAAAAGCCTAGGGCTCCGTCGGCATGGATCCTTTCCAACGTAATTGCAGGTAGCGACTCGACAGGTACAGTGATGAGAACTGTCATGTGGTATGCCCCAAGGAAATTCCCCTTTTTCTTTGAGTACTACCTACCTATTATCAACCCGACCGCTTGCTCAGATAGATAGACTTGTCATTTGTGTGTTTGCATATAGCGCTGACTGCATAGCTTGTAGTAGGTTATTTTGTCGTACACCACGGTCGAATTTCGATATCCTAGTTGTTTCCCGCCTTACCAACTTTGTTCCCATATCTACAACAACATTCAATCATGGCCGCTCCTTTCCATAGGAGTTGTTTTCAAAAATTATAGACTTGGTAAGGCAAATATGACACTGCGCTAACGCACGCCAGATAATCTACTCACGCACCCCAAAACGCTGGAGAAGCTGCGCCAAGAGTTGTTTGCAGTGGGCTCTCATAGACGTTACCCTAAGTGGGATGAGGTAAGTTGCTTGCCTTACCTAGATGCATGCATCCAGGAAGGCATCCGACTACATCCTCCTTTCGCTCTCCCACTTGAGCGTGTTACACCCCCGGAAGGGATCACCGTCCTAGGAAAATATCTGACAGGCGGTACCGTCGTGGGAGGCAATCCTTACGTGGTGAATCGACATCAACCGACATTTGGGGGTGACCCTAACTCCTGGGATCCCGAGAGGTGGTTAGTTGGTGACGAGAAGCATAAGAAAAAGCTCGAACAGAGCATGCTCACGGTTAGTTACCTACCCGCACGTTCGCCACCATGTGTTGGTGGGATTAGAAGAATTAACATCAGACTTCTAGTTCGGAGCTGGGAGACGGGTGTGTCTCGGCAAACATCTCGCAATACTAGAGTTGAAGAAACTCATCCCGTTCCTTGTCTTAAATTACGACGTGAGTTAGACGAACCGAACGAACGATCAGATACTAATAAGATACACAGATGCAAGTCGTCAATCCACAAGCCTTTTCTGTTGAGAATGCTTGGTTCCTTAAGCAGCAAGGCTTCTATGCTAGGCTGAAGAAGCGTACATGCCGTAAGGTCTCGGCAAACGTGCCTGGTGTGTAGTACATCGCGTGTACTGGACAGGACGACGGCATAAAGTGGGGGTTCCCGATAATTCTCTTACCCTGTACCCTGACCCTCGGGGAGATCGTGCCATATTATTTGCATGATGTCCCGATTTACCCCGGTCCAGGGCTACAATTCTCTCACAGTTGATTGGCACTGTATCTGTTGTGGCTTTTACTGCTAGTAATGATCGACCCTATCAGCGAGCTTAGGTATTTGTCGAAGGGATCTTGCATATAATAGCCTCACACCCCTTCTATGTACCTACCTGTACTTACAATAACGCCTCAGTAGTCAGCTCAGGCCATCACATGTTACACGAGGAATATAAATTGATGGTTACCCGCAGAATCAATGCATGTCTTTACGGTTTAGGCAGGTATATGCCACCGGCGGAATGGACTTCTATCCACACCGTCTCACAGCTGAAATCCCCCGTGGCTTCAATTTGCCATCCAGTAGTACCCGAAGCCACATTTCCATCGGGGGTTTCTTTGACATCATAATTTACCTATCTTTAGCAAGACATAGATACGAACGATTGTAGGCATCGCCAACATTCCGAATCTTGATCATTTCCCGGACCGAGCCGACATGACAAACAACTTCAAATTCAAACTCGTAAACTCCCACCATAGCATGACTAATTGCGACTATCTCGCCGAATGAAGGGACCTTGCCAGCATCAACAATGTCGAATGAATATCGGCTGCCTTGAAGCTTCAGTGAGAAGGTACGAAGGGGTCTAAGCGGTTCTGACGTCGGCCGATGGAGATGACTAGACCTGCTTTTACACAATTTCCTCAGCTAGCCCTAATCTTACTACTAGCTCTAACGAGAGACATCATCTTATACGGAGCTCAAATGAAGTCATAGCACGTTTATTAAAGTTACCGATTCGACCTATCCGCTCAAACGGTCGAGAAGTGACTGGAGGTTGAATTTAAGTAAGATTGGCGGGAGTACCGGGTCGCAACTTATCTCCGAACTACGAGCAAACGGAACAAAGTTGCGACCGTAGAAAATACCCAAAGGAAAGCACGAGAGGTTCTGATTTCTCTATTCGGCACCGAAATTTACGGGTCTGGTTCCGTGTAACCGGAAACCATCACGGAAGTAGCACCTTGGTTCAATTTCCCTTATGTTCGTACCTTTCCTCGTCTATTTGTTCTACCTCAGCTGCCAAGATAGGAGAGACAAAGGTTCAGCCAAACTTAGGATTAGCCCTAGAGATGACTTACTCAGCCAGTCCGGCCTTTATTATGCCATATTTTGACCAGAGACCTATATCTACTTGGTATAAAGGCGACCTCCAGTCTACTATGTAGTGAGACACAGGAGATCATTCCAACGGAATCCTACCCTGTACCATCGTAGTATATATGTTGTCAATCATCTTAGGTATTTTCGTAGCCCTGATAAAGCGTTGCCTCGACTTTTTGTTGGAGATTTAGACATCTTTAAGAAGGGACCAAACATTTGTACCTAACACATGCATAGGTAGGTAGGTCGGTTATCGTGGGTATTATTAAGAACGTCCCGAGATGTACGTATGATTAACGAGTATACCCTATAGTAAAAGCCCTATAAATGGAAGAGTGAACGTTGTGGACTTGGATATTCCAATGGAAATTGTTCTAGAGATATGTTTCATTCCAAGTGGTGAAAGAGATGCGCTCAGCGAAAATTGACCAAGGAAAACACTATCATATCTAACTATAACTGCCATTTGTAAGCTAGTAAGAGCGCGTTCTCACATCTGTACCATTTCTCAGACAACACAATGTCATTGTCAAGTATAAAGCTCGCTTTAAGAGAGGCTTATACCCAGCCTGTGACCTCGAAGATGTCTTTGTATTTTGAAACTGCATTCGCAAAGGGGTATAACACTCTAGTTGTAAATATGACTTTGATAAAGGCATTGTTTACTAACAACTGCATTAATCCTCCTCCATATCGTGATGATGCATGAGATAGGCCTGGCTGATATTCGTGTATATTAACCGTCGCTGGCTCGGCGTATTCTCAGTTTTTTTTTTCCGTATCATCAACACTCTCATCATCATCATCTTAATATCATAATCATAATCACAATCATAACCGTCATAATCTTAATAATCTCCATTTCATAATCACTATCATCACCATGTCTCAGTCCAACTTCACCACCCCTCCCCGCTTCGGCGATCTCGTCCCCCAGATCATCTCCCTCCGCCCTCGCGGCTGGGAGTGTTGCCAGGACGAAGTCCACAACACCCTGAACCCACAGAACTGCCGTAGCTGCGGTCATGAGCGGTGCGGCGACTGCGTCTTCGACTCCGTCGAGACCGAGGCCGCTCCCTCCGACTCCGACTACGAGTCCGAGTCCGAGTCTGAGCTCGCGCCTCTTTCGCAGATGAGCATCTAAGTGCTCGATTGTCCCTTAACCCTATGTCTTGAGGTGAGTTCCTAGGTACTTGACCCGTTATGGGCACACCAACCAGACAACACGCATTTTTGCGTGTAGGGAGGTAAGTTAGGTACTTACCAAGATCCAACGAACATGTTTCCTTGTTGAAGAACTTAGTCGATCATGATGATTGGTGGTTCAACTGTTTTACTATAAATATATTAGCCTAGAACATATAAAAAAAATTACATCTAGGCATCTTTACGTCTTAATTTAACATGATATTATAACTATGTGATTGTGTGAACTATTTGAACTTGAAAGAGTCGACAATTGATTCTTTGACACGGACCCCCCATGCCATGAACCCGTAGCGTCCTTTTAAACGTAGACGAACAAAGGACTAGCCACAAATCAACACGCAACGCAGTAGTAACATCTCAAAGCAGCAAGTTCAACGAGTAAGAATTGCAATATATTCCTTATCATAACAATGTACCCAGCATCACCGCCATCCATGCCGCGATCTCATCCCCTCGTATGAATAACGTCGTTAAACCTGAGTTACACCTCTCCAACCCTCGTTTCCCAGCCTCTTAGTCGGAGACGAATAGGTCCAGGATACGAGTACGTAGAGAAAGAGAAAAAGGCCCACCCGTTAACCGTTCCGCGTACGAGAGATGTATCGCCAAATACCCACACTACCAACCACCCAGCCCCTTTCCGACCCCCTTTTCCCACTTCGCAAAGACGTGACCGCAATATAGACAAGAAGAGGGGCGACCCCACCAAGGGGTCCCCGCGAATTGAGACCCATTATTGGAGAGGCGGAAAGATTAAAAGAGACAGAGGATCCGTTCATTTCCAGACTCGCCGCAGGGCAGAAAAGCAGTAATCAAATGTCAGGTAACTTCATACAAGCAAGCTCATCATTACGCGTCTCGGAATAAAAACACTTCAAAAATGTACTTCGAATCAATGGGGATGCGCTCGAGAGCGTTCCCCAGACCCCGAACGGATGGCTTTCGCGCGTTTTGGTCGGAAGTCCATAGGCGCCGGGAATAAAATCATCTTTAAAAAGGAGTAATGACCGGGGAATCGGCTGGTATCAAGAGGGCGAAAAAAGAGGGGCCCCGTACGCCACCAACGCCGTCAACGCCATCTCTCCAGGGGTTCCGAACGATAAAAATAGTTTAGCCGGTTAAGAGCGGCTTTCGATAGATAATATGAGTATGTGTCTGTTTTAGAGGATGTGGATATAGAGAGCGAGGTTAAAGTTGAAAAAGCCTTATCCTCGTATTTGCGAAGAATGAAATTGGTCTCTCTATTTCTTGAGCACCGCGTCGTAGATGCTCAGAATGCCAGTGATGGCAGTACCGGTAAGGATACCCTTGTAGCCGCCGTATATGGCGGTGTTGATGCGCGCGATAGAGGTCTCGTCGATCCAACCGCCAAAGGTAAGACCCTGGTGGTAAACAACGTACGAAATCAAGGCCTTGGCAATGCTGAAGGACAATGGGTCGACGACGGGGTCATACGCGTGAGAGCGACGACCCACGCGACCGTGGTGAGAGCTGACCGAGAGGTTGACGAAGTAGCCGGCAAGACTAGGCAAGACTGCACTAGTAAAGGCCCAGAGCAATGCGGGTGACCAGAACGAAGAGGTCAACAACAAGAACATATCCGGGACGAAGACGGGGAAGTCCTTGGTTCCGAGGAACGCCACGGCCGGGATGGTAAACGCGTAGCGATCCGCTAAGATCTCAGGGCGCAAGAAGTAGAGTTCAAAAGCGGAGATAGCAAAGAGGACTGAGGTAACAGTTGATAAGCTCTCACGCGTCGCCTGGGTAGCTTCGGTGATACCGGACTCCCTGTATAAGGTCGCGACGCGTGCTTTTACAGCGATGGTAGAACGGTCGACGGCCTCTGCGACATCCGCAGGCGTAGCAGGGAGCGGAATGCGGCTCGCAAGGGAAAGCGCACGGCTGGGGGTACGCGCAGGTGTGCGCGCGACAGCAGTGGTGGTGTTGGAAGGCTCATCGTCAGAGCTGTTTAGTAATGTTAGTATATGTATTTGACAGCTGTCGCAAATCGCGACGCGACTTACTCGACGGGTGCGACAGGAGCGATTTCTTCCGCGGCCTTGGTCGCTCGTCGTCTTACGGTCTTGGGTCTCTCTGGCACGTCGTCATTGACCGGAGAGACGATTCTCTTTTGATAGCGATTCTGATAGTATGAGTGGAGCTTGGGATCGAGCGAGAACACTTGCTCGTTCGCGCCGAGGTAATCGTCGAGGGCGAGCTCAAGCTCAGATTTCTTGAGGGATTCGAAACTATTTAAAGAAACAAAGCAATGCGTTAGCCATGCCATGTGGTCCTTGTCTCGGATCGGAGCGCATGATTGATAATCGTCTATCGTCGCCGTCCCGCATTCCAGACGGAGCCGGACACGGGGACGGTGATGTAATCAATAATCTATGGCGTTATACACATCGCCCGGGCTCCAACTATTTTGCGCAATGAGATGACCCAACAAAATAGGATTGGGCATCAATAGCAAATAAGATATGGGTATTGTAGTAAAAGGAGCATACTTCTTTAGACCATATTGCTGAGCGATCTCGACGAGATCTGACTTTCGCTGCCTCTGCAGCCAAGTGTTTGCACCGGACATTTCTTAGGTAGCAAGGTGGCAGTCGTGGGGAAGGGGAAAGCAATGAGATTGATGGAGTCGCGCAGGACAGGCGATCAAGATACGATGATTTTCAAAAGATTTCGTCAGTAAGTGGTCCGTGATGTTACTGGGGGGGTAAAAAGGTGTCGTGCGTTGTGGTATATTGATGGGTTGAGGATAATGATGGGATATTGATTTGCGATTTGCGATTTGCACCGTGTTGCGAGGGTTGCGAGGGGCGCGCGTGTAGTGCGGTATGGTCGTGCTGGGTGCTGGTTGTGGTAATGGTGGGAGGGAAAAGAGGCTGGGACGCTGGAAGCTGGCTTGTTTATGTTTTCTTATTTGGGGCTGCTGGGCTGTTGACGTGCAGCGTGCTTAGCTATTGTACTGTATTGTACCTACCCTAGGCTTAACAGGCTTAGGTGGTGCAAGGTGCAGGGTCGAGCTGGTCAAGTAAAAGCTGGGACGCTGGCCGAGGGCAGTGAGGACAGCACCGGTGGAGCTGCCACTTGCCGCTCAACGGTAGGTTTTTGCTGTTTTTGCTGGGGTCCACGGGACGTGCTAAGGTTCGTACTGGGGTTCCTTCTTACCCCGGCACAGCCCGGAAGTGACAAGTCTGCGCAAGCCTGCGAGTTTTATAGAAGGTACATCCAGTAAAGTATCAAATATCCATATGGACCTTATTTAGAGTGGGAAAGACAGGGGACTGCTAGGTCTGCTATGGATGGATGTCCACCGTGTTCGATGGATGTTGTCACCTCCAGCGCTTCCACCGTCAAGGTGTCATCGTCCCATTTAATCGTTGTGAGAGGTGGAGACGAGGGAAAAAAAAATCAAGCTTCGATGTTTCATCAATTCACTGAAGAAAAAGTCCTACAACAAGCAAACATGAGATGTTAAGGAACCTAGTAATTCTTATGAGAACTTCGGATGATATCAATAAGAAGTGGTTGTAGTCTAGGTAAATCTTTAGGGGAGTTCACCTATATGCCGGCCTATATAGGTGGCTTGCATACCTCCAAACATGCAGACTAAAGTAAAGGGTAAGGGAACTTATTCAAATCGTGTTTCTTTTTATTTATTATACAACTATGTAGTGACAACTCCTTTGAACCCATATGATCATGGAAAACCCTCCCAGTTTTCCTCTTTGCGGCTTTTAATGTTTCCCAATAGTTGGCCCCTATCCATATGGATACCCATCCAATACCTATACCTAAAATTTACATGCTAAACCGTGGACCCTCTCCCTTTCCTCGGTCTATGTTTGCCTACGAATCGACCCAATTGACAAACCTCTCATCCCCTCTATTTACTAATCTAATTGGAACATACTTATTCTCGTGAAGTTTCAACGTAATCACACTAGTCGCAAGTTTGACGGTTTCCCTCGACTTTTGCTGTGCCGTTCTGTACAATTTCGCCTTCTCGTCTTTGCTCATCTTGGATACCTTTTCATCGCTCGCCCATTCGTCTACAGCAAGTTCGATGCTGTATTTCTGGAAGATGACTGCCAGCATCGCCACCAACTCCACAATCGCCATGCGTCGGCCCAAGCACGCTCTTGCGCCGTCGGAAAAGGGGATGAATGAGCCTCGTGGAGGGTGATACAATTGGGCGCTAGTATCGGATCCGGCGTAGCCGCCAAAGTCCTCCGTGTCCGCGCCCTCAACAGCAGTACTCAAGACTTTGGCTGATTCCGTCTGGAACCATCGTTCAGGTACAAAATCGTCCAAATCGGTCTCCGAGTCTGTTATTTTACTGGGTTTGGTGGGCCAGTACCTGGGACTGCGCTGCGAGGCTACGACCACTAAACCGATGGTCGTATTCTGTGGAAGTGGATATCGTGTTCCTTCAATAGTGAGAGATTGACCCTGCGGCGAAATGATCTTCTTTGGTATGTCGACTACGGGAGGAACTAGCCGGAGAGTCTCATTGATAGAAGCGCCGACCATCGACCCAAGCAAAGGGTTTAGTTTTGCATCGTAGTCCCAAGTTTTAGGATCCGCGTCGCCCAGAATGTTGTCTATATCCCGTTGCAGTCGCCTCTGCGAGGCGGGGTTTGTGGCTAACTCAATGATAGCAAAATGCAGGATGTTGGCTGTGGTTTCGTGGCCTGCCACAATGTTGATAAAAGCATTGCCGATGATTTCCGAGTCGGATAACCGTGCGATTTGGGATGCGTTTTTGGGGCTTTCCCCGTAGCTCGTACGGACCAACGCACCCATAATGTCCAGGCCTTGTTCCATACTTTCCCCGTTCTTCACATCTTCAATTTTATCTTGCAAAAATTCATTCAGGTAACCTACAAAGTTGTTCTCCGCTTCCACGGCAAGTTTCGCAGTTTTGCTTGGAACGTTCTTAAGAATCCATTTTGGCGTGATGAGAAGCAATATTAGATAATCCAGAGTGTGCGCCAAAGCTTTTACGAAAGTCATCGTGTGCCCTTCAGGTGCCTCTTGTGTAGCATACTTGGCCAATCGAGGATCAGCGTCCGCCGGGAATTTTTGGCCAGGCCATAGGGTCTTGAGACCAAAACCGATGTTTGCGATAATGTTCAGCGTGAGCGATGCGGTGTCCCTTTCCAATGTCTTAATTGTCTTGTTACCAAATCCGTCGGAGCCAAGCCACATATTCATGAGACCTTCCGTCTGACTGGTCGATTCTTTGAATACCAAGGCAGCATTCTTTTCATTAAAAGATGCAGAAGTGATCTTACGGTGCATGCGCCAAGCGGCGCCTTCCAACGTTAACACGTTTTGGCCATATTGCCCAAGAAGTGCATAGGCCTCCGTTGGTTTAGGAAACGCCTCCCGCTTCGACGTGACTTGATGAAGGACCTCTGCATTTTCAGTGAAGCATAAAAGCATACCAGGCGAAACAATCAAAAATGTGTCGCCCAGTTTGGCAAACAATTTATGATTTGCCTCATATTGCCAATTCAAGGATAAAATACTAAAATCGTAAATATTAGACTGTCGAGATCAATGATAATAAAATGGGGGTTCTCACGGTTCAATGTCTTGCCAAAATTTGCGCGGAAGGAGTTTGTACGTGGGAACCCAAATTCCATTGGATATTTGCCCTACTCGATTCCATGGACTAATTGCTATATGGATGTGTTAGCTTTTTCTAAGACATATCTTATATCGAGAAAGCTATAGAATTGAATATTACTGGGTATAGATTCTAAGCAGACTAAGTTAACAACTTTACTTACGGATTACATAGTAAGGGAGACCAGACCGTTTTGCAGCGGCAATGTTCGTTCTAAGCCCCGACACGATGTTAAATATACAATATGCGACGGCTGCACCTAGCAGCCAAAATATCGTGGAAACCATGGTAAACGTCAGCGCTAGAAACGCTATTCGAACGTGTCCCAAGTTTGCGCAACTAGCACAACAGCGGGGGTTATTTCAAGCCTCTAGCGTGGGCCTCAGTGGAAACTGGGGAAACCTTAGGGGACATGAATTTAGTATGTCTCAGTTATTTGGTAGACGAAGCCGCGATCTCTCGAGTTTATCGAGAATTTTTCCTTAGGACTAGTGTCAGCAAATGACTGGGGGTTTCAAAAAGATTTCATTGCCTAAGAAAAGAAAAAAATGTGTTGTCAAGAAGACAAAGAGATGTAATGTGTAATCATTGAGAATATATTGGTTCAGGGGAGATGCGAAGAGGTCATTGCTGTTGGACCTAATGTTTCGGGTCCCTGACATTCCGTGCGCTATAAAGATGTGCATCCGCAAATGAGCCGCCTGATGCTGTCTCTTGCATCTCTAGCTCTCTGAACATAGCAGGTTCGTAGGAGCTATTCTCGGACTAAATTCCAGCCAGAATACTTTCCATATTACCGCCACATCCTTTTCAACCCACCATCCCCTTGTTTCAAGACTTATATACCCCTGTTCTCAGCCCGAGGATCAGATCCGTTTGCGTATCTGCGGGCTGAAGTAGACTTTGATCCGTATTTTTTATAAGAAGGATTTGCCAATGATTCGAGCATAGGCACCTATCACATTTCATCGTATGTGTTCAATTGAGATCCGTCTGATCTAATGGAGCTACCTTATTTAAAGAAATAGTTTCAAGGTTAGCTCTGGAGATTCTTCTTTGCCCTCCCCCAAGACTTCTAGGGCTTCCTGTGACACAATGCCTAGCGCCTAGGTTTGATTAGCAGAACTCTATTCAACTGCGGGTTTCCTGATTTGGAAAAGTTACCTTTATTCATTGCACATGTTTTGCTGGTTCGAACCGTCTCTAGAAAATTGTAAGATCGTGATAGGTTTCCAAGCTCTTGTATTCCGTACACAATAAGCTTAGTCTTACAATTACGCGTTGCTAATGCCGGTAATTTGATCTGGTATCTCGGGTAGTTCCGAGGAGTTGTTTCCCGCGCGGAGCGGAGTCGCGGGCAATTTCTTCGCTGACGTAGTTGGAGCTGAAACACCTCCGATTACTGATGTCGCGCCGATCTTCTAGTTCCTAAGCTTCTCGCCATCTTCCACCTCACGAGAATAACAACGGAAAGATCAAAATCAAGGAGTATAATGGCTTGGCTTTCAAGAATCAAGCGATTACATCGCCATAATGTCTCAACTTTGCGAAGCTCCCCGCTTGCCGAGGTATCGGGCGCACTTGGAGATCTAGGCACTCTTCTCCCACTGATGATCACGCTCGCTGTGAACGGGTCAATCTCGCTTTCAACAACGCTCGTCTTCTCGGGTTTCTACAACCTCGCAACTGGCGTCGTATTTGGTATTCCCTTGCCAGTGCAGCCTATGAAGGCTATCGCGGCGGCAGCTATAGCTTCAAAGGCATCGGAACGCGTAACAGTAGCTGCGGGTAGTGTAGTAGCTATCATCGTGTTGCTATTAAGCATCACTGGTCTATTGCACTGGGTTACGCGCATAATCCCTATCCCAGTCGTTAAGGGAATTCAGTTTGGTGCTGGCCTTTCTTTAATTATCTCAGCGGGCAGTTCTTTGCTGCAGCCTTTCACCCACCATTGGACATTCGCCCTCGACAATCTAGTCTGGGCTTTTGCCGCCTTCCTGTTACTCATTTTGACCCAGAGGGCCTCTCGGTTCCCGTACGCGCTGATCATTTTTCTCGTCGGACTAATACTCGCTATAATCTCCGTTGCCATCAGCCACCATCACCACCTGCCACATTTCCGTGTTTGGCATCCCTACGTCGAAATTCCGAAATGGAATGCAAATGCTATTGGGATGGGTATCGCACAGTTGCCGCTCACAACGTTGAATTCAATCATCGCCGCTAGCGCTCTTGCCGCAGACCTCTTGCCTGACTTGCCGGCACCTAGCGTCACGGAGCTTGGCATCAGTGTCGCTATTATGAACCTCTTAGGATGCTGGTTCGGCGCCATGCCTGTATGTCATGGAGCTGGCGGGCTTGCAGCACAATATCGGTTTGGCGCACGGAGTGGCGCTAGTATTATCTTACTAGGTCTATTCAAAATGCTTCTAGGAGTTTTATTCGGCGAGTCATTGTTAGACTTGTTGAAGGCATTCCCGAAGACTCTATTGGGCATCATGGTCATTGCGGCTGGCTTAGAACTGGCCAAGGTAGGCCAAAGTCTGAATTATGGTGCTCCGGATTTATGGGAAGCGTCCGTCGATGATCAACCCCGACGTCTGCACAGAAAACAACGAGACGTTTCGGATCAAGAGAGGTTAGAACGGTGGACGGTGATGCTCATGACTACTGCCGGTATCCTAGCTTTCAAAAATGACGCTATCGGATTTGTGGCTGGAATGCTTTGCTACTGGGCATATAAATTTGCGGATTGGGTAGAGAAGAAACGAGGTCATAGGTCAAGTGAGAGGACGCCGTTGTTACGCACTTGAGTATCAAGTGAATTAAATTTCCACATCATTTTATTCACACTCATAAAGGGGAGCAAGCACGCATATTATACGAGATCATGGGTTACGATAGCATATTGGGATGAAGATATGAGTGTTCTTTTGCGAGGCGTCATTATGTTTCAACCGAACATCAATCAGAGTTACGGTAAAACCGCCACAGTATGTTCGTGTTTCAGTCGCTACCTACCTCAAATAAATACCGTTGCACACTAAAACATCTTCAATTATAATATCTTCGTTCGGTTGTGTTTGCTGGCTACCTAGTAAAGTCCTATTTTCTTCTTCGTTTATATTCTTTTTGAGATTTCTTGTTTGGCGTCGTGAAATCAGCGTGTC
Organism: Annulohypoxylon nitens; assembly: GCA_022496965.1. Lineage (NCBI taxonomy): Eukaryota > Fungi > Ascomycota > Sordariomycetes > Xylariales > Hypoxylaceae > Annulohypoxylon > Annulohypoxylon nitens. The sequence goes on along the minus strand of MU386648.1, from coordinate 255,875 downwards.
TTTGACAGGCAGTCGCACTCGTTTACCTATGGTCTTCGGAAATTAAAATCGATGAGTTTCTCTTTGATAAATGCAATTGCAATGCGGCGCTGGACTTCAAAATAAGCCCAAGAAATTGGGTTATAATTTGCACACGGATGAATGTAATTGCGACTCCAGTGCCTAAAAAGTACTAGTCGTTTTTTAAGTTCAATGCAGATGGTCTTAGCGTCAATATTCAAGCAGGGAATCGAGCACAGCAGTCACAGCTAACAACCTAAAGCGTCGATTAGCTTCCAAAGTTGACCAATCATAGACAGCCAACAAGCCCTACCCGAAGTTGAAGAAGGTACAGAACCATTACTATTAGAGATTAGTGGCTTTACAGGGACCTTAGCGGGGAATCAATTTGCAAGGAAGTTTCCGAAAGTTTGGCAGTTCTGGGTCGCTCTGACACTGTCAGGCCACTGGCATTTGCTGTATTTTTTTTACGTTGCGGGAAGGCGGTCACCCATCCCAATCCCTCCAGACTGGGCAGTACCTTACTCCATTTTCACCCTTCACGCTTTTTCAAAGCTACAAACTCCACAATCCGGCACGTCGTAGACGAAGGAGCTGTCGTCAATTCAACAGCGATGACTTCGTCCAACCTTGCCGCGACCCATTTAGGTCACCAACCACTACATACACATGACTCTCCGCAGCCAGCTATGCCGCCCGCAGCCGATCGAGATCCGACGCCTGCTGCTGCCAGTACCGATGCGAATGCGCCAATGCAGATTTTGAATCACAGAGACATCTACCGCGATGACCCTCACGCTCACGATGTTCATTCGATGCCTTCGCCCCCTACCGTATCTCCCCTTTCCACCCCGGCCGCCACCCAAATGAACATTGGCGATAATGATGATGTCCCCGATCTTCCTACCGGAGCTCTGCCGCCTACCAACGGCGCCTCCGTTTCTTCTACCGCCGTCCAGATAGCTTCCGTCAGTCTTGGTATAGCCACGGATAACTTTGCCATGAAGCTTGACCCCCCCGAATTACAACCTCAAACGCCCCAGCCGCGCAACCAAGTCCAAGCCGTCGCGACTACCGACCCTGTACCTATGAATATAGATTATTCGTCACGTACCATAAACTCCAACTCACGGAATGGCCAGGGTACTGTTGACCCAAATGCCTACATGATGAACATCTCCCAAGCTCCCTCAGCACTCTTCAAAAACCCAGGACCTTCTATCGTGGCTCCTTCCGAAGTCTCGCTACAGGCTTCATATACCCAAGAGAGTGATGTTGTGACCACAACTGGCGACCACACATCAACTAGCGCTAGTCAGAAATTAGAGTCGTTTGCCAGAATAGAATTCGCCGATAGTGTATTTCAGATGACTACCTACGCCGTTATTATTGGTCGCGACCAAAGGGCCATGGACCAAGCCAGGAGGGACCAGAAAAAGGAGTTGAACTATAAACGGAAAGTGGAGGAGAATGCAAGGAATGGGTTACCGCCTCCAACGCCGCTCAACTTCGACCGAGGCAAATTCAGCAAATCCTACGTCAGCGAGGAAGGTGGTATGCTAGGACCCGAGTCCGATGGAGAAGATAACGAACAACCTGCGAAGAAGCGCCGGCCGAGCTCTGTACACAGGTCTCAAAATGGTGACGACGATGCCCAGAGCGACCATGTCAAATCGAACAGGCAATATGTTTCGCACACACCAGGAGCTGCCGCGGTCGATTTAGGGACCTTACAGCCATCCCCGGCTCATATCCCTTTCGTTGGTATTCACTCGCCCGGTCCGGATATTGCGAGCAAGACGCGTGGCATATCAAGACAGCATCTCAAGGTTGAATTTAATGAGAAGAGGGGCGTCTTCGAGGCAGTTGCGCTTCACAAGAATGGATTCTTTTGTGATGATACTCATTACGGTCTCGATGATCCGGTCACCCTTAGGAGTGGAGACAGGCTTCAAATAAAAGACGTCGAATTCAGATTCGTCATCAATGGTGTTCAACTAGGCAAAACCGGTGGCGAGGAGTTTCATGAGGAAGAGACATCGAGCAAACGTATGTCGATCGGCGGCAAGGAAATGAGTTTTGATTTTGAACATTCAGACCATGAGAACTTCCGAGATACGAGTGAGGAATTATCAGATCTTGAGAACGTACCGACCCCTCCTGCAGTATCTGATGAGGGCGAGGGAGATCGGGAGGAAGACCGAGAGGAAGACCGAGAAGAAGACCAGGAAGCGGCAGAACCACAATCTGACGAGGCAGACGAGCCAATGATTGACATGGTTGAATCGGCTGAGATCCAGGGCATAGCTCACCCTCAATTCATGACTCCTGATATTCCCAAGCGGCGTGGCCCGGGACGACCCCCTAAAGATGGTATCATGTCTAAGAGAGAGCGGCGACTGCTGAAGAAGCAAATGCAAGAAACCTCCAAAAAGACTCTTCCCCAGATGCCTTTGGAGGCACAGAGCGAGAAGATCAAACGGCCAGTGGGTCGTCCTAGAAAGAATCCCTTGCCGGAGGAAGGAGAGAAGCAGGAGAAGAGGAAATACAACAAGCGAAAGCCGAGAGAAGAAGGCGAAGAGGGTTCGGATGCCGAAAGACGAGCGAGGGAAAAGAAAGAGAAGAAAGTTCGACCAAAATCGCCTCCGTTGGAACTTCGCAAGGAGGACTTCACCGAAGAACAGCTGCAGAAGCCGACGAAGAATTACGGTGTTTTGATTGACGAAGCGTTGACAAACGGACCTCCAGACGGACTAACCCTTAAGCAAATATACAAACGGATCATGTCCAAATATCCTTGGTTTTATTTTTCTGCCGAAACGAAAGGTTGGGAAAGTAGTGTTCGGCATAATTTGATTGGAAACGAAGCTTTCAAGAAGGCCGAAGGTACTGGATTATGGTCTCGCGTTCCTGGTGTGGAGCTTGATGCTGGAAAGAAGCGCAAACCGACTTCTCCTGATCGACAACTTGGATCAGCACATCTTCACTCGCACATGCCGGCGCACCAGCAATACTACCAGAACGGATCTTATATGCCAACGAGCAATCATGGCTACGCCCATAATTTGCCAAATTACATGGACAACAAACACTTACAGACCAGCTACCAACCTCAGGCTCAGTCTAATCAACCCCTCTCCACGCCATCCTCGCAACCCCTTGCTCAGCAAGTATACTCAACACAGGCTCCAGCACCCGCTCAATTGCCCGCTGGATACCTTTCTAGGCAACCTAATAATCCTCAGCAGAGTACTTATAGTTCTCCTTATGCAAAACCACCACCTCAAAATAATCCACCAATCAAATCAGAGGTTGCCGGCGTACCAAACACCCAAGCATTGCCTTCAATACCAACGCAGCAACCCCTCACACAGCCTTCATCCCAATACCCACAACATACGATGTCAAATGCTCCCAATAATACGACGCGACCCGCACTGTCACCAGAGATCGAGAAAGCTATTGCTCAATTTAGAGCAAATATGTTAGGAGTCATTTCGAAGCAGACCGAGCACGCTGAGCAGATCATTGATTCAGCTATAAGTCGAGCGCGAGGCCTGCCAGTCCATTCCAGCGTGCCTCCTGCCTTTGAAAACATGGAGAGGACTCTAATAAACGCAGTGTCGAACATGATTAGCGAGATGCAAGCTAAGCAACAACGGCAAGCAACGTCTGCCTCTCCTGCACCAGCTGCGACTCCTGCATCAAAACCAACGCCAGCACCAAGCGCGCCAACACCAAGTCCAGCGCCAGCGGGTAGCTTAGATGCTGAAATACAGCGGAGAGTCAAGAATTTCCGAGATACTATGGTCGTCGCTCTTAAGAAGAAGACGGAACAAGCAGAGGCTATCGTGGACTTGGCTATAAACCGAGCACAAGGCTTGCCAAATGCTGGTCCCATTCAGGGCTGGGAAGAAGCAGACAGGCTGATGGTCAAATCTGTAACACAGATAATTGCGGATGCGCGTAGAGCACATAGCCTACAATCACAACCCGCGCCAGCAGCGGTTTCTCAACCAACCCCTACACCACAGCCATCGCAACAAACCCCAAGACAAGGCCCATCTGCGTCACCGGCTCCAGCACAATCATTTACGTCTACACCAGGTACCCAAGGTAATCACGGAACAGCTTTCAATGTCCCTAACACCCAACCCTCTCAGACGACGTCAAAGCCAACACCGCCATCAATTACCCGCCCTGGTGTAACAATTCAACGCCCAACCCCAATGGGTGTTACACGCCCCGGTGTGAGTCCAATAACTCGACCCCCGGTCGCCCGCAGGGATTCAGTTGTCGCTTCTCTATCAATGCCCGGTCCGAGTATCGCACAGCCAACGCACAACGTTTCTAGCCCGGCGCCGCCAAGCGCAGGCGTTGTTGACCAAATCGCCGGACAAAGGCGATTACACGATGATGCGTTTAGTAACAACAACGCGACAGCCACCGACAAACCCGAGCCTGTCAAAGCTCCTACTCCAGTAGCGACTCCTAACTTGTCCACCCCGGCGCCCCCTAGCGCAGGTGTCGTTGATCAGATTGGACAAAAGAGAATGCACGATGACGGCATTAGTAATAACAATGGCGGCGTAGAGCACCCGAAGACCATTACTCCAGCTCCTCCGCCTAATGTGTATAGTCCAGCACCCCCGAGCGCGGGCGTCGTGGACCAGATTGCCGGCCAAAAGAGGCATCTTGATGAAGGTCCCGGAAGCACACATTCGGAACAACCCGAAACGAAGAAGCCAGCTCTGTCTCCGGCTTAAATGCGAATAGATATCATTTTTAGGTGTTTGTTATATCATATAGTCTTGTGCAGATACTAGGGGTAATCGACATGCGCTTGTATGATGAGTGTCAATTAACATACTACGGATTTGTTTCCAGCCATCCTTGGACGTCAATTTAGCACCAATCATTTGCTATTGCAGCCGAACCTAAACCCTTCACTGCCTCTTCTCTACTCCACAGAGGAAACGAGGACTAGGCATACAACTCTTAATTCACGACGACTTTCACGAGGCACGAACTTCTCCTCTTCCTCCCTTCACCCAGGAAGTTTCGTAGCATGGGATCCTAGGCATATTTTTCATGGAAAGAATACAGCGATTGTAATAACCGGCATATTTTTTCTCGCGGGGGAGGTTCAATTTTTTTCTCTCTAAATTTATTGCACAAACGGTCGTTGGTGGAAGGCTATGATGGCGGGTGTTTTACCTTACTTCTTTATTTACAACAGCAGCTGCTTCTGATCTTTTGGCATGGGGTATATCCATACAGTTCGCGGACCCGAGATGAGGCCGCTTCTTTCAGGCATCGATGTTATTTGGAATCGGAGATGTGAGGATGAGTAGGGGGGAATGGGCGAAAGAGGAGCTACGAGATACCTAGGTAGTAGTTATTTAACTTGTGCTTTTTATCCGTCGTCTGCGGAGAGCATTACGTAGAATTTGTATGCGGGGTTGGGTGGATGATGACGGAGATGGAGACGGAGACTGAGTTGGTAGTTAAAACATAATGCGAAATACAATGCGTGCTGTTCGTGCGCTTTAGCGATGCGCGTCTGAAGTGTTTATGATGTATGATCGTGATGTGGATGGTTTCGTTGCGCTCCGGTTCAATAGCTTCAGGTTGAAGGGAGATTAGTCAGCTAAGTATGACAAGATACTTATTGGGTGGAGGCCAGCGATGAATAGGAGATATGAATAATGACAATTACTATTAAGTCACCGAACCGAATAAATCAAATTTGTTGAATTGTTAAATAATCAATTCCAATCAGAAGCTTCCTGGGACATATAGCCCCTATAATCCTATGGTATACATTGCTGTTGAAGATATCATGTATATAATAAACACCGATGCACTGGCCGACTGCCAGAGCCATCGTTTATACCGTATACTCCCCGTAGCCGAAAAATGCTCCAACCTGGTTGAATCCGTCGGAGCTAATGTATAGACTAGCCCTATGCAACGATTTTTAGTTCTATACCTATATATATCTAGTAGATCTAGACGTATATGTGCCGGTTTAATACGACTATAAAACATCATAGATGTCACATGTCTAGAAGAGTCCGTCAATTTCACCCGTTTCGGTATCGACATCGACATTCAAGTATCCCGGTGCGGTAGGCAGTCCTGGGATGGTCTGAATATCGGCAGCAAGAGCGTACCTAGCAAATGTCAGTTAATCATCTTGAGGGAATGCGATTGTATCTCTACTTACAGATAACCTGCGCCTGCGGCCATCCGTACGTCCCTGATCGGGACTGTGAAGCCGGTTGGCGCACCCTTGAGATCCGGATCGTGAGAGAGCGAGTATTGTGTCTTAGCAACGCAGATAGGGAGGTTGCCGAAGCCTTGTTTCGTGTAGGTGTCGACCTTCTTTTGGGCAAGTTCGCTGAATTCGACAGCAGCAGCACCGTACATCTTCTGGCAGATTGCTTCCATGCGTTGCTGAATAGTGCCCTCGCTGACATCGTACAGTAGCTTGAAATCCTTTGGCTTCTCAGAAGCGGCGATTACTCCCTTGGCAAGATCGATCGCGCCCTTTCCACCTTCGGCCCAGTGGTTCGCCAAGATGGCATCCTCAGCACCAGCAGCGATAGCCTCTTCTCTAATGACAGCAATTTCAGCATCTGTGTCAGTAGAGAACTTGTTAATAGCCACAACGACCGGGCAACCATAGGTCTTAGCGTTTGCGATGTGCTTCTTGAGATTTACACAACCATTTCGTAGGATTTCTACGTTCTCTTCCTTGTACACAGGGTTAAGAGGCGCACCAGGGGCGATAGGTGGACCACCACCATGAACCTTCAAGGCACGAACTGTGGCGACAATAACAACGACATCCGGGACTAGACCCGAGGCACGGCATTTGATGTTGAAGAAACGCTCGCCTCCCATGGTAAAGTCGAAACCAGCCTCTGTGACAGCAAAGCCGGCCTTAGCGTTGTGATCCTCGTCAGGTTCAGTACCCGCCAGCTTGAGTGCCATCTTGTCGGCAAGAATGGAACTGTTTCCAATACTAATGTTGGCGAAAGGTCCAGCATGAACGAATACAGGTGTACCCTCCAATGTTTGCATCAAGTTGGGCTTGATAGCATCCTTCATGAGAGCTGTCAATGCACCTCCGGCTCCGATGTCATCACAAGTGACTGGGTCGCCTGATCTTGACGTAGCAACGACCATTCTGCCTAATCTTTCCCGCATATCGGCAAGACTTGTGCTCATCGCGAGGATGGCCATACACTCACTAGCCACAGAGATATCAAAGCCAGTCTCTCGGCTCTGGCCCTTTTCGGTTGGCGCAATACCAACAGTGACGCCACGTAGGTGACGATCGTTGACATCCAGTACGCGTCGCCAGGTGATAGTCTCAGGATCGATATCTAGTCTGGCGAAACGATGAATCTCATCCTCAGTGAGTTCATCGGGGTTAGTCTTGTCAATTCCTAGCTTCTTTAGTCGGCGGAACATAACGGGAGCAAAAGCCCTCTTTCCGTTCTTTGCGGGTACTAGTCGTCGGTAAAGAGGACCGTCTTTCTGTGTATTCTCATGGAACATACGGGTCTCGATAGCGGCGGCGAGAAGGTTGTTAGCTGCTGAAATCGCATGTATATCTCCAGTCAAGTGAAGATTGAACTCGTCCATGGGTATAACCTGGCTGTAACCACCGCCGGCTGCACCTCCCTTGATGCCGAAAGTAGGACCTTGACTAGGCTGTCGCACATTTGCGAATGTTATCCGACCTAGATGTGCTCCTAGAGCCTGTGCTAGACCCATGGTTGTGGTAGATTTTCCTTCACCCAGCGGGGTAGGAGTAATGCCGGTAACGACAACATAACGACCATTTCGACGGTGCTCAAGTCGCTTCAATAAGCTAAGGTCGACCTTGGCTTTATATGCGCCGTATGGCTCTAGTTCGTGATGCGCAATACCAACTTCTTCCGCTACTCGGGTAACTGGCTTGGGCGGCTGCGATCTGGAAACCTCAATATCTGAGGGGACAGGGGTGCGCAGGTTTAGGGGAAGTGGGACTATGCGCCTCTTCTTCTGTTTGTCAAAGTATAAAGAAGTAGCATCAACGACATTTTGCAATAGCATCGCAACAGTCATGGGACCAACACCGCCAGGAACTGGCGTGATGTACGAAGCCACCTGAGAAGCCGATTCAAACTCGACATCACCTACTAGCCTTTGTCCGGACTTCTTGGATGCATCAGGGATGTAGTTTGTACCGACATCGATAACAACGGCACCTGGCTTAAGCCATTCTCCTTTTACGAAGGCTGGCTGGCCAATGGCAGCAACAACAATATCCGCTTTCTTCAGTTTCTCTGCAACATCTTGAGTCTTTGAATGGCAGACGGTGACAGTTGCATCGGCATTCTTGAGCAGGTAGCTCACCGGGCTTCCAACAATGTCGCTTCGGCCTAGGACCACGGCATCCTTGCCCTTGAGATCGACACCCGCTTCCTGCAAAAGGACCATGACTCCCTTAGGAGTACACGGAACGAAAAATGGATGGCCACCCTTCTTGGCAAGCTCGCCTATGTTGGTGGTACCGAAGCCGTCAACATCCTTCTCATCCGCAACGGCGGAAGTGATGGTGTACTCATCAATTTGCTTAGGTAGGGGTAGTTGAACGAGGACGCCGTGTACCGCGGGGTCATTATTCAGGATATGCAATTGTGCCAAGAGTTCTGCCTCGGTGATATCCTCAGGGAAATGAAGAAGTTCACAAGTAATATTGGCCTTTTATGAGTCACGGTTGTTAGATCATGAGAACCTATGTGCAGTATGACATTAGATTTGAGATCCTACCTCCTGAGCGGCCTTAAGCTTCATTCGAACATAGGTCGCTGTGAGACAATTAGTTGCGGCGCAGCTTACGGGGGTTGAATTGAATCACGACGCACATGAATCAGATCGATCACCGACTAAGAACCAAATGTGTTAGTACCCAACCAAGTATGAGAGTAAATAATAATTATGATATTTGAAGCACCAACCTTGGATGATCTTAAGACATGGTTGGTACTTAGGATTTGACTTTTGCTTCTCGACAATCTCAGCGGCAAGTCTCTCACGGATCTTCTTCGCAATAGCTGTACCGTCCAACCTGGTGGCAGCCATGGTGGGGTAATTGGCTGAACTAGAAAAGGGTCTGCAAGAGGCACGCGACAGTGAGGTAAATGACCAATGCTGTTGTCGGACGGTTCCTGGTGAGGCACGACTGAATAAGCTTGTACAACCTAGTTGATCCAACCCTGAGGATGAGAAAGCGGGCTGTCTAGGTTGTTTGAGCTGTCTTAGTTGTCGTGAGTAAGCTGGAAGCCGAGCGGTGAAAGATAACGGAATTGATGAGATTGAAATTGGAAATTCGCAGCTAAACTCGCAGCTTTTTCGGGATCCGCAAAGCGGAGTTTTCATCGGCCGACTTATTCGTGTGGCTGCTGTAACTGGTCGAAGCTGTGGAAACATGAGCTTCTTCCTTCCAAGCAACGCTGCTTTTGGAGTTGCAGTTGCAGAAGGATGAAAGCTTCCAGTTAATTCAAATCCAGCCATGCTTTCCCTAGATTTTCCTTAGATTTTCTTAGGCTCTTTGATCCGAAGCTGTGCCGTCTCTTTCCGTCTTTCTTGACCACCAGACTCAACCAAATTAGTGCTTGTTACTAGTGGCGTAACACACTATGGATAGAGTTTGCTTTAGGGCTCAGGTACTATACTTGACCGAGCGTACCAATGGGAAAGGGTTTGAAGAAAGTTCTTGGTTAATTTAACATCGAGCATGATAACTTCCTTTGAAAATGAGAATACAGTGGCTAGTGTAACACACTAGAGAGGCAGGAAAGAATAAAGTGATTTATACTCGACGTAAAATAGAGTTGAAGGGTAGGTAGTCGCAGAGAATTACCAACTTCTACCGGCTGAGTAGTAGCTGGAATAGTATAAACTTCATCTTTCTCACATCTCCACTCGTCATCAAGTTGAGTTGCATTATTACCGTTCCTTCTGATAGAATGTACTATAGAAGAAAAATATTTTCTCAAGAAGTATGACTCAAAAGACATCCTAATCGCGGAGTCTAGCTTCTCCCTTTAACAAAAGCAATAACAAGACATCACATTATCTAATTCATCCGCCGTGACATCCATGATTGTGGATGAATGTGGATACAATGCGTATTTTTACTTTTACAAGGGTAAAGGTGCTGTACCTGGCTGCCTGGAGACCCTGCTCAGTGGCGTCCTAAGAGAATTAAGATTTTTGACGTGTTGTGATTGGCAGTCGCGAGCCTTTGGTTCCTTTTGTATAGCGGGTCACGTGGCTATGAGTAACGTAGGTGGGGTCCGAGACGCTGATAGGTTATCGAAAATCTGCGAAATCTTGCCCCACGCACAAATCATTCAAAAACTCCATACAAACCACCACCTCCGTCTTTAGGTGACGAGATATCAAACAAGACACCGCAAAGATGAGACCTATTCTTTTGTCAGGCCACGTAAGAATATACCCTCTCGCTATCATCTTAACTGCTGTATACTGACAAATATTGATAGGAACGTGCCTTGACCCAGATCAAGTATGCGTCCCCCCACCTATTGATGATAATATTGCCCCGCGACGAGATCGTCAAGCTAACCGCAACACTCCCCTCAGATTCAATCCCGACGGCGACCTTCTCTTTTCTGTATCCAAAGACCAGCAGATTTGTGTGTGGTTCTCGCATAATGGCGAACGATTAGGAACGTACAAGGGCCATCAGGGAGCTATCTGGACCGTGGATGTGGACCCGACGTCTACTTTCATAGCAAGTGGTAGCGCTGACAACACCATCCGCCTCTGGGAGATCAAAACCGGCCGTTGCCTAAAGGCCTGGGACTTTCCTACCGCCGTGAAGCGCGTCGAATTTAGCGACGATGGTCGACAACTCCTAGGTGTTACAGAGAAGCGCATGGGTCATCTCGGTACTATTGTTGTTCTCGACATCATACCCGAAGTCGACGCGGAACAGAGCGACGAGCGCGCCCTTACCATTGTCTGTGACGAGAGCAAGGCTACTGTTGCTGGCTGGAGTTACATGAACAAGTACATCATCGCAGGACACGAGGATGGCTCTGTTTCGCAGTACGACGCCAAGGTAAGCTAAGAATATATATATCGCAAGTGAGACCACCGGATTCTAACAGATTCTACTACCACAGACTGGCGAGCAAATCGATAACGTTCCCGTCCACGAACTCAACATGCAAGTCACCGACCTACAGTGGTCTCAAGACCGCACTTACTTCATCACATCATCCAAGGACAAGACCGCTCGACTCATGGCCGCGCGAGATCTCGAACCTCTTAAGACCTACGCCTCAGACACACCACTCAACAGCGCGTGCATTACACCGAAGAAGGATTACGTTATTCTAGGTGGTGGTCAGGCAGCCATGGATGTTACAACCACTGCCGCCCGCCAAGGAAAGTTCGAGGCGCGCTTCTACCACAAGATCTTCGAGGACGAGATTGGTCGTGTGAGAGGTCACTTCGGTCCTTTGGTACGATCTGCTCCTTTTATTCCTATCTCTATATTGCCTCTATTAACAACTTGATAGAACACGGTAGCAGCGGATCCCACGGGCAAAGGCTACGCGAGCGGCGGAGAAGACGGATACGTACGAATCCACCACTTCGACAAGGGATACTTCGACTTCAAGTACGAGGTCGAGCGCGAGCGCGACAACCGACTATAGTATAGCGGCTCCTCCGCTCCCGCCCGCAAAGCTTAGCCTTGACGCAGATGCCAAAGCGCATCATCTCACCGCATCGTATCGCTCTAATGCGCGACCCCTCCAGAGACAAAAAGATACCGGCGTTGTGTCTTCGTTTGATTTTTCCAAAGTTCTCGTTTTTTTCTCGCAGCTAACCAACTTGCATCCGGGAAGAAGGCTTCGGCGTTTTATGAGGGTCCATCCATCGACAGCTTTTGTTGTTGTTGTTCAATTAGGCAGGGAAGAGAAAATAGGAGAGACAACTCAGGGTTAGTTAGGTAGAGATGAGCAATTTGTTTTGCTCGTAATCGATTTACCTGATTTTGAGAAGATATCGGCCTTTTCTAAAATGATGTGATAAAGTAATTGGTTAGCAACATGTTCGTCGCCCTAGGGAAAATCGCGATGAATACCAAATTCTTATTGAAATCATGTTTAATATCACGGAAGAGCAAGGTAAATGGAAATTGTCAATTGATACGTCCGTTAATTTGCAGTTCTGGCCTGGAGCTATCTACCATATGAAGACTCTGTAGAGACTCAATTTGCAGACAAATTCCACGGACAACCTGAGCAGCAATATTTTATTACGGTAGAGGCAGGCCGGGTACCGCAATCTCCGACATGTGTGATCGAGTATAGCCATAGTATCAGTGCGATTCGTCCAGTTGACTCCGTCTCGACCAAGCAACTCCAACCATCGTAACGCCGTTTTCGTTCCTTTGCCATAACACGTCCGTTGGGGTTGTTCCATGAGAAAAATCTCTCTATTTCAAACGCAAAACATGTTCATGCATCTCCAACAAACAACTGAGGCTGGCTTACTTCTTTTTGCCCTTAGCCTTCGATTTGGGAGCAGGTGCTGAGGTTGTGGAGGCAACGCTAGATGCTCGAGATGAGGGTGTAGCAGACGTAGTCTTGCTACCGCCACCCTTGACGTTGTCGAGTGCCTTGTTCTATTATCGTGTTAGCGTTTGGCCTATAGTTGCTGAAAAATGTTGGCAATGGACATACCTTGACACTAGTCTTGGACTTCTTTTTGGCCGGAGCCATTCCGAGGATACTATCCTCGTCGTTCTCCTCGTCATCCGGCTCTCGCTTTCCTTTGCCGTTGACGCCGTTTGCCTTTGAGGGATGCGTGTCCTCGAATTCCTTCACAATAGTAGTGAGAAGGGTAGTACAACGACGGCTAATCTCAATAGGCGTTCGGCTGAGGAAAAACCAATCGAATCGGAAGAGTGGGCTTTCTCGAATCTCGTCGCGGATTCGCTCGTAAACACCTTCCGAATCAATGCCATACCGATCTAACATCACCAAGAGGAATCTGTCCTCCTCCTCAGTGTAAACCTTCTTGTTTGTCGTAGAAACAGAATAGTTAATCTTCATTTGCTGAAGCGGGACCCGGTACTGCTGCATCTTCTTTCGGAGCATCTTACGCTGATGTTCGGTCTTGCGCATGCGCTCTTCTCCAGTGTCAATTACCTGCAGATATTTGTTGTAATCTGCAATCTCGGTGTATCGTTGCCAGAACACCTTAGCGTAGGCCTTAACTTCTGCAGGTGTCTTGCTATCGACTTCCTCCGCGATTCTTTCATAATCTTGTCGTCCGTAACGACCTGAGCCGTTGATGAACTGTTGGAAGTCTCTCTTATTCCACTCACCGAAACCTTGACTAGATAGTTTTTGCTTTTCCTCTTGTTCTTCTTCCGTCAATGCTGTCGCATTATCAATTTCCTGCTGGTCTAATGCTCGTTCAGCCTCACGCTCTTCCAAGTTATCGTCATCCCCATCAGGCAAGGGAACCTTGTAGTTGATTTCTTTGCGATAAAAAGCCGTTTCTCGGTCCTGGAGATCTCGAAGCCGCGGGGGATAGAACTGGTAATCGTGGACCGCAACTTGCTTGGGAGCCCGTGGCGCTTTGGGCTTGGCCTCTGCCTTGGTCGTGCCGTAGATGGCTTGTCTGTAAAACTTATCGACGGAGTACGACTGTTCTTTGCGCTCACGCTTGGCAGGATTGATCCAATTCACGCCGATATCTTTCTTCTTTCCGCCAAACACTTCACCATTCCACTCGTACGCGGATTCCGACGAGAACTTTTGGAGATCATCAATACCTAGCTTCTCGTACTTGGCATTGAGCTCCTTAGTCCTGTTCTCTCCTTTAGATAAGATCTCTTCGATATCGTCGTCATTTAGATCTGTACCCTTGGCTGCCATTCCCGTAGCTCCTTTCGTCTGGAAAACCTTTTCTGCGCCGTGTTGGATCATGTCAAGAAGCTCGTCTTTGGCAGCAGGACCCTTGGCTCCGGGATGAGCACGTCCTTGTTGGATGACTAACTGGTCGAGACGAAGCTTCTGCGCGGCTCGCTCGAGAACCTTCTCCTCAATAGCACTTTCCGTGACAAATCTGTACACGACCACTTGCTTTGTCTGACCAATTCTGTGGGCACGATCCATGGCTTGCAGATCGGCCTGGGGGTTCCAGTCGCTATCATACAGAATGACGATATCAGCACTGGTTAGATTGATGCCCAGACCACCGGCTCGGGTCGTCAGGAGGAAAATAAACTTCTCAGAGTCGGGCTTGTTGTAATCATCAATAGCCGCAATACGATCTTCGTGTGCGGTGCTTCCGTCGATACGACAATATTTAAAGTCGCGGAAGACGCAATAATCTTCTAAGATATCTAGCAGTCGACTCATTTGAGAGAAGATCAACACACGACTACCCTGTGTCTGCAATCGTCGTAGGAGCTTATCAAGAAGCGCCATCTTGCCGGAGTTATACACAAGATGTTCGTCGGTCGTGTAGGGTGGCCCAGGCTCAGCGCCTTCGAACAGGTAAGGGTGGTTGCAGCATTTTCGTAACTGCATGACAATGTTGAGCAGACGGGTTTTAGATTCTCGCTTACCGCCAGCACCATTGACGGCATCAATATCCTTCTCGAGGATTTTCTGGTACCACTTAACTTGCATCTCTGACATGCCAATATAAAGGTTGACCTCTTTCTTCGGCAACAAGGACTTCTCAACATCGGCTTTGACACGACGCAACAAGAAGGGCCGAAGCACACGGTGGAGTTGTTGCACTACCACGTCCGAATCTGCATCCTGGCCTGAGAACCATTGGTCAAAAGCCTCACTGTCACCAAAGACGTCAGGCAGCAAGAAATTCAACAGAGCCCACAACTCGTGAAGATTGTTCTGTAGAGGTGTTCCGGTGATCAAAAGTCGGTTGCGCGAGTTGAACAAGCGGATAACTTGAGAAAGGGAAGATTCTTCGTTTTTGATACGGTGGGCTTCATCAATGATGATATACTCCCAGGCAAATTTCTTCAAATGGGCTTTCTCTCGAAGGATCATCTCGTAACTCGTAATACACACATCGAACTTTTCGTCGATTAAGCGTTCGTTGATGAGAGCATGTCGCTCTTCCTTGGCTCCTTGAAGCACGAGGACATTAACTTCAGGCGTCCATTTGGCGAACTCTCGCTTCCAATTGTCGAGCGTAGACTTGGGAACTGTAACCAAATGGGGACCCTTGATGTCCATAATATGTCTTAGGTAGCCCAAAAAGGATATCGTTTGAAGCGTTTTTCCCAGACCCATTTCGTCAGCGAGGATACCTGAGATACCGTTCTCGTGTAGGGAAATCAGCCAGTTTAAACCAGCTATCTGATAATCTCGCATCTGACCCTGGACAAATGGTGGTGATTCGCGGAATACGGTTTCTGCAGATCCGCCCTGTCTCTCATCTTTGAGAAGCTCTTCGTCTTCTTCGGCCTCCGTGCGACGAGTTCGACCGGTCTCTGCGCCACCTTGACGAACGCCCTTCTTCTTTGACTTTGCGGATTGTTCATTCTGGCGATCGATCTCATGCATAATATCGCGAATCTTAGGGTTTGGGTTCGTCTCGATGAAGTGTCGGAAGAGATCGGTCAATCCTAGCAGGTAACGGAATCGTCGAATGCTATCATCTTCCTAGAGTTATATCATTATTAGTAAGCAACTTCAAAATTACCCCTTATCTCATTGACATTCGAATTATTTATTACACACCTTTGATTCGCCTAGTATGTCATGCTTCTTTCCGAAGATACTTCGTCGTAACTGGTTAGCTTCAGAGCGCTTCTTGCGCCCGTCAGCCGGATCGCCAGCAACGCTGCTAGCTGTGGTATTAGGATTGGTATCAGTATCAGTCTGATCCGGGGTATCGTCGATTTCCTATTAGCAAGTTAGCATGAGCTAGCATATAGAAGGTGATGGCCCGTCGCAGCAAATATATTAAAAGTAATTTTATTGATAGGATGAAACTTACCATTTCGTCGGCATGAGTTGCAACAGGATCTTGCGCATCGGACATAGACGCGTCTGTATCGACAGCGCTGACTCTTCCACGAGGGGGAGCCATGTTGGGTGATATAGGGCGACAGGCGCTCTACGCGACTGTGACGCGACGAACTAGATCAAGGCCTATAAAACGAATCGACTTAGACTTTATCACAACACTTCCGGGTATATTCAGCGCGTGCAGTTTGATCTGCAAGGTTGATAGTTGTGTGGACGCAGCACGTGTCAGAAGCGAACGTGCTCGAAATTGTGTCGTAGATAGAAGTGGTTGTGAATAAGTTGTGTAAAGGTAAGAGGTCCAGCAGAATTTAGAGTAGAGAAGAGAGAAGGATATCTCGAATAAAGTGGGTCGGTTTAGTGGGCTGTCGATGCCGTACTTAGATTAGCTGCCAAGACTAAAACCCGTCAAGAGAAAACTGTACGCAGTACGTAATACTAGGGAGATGGGGCTTTTGGTCCGTGCGTGTACCACCTAGATGGTAGTATCCCGATTTGTGTACTGTGTATTATATCAGAAAGTTGAACTACTGGAGGTTTGAAAAAGATGGTTGGAAGAAAGCGTTGAGGTTTAGGGGACTAGGGGGCTATACAGAGTTTGTAAAATGTTTTAGTTTTTTAATCAGGGCAACAACACTGAGCTGGAAGGTATATGCCGTAGCTCCCTAGTATTTAAAAACCCTATTTAGTCGGGCTGAATGTTTGAAGAACTCAAAAACCCCCTGCCAAAAATCAAGGATATCGAGTACTTACATAACACTAGCCAATCAAAAGCTCATACAAGCATCACGTCCAATCCAGGTTATAATTGGTTACATGCTAATGTAAAGCCTTCTCTATTTGCACGCCAGGAGGCGCATTTAAATGTCTACCAAAAACGGGTATATGTATATCCGAGGCCACAACGTATAAGGAGACACCTTATGAACTTATGAACCCCTTACATGTGTAGATTGAATACCTAGCACGGAAAAACATCAAGACCTCCTCTGATCTCAACGAGACTTGAGGCTGACTAAGTTACGCCAAGCTTGTCCCCTGTTCACTTACACCTCATTGATTCTTTCGGGGCCTAGTTTTACCTTCTTGATAAAGTCATCCAGCAGCTAGTGAGCCCATTCTTGATCGCTGGGACCTTTATCATTTCTGCTGGGGTGAGGACTTTCATTGTGTTACTTCATCTAGTATGCTATATCTGCAGTGAGATCCCGTTACCCATCCACATGAAGCAGTTTCCTCGATGTCGAATATCCTAGCCGTCCCATTATGGTCTTTATAACAAGCTTTAGTGTCATGACTTTATTCATAGATAAATTTGACAATGTACATACTACGCCCTTTCGAGTACACA
This sequence comes from Annulohypoxylon nitens, assembly GCA_022496965.1. NCBI lineage: Eukaryota > Fungi > Ascomycota > Sordariomycetes > Xylariales > Hypoxylaceae > Annulohypoxylon > Annulohypoxylon nitens. The sequence continues at coordinate 238,409 of MU386648.1, read as the reverse complement.
AATAAATAGTGGCTCGTAAGTATGACGTTCTGTACGTTTACGTATTCGTTGTTCTATTACATTATGCCGGCATGAGACATTCTGGGCTCGAGTACACGGCTCGGTATCCTATCTTGGTATTATACATATACCGGAGAACGCAATGTTCAGCTGGGGTAGCTATCCCGGGCCTGTGACGACATAATACGCATAGCACTTGACGTGCGTATATTTTGCAAACCCCCAACATCATCGACGTTGCTGAGCATGCAGCAAGACGCGAGCTACTTGATATTGCTTTCACCCCAGAGCTATTGTGTGAAGCGTCCACCGTAATTATCAAATATGACAACTAGTAAGTAGCACGAGATCATTTCAGGGAGCAATGATATCACGGGAGGCTGGTCGGCTCCGTCAGATCTTGCATCCTTATGAAGGAGCCTTGAGATACTCTAGTAGGGGTAATCCCTTATATCATTACCGAGTACATACCTAGGTAGTAATCCAGCTCAAACTTTGTCCTCTCGAGATCGCCCCGCCACTGATCCAACGATGTGATGAACAATCGAATTTCTTTGAAAAAGCAACAAGCACAGATACTTGGAGAAAAAAAGTGCCATGCTTTTCCTACACTTTCTTTCTTCTTTAAGAGGTATGGAATCTCGAGGGTTTCATTACCTATTAGTACGGCGACCTGCGGGCCAATATTAGCCTACTTACCATGATAGGATTAAACACAGCAGCCGCCACGCTTTCTGGTCTTATTACTTACCTCCCAAGAGATCCTAGACGATGCTAGAGACTTATAGACGGGATTCTCGCAATGTTTAGCTTAGTAAAGGATGTGGCGCAACTTGAGGCCAATTCCCACTCGTTATCTTCCGGACCTGGCGTGCGTTTAGGGAAATCCGTGGCGCTGGTGAAAATCATTATCACGGCAGCCCGCACGCACGCTGTATACCTTAATACGCTGATGGCGCGGGAAATGCTAATCTCGGATGAGGCGCTCGAGACAACAGCCAGATCCATCTGGAAGACACCTATAGGTTCATTTCATGAGCCTTATTTGAGTTCTGCGCAGCCTATGATGCCCAGAGTCGTACCCGTAAGGCTGTAATATGGCAATTTGATTGGCAGGATACAGATAACCCTAGAGTCCATCAATTCCATCAACTCATGCACCCCGTCTTATGATATCACAACGCCCTACCCATCCGACAAATTAATTACTACATTTGTACTACACACACGTTCTGAGCCTTACGCTGACAGTTACGAATTGTGCGTCCCTTTTTATTTTTAGACGTTGTGTAAAGAGAAAGTGATAACAATGATACTTCCTACAGAGATAGTTGTCAATAATACAGCCCCCACTTGCAAATCCTGAACTCGCGTCTACCTATGAGGCACGTTGAATGCATGAGTTATGCCACCCTAATATGTATCGTACTCTTTCCAATTGCCGAATTAATAGCCGTGTCTTTCACGAAGAAAAAATGAGGGCATCTGTAGGAATTGTCTTCCATTTATTGCCGTCCTACACATCATCACCAATTATCTTGATAGTGATAACGCCCCACGCCACTATCTCCGTCTCTTGCATAGCTAACACGTACCTCTGTAGTCTGATAAATGCTTTGATCCAGCTGAGGTGGTACACTACTGCGATCTTTCTGGGGTCCATTTATCGTCGACGAGCCGTTCTTGTTTTCCTCCAAGATCCGATCTTGGCTTCCGGGCATCGGCGCGATTACAGTCTCTTCATTATTATTCTTAGTAGCGAGGACGCTATCCATGTCAAATTTGTGGCGAATCCTTCGAATGCGGGACTTGTCGGACAGTTCGATATCTCCGTATACCAGCCGGTTATTAGGACCTAAGTATGCACTATGGGCAGTGCTTTTCGTAGACCAGCCGTAGCGCCGAACTATCTCGAGGAGAGGCTGGAGAAGTGGGATGCAAGCTGCAATGATAATAACACTACCCTCGATGCTGTGCAAGAAGTTAGCCAGAAACGCAAGAGTATCAATTTAATCACATCCTAGTTAAAACTTACATAGTCCAGATGATTAGATCGCAGCTTTCGTCTGCTGAGGTTAGCCACCTACTAGAGTATAGAGAAAACTTTTTGTGCCACTTGCATGTGAAGTCGGCGCTGGCCAGGCTAGCGAGAACCGTAATCTTGTATAGAGCAACAGCAGTAGAGCTTCGCTTTTCGTCAGCAAGCTCAATGTCCAATAGTCAATTTATTGCTTACATTGAGCCAATGCCAAGGGCTGCGCTTAGTGCAATTTTCTTCTTTGTTGGGAGTTGGATATTGTACAGTACCACCCCAGGGTAGACAGAGAGGTACAAGTCAACAAAGGCTGAAAATGCTGTATAGAGGATATAAGCAAGATAGAATCGACACGTTGAATAAACAAGTATTTCACTAACCGCAAGAAGCACAAGTATAGTTAACCAAGATCCATGTGTCATAACAGAATTTCGCAGGAACTGAAAAGTCCCATCGAGACCTTGGTGGTTGGCACTGACCGAAACCTATGCCAATAGTGACCAATATAGCTAACAGGCAGAAGATACACATAAACCAGAGCCATATAAGGTGTGGCCGTGAAGGGTTTAGGAGTCTAGAGAGTAGTATAACGACTGCTATTTTTGGTAAAGCGAAAGACAGCATTCCTGGGAAAAGGCTGACCATTGTGAATAGAATAGCTCCTTGTAACTCTTCTATTGTGAGGGTCTGGATGTGTCGACCACTTCCCGAGTGCACTGCGGCCGTAGAGAATCCAACACTCATCCATCCGCAAATCTACTCTATGTTAGTGTTCTAAAGGTAATGACCAAAAGTCAGTTATCGTGTCACTTACAACAGAAAAAGCGATTATAAAATCGTCGACCTGAAATTTGCCTCTTATTCTTACTCGAACCCATAGCCTAGCGACGGCAAACAGGGTGCTAATAGCTGATATAGTGCTAATTGTAATAATAGTCATCCTACCCTTATCCTCCCCTACTCGGGTGGGATCTAATGGCGGAAGTGTTGCGGCCATCTTATCTTGTTGCTACTTGCATATAGTTGATGGCATTGTTTGTTGTGTTGTTCATGGCCTCGAAGAAGAAAGTCCGTAGTATTTCGGGGGCATCGATGCCTATATAATGGTACTGCATAATATGACTGTAAATTGTCACACCTTCCACCGCCCCCTTTTTGATGCAGGCTGGGGTAAGCTTCGCAAAGCGTACCGCTGTTGCTTCATTGGGGTGATTTTATATTCTAAGACTACCCCCAGCGTTTACGTAGGTTAGTTCCTCTGCTAGGTCCTTTGCTGTAAGTACTTTTGCCAGCGGGTGGGGGATAAAGAGCGCAAGGGATTCGTAGTTTTGTACGACACCGAACACTCTATCTGTGAGCTACGTGCGCCCTTACGCTCTACTTAGGTATAATAGCTGCCTTATCCCCGTTTCTTAAAGCTCATCTAACTGGAAAACTTTGAGGTTCGTTTAAAACTCCCTTTGCCTGTGAGAAACCTATCCCTTCCTTTCTCCCTGCTATCAAAGACCGTAGGTCATTATGGCTCCTATTGACGTCTCATCGGTTATTACCCCCACCAATATTGGTGCCGTCCCTAAGCTGCTGTCAGAGGTGGCCTCTGCCGGCGAGGCGCTTTCCAGAGCAGGGGACGATTCTATTACAGCTCGACGTGAGCTGCTCGCGAAGACGCGAGAGCTCACCCGTGCGCTCGAGACCCCTCGCGAGATCATGATCCAGCAAATCTGGGCACAGGTGAGCCAGGAACGTCCTGATGATAGGTGTTAAAGCTAATTGAACACTAGCCTAGTAATGTTATGGCCATCTCATTTGGCGTGCAATCGGGCTTGTGGACTGCCATGTCTAATAATGGTGACGGCCCTCAGAAAGTAGTTGACCTGGCTAAGCAACTTGGTATACAAGAGGAACTCTTGAGTCGCATGATGCGACACATTGCCGCTTTTGGCTACATCGACATGACGGCGCCAGACGAATACACACCCAACAGCTTCAGCAAGTCTTTAACTCTTGCAGCCATGAGTAGTGGTTGCCACACCGGGTGAGATTTCCAGGACAATGCTGAATCGGAATAATCTAATGGCTTTCGTATAGTCCCCTAATTCTCAATCCTACCTTCTTAAAAACCCACGACTGGCTTAGGGATAGGGGTTACAGGTGCCCAACAGACAATCTCGACACCCCATATCAGGCGGCTAATCCATAATACCAAACTTCACTGGTTTGCGCACTTGCATTCAACCCCACCCCACGGGCAGAATATCAACGACCACTTCGGTTGTTATCTCCTAGGGCGGCCAGGATGGATGGATGAAGGGTTCTATCCGGTTAAGGAGAGACTATTCGACGGCTTTGATACATCGAATAAGGATGCTGTCTTGTTAATTGACGTCGGTGGGGGCTTTGGTCACTATACAGAAGAGCTTCTGTCCAAGTTCCCAAATTGCCCTGGACGGCTGATACTCCAAGACTTGCCCCCTGTCATTGGGCGGATCCAGCAACTTCACCCACGCATCGAAAAGATGGAATATGATTTCTTCACCGAGCAACCTGTGAAGGGTGAGTTACACCTTATTCCTATCAACCCGCAAGAGGGATTGGTTACTAACTTGACAACTTACTAATCCCAAGGTGCACGCGTTTATTACATGCACTTCATCCTTCACGATTGGCCAGACGAGCAGGCCATAAAGATTGGAAATCGCGTTGGGGAGGCCATGAAGCCCGGTTACAGCAAATTCCTTATTCATGAGCACGTCGTTCCACCAATGGGACAAGACTATGAACAGACGGCATCAGACATTATCATGATGACTAGTTTCGGCTCCAAAGAGCGTAGCTCGGCTCAATGGTCTGAGATAATGGAGAAGTGCGGGCTTAAAATTGTGAAAATCTGGACTCCGATTAACGGCATAGAAAGTATTGTTGAATGCGAGCGTCCGGAATAGACTAAGAAAAAAGAAAAAGTCGTGATTATCAAATTCTCCCAACGAGGTAATCCCGCTATCTCCGGCGCAACCAAATGTTACTTACTAGGTATTCAGCCGTTGGTTGGATGCACACTTAGGGATAATTTGAGCCTCTCAATATAATAATGACAAGACTAAATAGGGTGTGTTGTACTTTGTATGGTCCCAAGGTTTGCATGTAGGTGAATTTTCGTTGTTGGAGCTCCTTACCTAAATATGGCTATCAAAGGTACCTAGGTATTTGTCCAAGAATGTTGGTGTCACATGGTATTATGTAATATGCGGAGAGTGACTTCAAGTTACACACGCACTTACCTCTTAGCTAAGTACCTTGGATGGCTTAAAACTCAAAACTCAATTCTACACAAAGCGCCGCTGCCACATTCAAAGCTGTTTACGGCAAGATGCACATTGTTACTTACCACTGAGACCATTTTCAGCCCAAGGGGAAGTGATGTTATGATGGCAAGGATCAGTCCCGGGCAGGCGCCGTACAAGTACAGTACCCAGACCCGCTTGCAGTCTGGGCGATTTAAAGACTGCAAGAAATGCAAGAAATACAACTTGGAACTATTTATGTTTGACTTCTGACCCGCCCAGTCCGCCATGCCCGCTTAGTTAATCTACGTTACCTACTGTACAAGTACCAGCGCCTACCTAGAGGCTAGTTTAACCTTGAGCGCAAAGTCTTTCCAAAGTTGACTAGGATGACACCCGCCGCGAGGGTAACAGTACAAAAGAACCCAGTCGCCCATCAGTCCCCAGTCCGCCGTCATCAATCATCAATCAAATCTTGAATCATCTGACACAGCATTGGAGGAACAAGGAACTTTACCAACAAGCCCAAGCCGCGGCGACACCACGTAGCATCTCAAAGTTCACAATAATCACAATCATCGTCTACCTAACTACCCAAACGACCAAACAACCTAACGACCTACGAACACGGCAAAAGGACAAAAAAAGAATTCCCCTAATAAGCTCGTCACAAGTCGTCAAGCCGTCAAGCCGGTCCAGGCTTAATACAACCCTAGCTGCATCTTCCATTTGCTGCTGGCTTCGGCCCACCAGTCGGCACAAGCCTAATCCACAACTTTATCCCCACCAAACCCAACGGAGAAATAGAGAAGGATCTAATCTTCAACTTCTTCTTCTCGGTCTTCCTGGCCTTTTGACCGCCATCTTTCTACCTGGAAGGCCGATACTATCTTGCTTCCTCTTGCTTTGGTATATTTACCCCAGTCAGCTTGTCTCTGACATAACCGAATCCATCTCAAGTCTACCATGGAATCCTTGAGAGGCTCTTCACCATCAAAGAACGCCGCCGGTTGCGAGTCGCCCGAACAATTACTCGACTCCTTCAAAGCCGCGGCATTATCTGTAACAAAATTATACAAAACATCGGCTGCCGCGCAAGCCAAAGCCCGAACCGACGGCTACCAAGACTGCCTTGACGACCTCCTAGCTTTCCTCGATAAAAGTCATATCGGGCTCGGAGATGGGGAGGGTTGGCAAATTCGGAAGTGGGCGACCGAGAGATTAGACGGAAGAGATGCGACGCAAGAAAGCGAAGACGAGGTTGATAAAACCGAACCTGCGTCGTCGCCTGAAATTCATCGCTCAGGAAGTCAATCGCATCTCTCCGGAATTCGAACCGAACCCCACGTCCAGCATGATCATGCACCCCAGTCGATTCACATGCAGCTATCCACTGCCGGTAACCCTCTGATGGAAGAACAGCAAATGATGGCAGCCCCGACAAAAGAAAACTTCACCTTTCGATCATCTCATCCGTACCCCCAAGAACAATATCCAAATCTAGAAAATCTGGATCTCTCCGACTCGACGAGAAGTAGCGACAACTCAAGTTCGGTTTCTTCGACCGTTCCTATAGCCCACCCTGCCCGGTCGCGCAACAACAAAAGAGGACCGAGGGCAAGACCTACGAATCAACTTGGGAAGGGAGCCGGTCAGAAGCGCACCATCAACTTCGCCGAGTTATTCGACGTCGAAAGCTTCACATTCGGCAAGGATATGTTCGGAAGGGATGGGAAGAGAAGTCGCCACACATGACCAACGACATCCCCAACTATTTACCGCGATCCCGAACGGATAGGCATCATGAGTCGATAGGGTCTCGGCTCTGCGACGGTGTTTATATGGAAGAGATCCCCATTGATTACGACGCATGATTGATTGAAGGGAGGATTCATATTGGAACAGGACATTTGCATGGGAAGCACCGGCAAGCATTTCGAGGCGTTGAGTACCTATTCATTACTATCCTGGAGGGGGAGGAGAGGGGCGTCCAGGGATTCTGTTGCTTGATTTCCAATAGACGATGGCCAATATCAAATCAACCAAACCAACTATTCAATTTCACATTTCCACCGAAAGATCTTGCCAAATTCTCATAATACGGTGCCGCGGTGCCGCGCCCGCATCGCACGAGGGATGTAGGATGGGAGGAATGGGGAGAGTTGCCGTACATAGAGTCAATCACTTGTACATTCGTCTAATTGAACTCATCCAAAGCTTAGATTTTATGTGACATTGATGATATTGTCCTTTTTCTATTTTTACTCTACCTATATAGTATATTATCATGACTCGTCTATTAAAAGTACTTAGCTACCTGGTATACTGCTGTGTAGGTATGTTTCGATCTCTCGAAATATCGTCGATAGTCCAAGTTTGATACCAACGCTCTGGACGATATCCCCACCCAAACAATCACATCCCATTCCGCCGGATCTTCCTCACCCGATGTCTCAACTACCCGCCAACAGCGGCAACAATAACGACCCATAACAATGAGAGAATCTGTGCGTAGTTGCGTAGCAATCAAATGGCGACGAGTCCTTGCCCACGCGCAAATAGTAGCTTGAACCCAGTACCTGCTTTGATGTCAACTCGAACTTAATGCTACGCTTAGGACCGTGCTACGCTTCGTGGCCAAGCAGGTTCACACTGTATTCGCGGTAACAGTCGTATAATCATGCGTTGCAAAATATAAACAATTCTTTTTCTAGTAGCTTCGATGAGGGCATATCCAACTGGATTTGTTCGCGGTGTCGAATTATACCGCCTCTTTGAAAGACACTATAGGCATCAATTATTAGGTAGTCTTCAGCATAGAGCATTCCAAGATCACCCCATTCTCATAATACGCATAACGTCTAATTTCGGGACCAAGTAATCCCTTAGATAATGTGATGCTATTCAACTAGCTAGATAACTATAACGTCCAACCCGACTCTCGAGCAGCCGTCGACAATTCCGAACAAAAAAAGACATCCCGCTACTATGCAACACAGTTTATTGCGCCTCTACCCTAGCTATGCAACATCTCATATACAATACATCCATTAAGCCCCCCTAGTAAAAACCGGACCGGCGGCGCCTCCACACCTCCATTACTCGGGCAACATTACTTTTACTTTTTAGTAGGCGGACGGTAGGGAATAGGCAGCAACTGGCACTAGGCGTACTTCGCTGCCTAGGTAGGTAATCCGTGACAGGACCTTAATCCTCTATCGACAGCTTAGTCTCAAGCCACTTCGTGAACCTAACCGTGGGCGCGTCCACGGCTCTCCAAAAGACATCCGCAGCCCATATAACAAGCGGAATATTAATCAAGCTCGCGAGTACAGCGCCGCAGTTATACGCGGAGCCCTCCGTGCCGGTAATATCGTAGGCCCATTCCTCCACCAAGTAGCCTATCGTATGCGTGACGGGTCCGTGCATGAGGTAGATGGCGTAGCTGATGCGGCCGAAGTACTGCACGACGCCCGAGTTGAAGAAGCGCTGCCAGGACACCGAGCGCGCCGTGCAGAACACGAATACGATCGACCCGATCATCTGGTAGTACCGGTACTTGTCCGAGAACCACTCTGGGATATACGTCCCGAGATACACCCAACCGGGGTTGCCGTCGGTTCCGGCGTCCGGCTCCGACATCAGATATAGAGCCGGGATGGAGATGAGCGTCCATAGAAAGTTACAAGATTTCCGTTTTTCGGGAGCGCTAGCAGGCGCCTTCTCGAGCGGGAGTAGCGGTTCGGGAGTTGATGTTGGTTGTGCTGCGCTTGGTTCATGAGCGCCTCGTATGAGATCTAGTTCGGCGAGGGTCATTCCCCATAAGAACAAGAACATTTCCCACTTGTCGCTACGCAGGACAAACCACATCAGGGCAGCCACGCAGAGGAACCGCACTCCCGTCCGCAATCTAGCAGTACCAAACATTACTAGGAAGAGCATCATTGAACACCGAAACTCTACGGGGATCGTCCATAGGTGAACATCGTAACCCGTTGCACCGCCAAACTTCTCCCAACCCCAGATGTGAACGAAGTTATACATCTCTCCCATCCAATGTCGTATTTGTTTCCGTAGGGTTTCCTCCAGAACAGGATGATGTTCTATTACGTTGTGCATGTAATCCCGGTCGCTGGCAAAGTCTCTAGTCATCTCGTAGATGCCGAGACGTAGTAATATTAATACGCCGAATGTTGAAATCAGTGGTGGGAGGTATAGGCGGAAAAATCGACGAAAGACGAATGAAGTCATGGTTTTCGAGAAACCGTCAAAAGAACGACTTCGGGTTTGTTTAAGCGGCTTGAGGGAGAGGGCGTATCCTGATATGACAAAGAAGATACAGACCATGGACGGTCCGCTGTATAGTAGCCGAACGAATGGGAGCCTCCATATTTCGTGGTTGACGCCGTCGTGGCCCCAGCCTTCTGCTATCTTGAAGGCTGTATAGAAATAGTGGCAGAAAAAGACAAATAATGCGGCTAGGCCTCGCATGCCGTCGAGGTACGCTGTAGGATGAAGCTTCTCTGTCCGGAACCGTTCACGAGTACACCGGTGTTGGATAAAACTGGGTAACAGGAATACTCCTGTCCTCAGTATCATCGAGCTCCATGACGATAGACGTAAGCCGTTGCAATAGCTCTTTGCTGTGGCGGCCCATTGTATCGTCGAAAAGCGGCCCTCGAGATCTATGCGAGCACTCTCACTTTCTACATCTGATAGAGATCTGTCGTCGATGAGAGATAGCTTCTCCTCGTGGGAGAGCGAGGCCCGAGACAACGCATAACCATTCATTGTCCGGCAATGTGGTGGAAGAATTGAAGAATGATTTGGTGTGAGAGCGATACTCTCCGGACTACGAAGTAGATTTTCGAAGAGTAACCTAGCCCCTGACTAAACGATAGACTACAACGAAGTGACGAGCTAGGAGAGTACACCGAATAGTTTCCGCTGGTCCATCTGAAGCTGTGGAGGTCACGGACCAGTTCCAACGATGATCATGTTGTATACCCTGTCCCCAAGGGATACCGATCGTCGGGGGATGAGGCTGACAATATAATGTACATAGTTCTGTCAAGCTTTTCCCTCTGCTGTGGTGGTCTTGTCTATGCTGATTTATTAGCATCTGAAACAGAACCAGATCCCCCCCTTATTGCCACTTGGCTTAGAGAAGGAATAAATTTAGCAGGTCTATCATGTATAAAATGGCCGCTAGCACTAGCTCGCAAGCAAATACTGTCTGGGTCGACGAAACAAACGATCCAAACATGATCCTGATGGATATTCTGGGCATGAGAATATGATTATGGTATGTCCAGCATGTCTCGGGCACGACTGAGAGTTGTGGCGCTCGAATTCCATGCTTTCCATGCTCTCTCCCATGCTCTAGCCATGTTCTACTTTGATAAGCCTGTAGGCGTTGAAAATGAACTTTCGACTATTGGCGGTCGAAGCCGTGGTCGGTGGAACGAAGTAGGTCACAATGAAAGGCTTCAAGGTCTCCCGAATAGCACGGAAATATGTGGATATGCGGAAATGCAGGGTGAAGAAGCTGTATCGGCTCCGGTTGTCCCCGGCCAATGGATGACCAAATCTGGTGACTTTAGTGGTTCAGTAGGAAGTGATTGTCGTCATACCCATCTGATCTAGAAAGATTAACGGGTTCAGTGGGTTCGGCGGAATCACTGGGACTTCTTGGATTTCTGGGTCTTTCTTGGTAACTCTGGGTCTTTTTGGGAAAATATGGCGATCATTGTCACGCATTGTGGAAATGTGACATTTGAGGTTTGGATACTCGCTTGGTCCTATTCTGGTTTTGCTGTGGTCCTTCTTCGCTAACCGTGTCTTGGCGATGAGATTTATTGTGGTCACGGTGGAGAGGTAACAGGGCTCTGCTGTTTGATCTGCAGGAACAGAAAGCTTGGTTTGTCGGTTATTTTGCTAATATGGGCAGGATGGGGAACGGTTCATTGCTCGGATCCAATGCAAAAGCATGGTGACTCTAATTGAGCGTGGGGGAAGTTTGGAAGTTTCCCAACGTTCGGTTATGACCATTGAAACACCTAACGTCTTGTTATTGTTAAGAGCTTTGAGAATTGGCGGCGGGTGAAACGGGAGCTAAAAAAGTCTATCACTCTAAATACGAGGCTTACATAATTAAATCTGGCAGTGTGGCAGCCGTCGGGTTACTGCATATTATGTGTGGTTACACAGATCATGTAATGGTTGCATGGGTTGTGGCATGGTCAGCATGAGAAAGTAAACCTTCTTTTCATTAACCTTGGAACTTTGAACTTTGAATTGTTCAATAGATTTCCTATTCCAATCTGCTACTTCGTTTTATTTTCTCCGTCTGTCACATCATACATCGTAACGGATCACTTGTTTTATAGTACCAAGTTTTATGACACCAAGCACACGAATATACACACGCATACACACACACAGAATCGCTTCATCTGACAATCATGTCTAATTGAATTAGGTATTACGGGATTTACGAGAATTTCTCTCCCTTATTCCTCAATTTTGAACATTCGGTCCTAATAAGGACTCGAAGCATTACTAATACCACTATAGTAGTTGATCCATTTGAAGATCTCGGTATGCCAAACCAAGCTGTTCTCCTGGTTCAGCACCCAATGGTTCTCGTCGGGGAAGTTAAGTAGCTTGCTTGGCACTCCCTTCGTCTGGAGCATGTTGAAGAGGAGGATACCTTCGCTAATAGGTAATCGGAAGTCCATCGAGTTGTGGACCACGAAATGCGGCGTTGCCCAGTTATCAACGTACAACAGCGGATTCCACTCGTAATAGGGCGATCCAGGTACGAATCCGCTCTGGTTGAATGGGCCAGAAAAGTCGTGATTCATGAACCATAGCTCCTCGCTTGCGTACTGATTTAGAGTGGACGTGCTGCCGTCATGTGTCACCAGAGCCTTGAATCGTCTTCCAAGTTCATGTCCTTGGATCCTAGTGGGGGGTATTTCCGTCAGCAGCCGCACGGCCATTCGATCTTACAAAAGTCAAAATGCTTACCAGTTGGTCATATATCCACCAAAGGACGCGCCAGCTTCGATACCATTTTTAGTATTAACATAATTCAGGTTCTCGTTGACGTAGTCCCACACGTGCACCAAATCCCAGTACGGGTACGATCCCCAATTGCCTTGGATGGCATCTGTCAAGTTTTGGCCCCATCCTGAACTAGCTGTAGGGTTAGGTGCGATGACGACGTAACCTTGATCCGCCCAAACTTTGAAGTTCCACCGGGTAGACCACGAGTTAAAATGCGCGCCTTGGGGACCGCCGTGGGTGATGAACGCCAAAGGATAAGTCTTGCTCTCGTCGAAACCTTCCGGATAGATAATCCAGGCTTGCTGCTTGATTTCGGAACTGTTGCTGGAATAGTAAAATTCGGAGACGTCCTCAGGCTTCAATCCCTTCAGACCGGCGTCGACCAGATTGGCCTGGAAGTAGGTCTTGATGGTTTCGCCCTCTGGTGAGACGGTGAATATATCACGGCTGGTCCATATCTTAGAATCAGACACCAGGATCGAGTTGTCAGGCAGCACGTAGAATCCGGAAGGCACACCCTCATTCGTAATGTTCTTGGGGGCATAGGAGTCGCCGGCGGTGAGAGGTACTGGGAAAATGCGTTCTCGGCCGAGATCAGGAGCCGAAACGAAGATGGTTTCCGAATCCTTTCCCCACACCAAGCTGTCGGGTGACCTATCCCAGTCGTGAGCGAGAGCTGTGACGTTAAAGTCTTCCGATTCCGTGCTGGCAACATAAAGAATATTACGGTCCGATTCGTATGCGATCCCGTTCATTTGGAAGTAGGCAATCTGCTTTCCCGAGGGAGAGAACCTAGGGCTCGTGGCAGCGCCTTGAGCATCAAGGTACTTAGTAGTTCCCCGGGCATTAATTGCCTTTACGTCCTTCGAGGTACCATTGAACGGCACCGTGTATATTACATCGGTGGTGTAGTTGGCTAACGGGAGCGATGTGTCCTTTGTTAGGAAAACAACGCTGCTGCCATCAGGTGAGATATCGTAGTCACTCTCATCGCTCTGGTCGTACGGGCTTTCGGCACATGTGACATTGCAGATGCCAGTAACATAATTGGTCAATTCACCAGAGAAGGAATAGGTGCCGTTACCTCCTTTCAGTACACCGCCAAAGACGGCGTTCTTCTCTTTATTGAGCCAAGTGTCCCAATGCCGAACATAGGTTGAAGTATAAATTCTAGCCGAGCTGGCGGCTGTGCTAGCAAGTTGCTCATTATATGCGGTACCGTCTGGAGACGCCTTGGTATATACTAAAAAGTGAATATCTCCGGACGGGACTTGAACGGCCTTGAGTCCCGAATATGGTGCAGGCAGTGAGGCGATTAGTTTCGCATCGCCTAACGAATTGGCATCCGCGGAGTACAAGCTAATACCACCATCATTCTCGGCGTTGGTACCATTGATGTAAATGATGCTTGTTGGAGTAGGACCAACAAACACAACTTCCGAAATATCGGAGCTGTCAGACCAAAGGGAGATCTCGCCGGTTTTTAAGTCGAGCTTGTTCCATTGAAACGCGTGCGCCTTTGTCTCGAACGTGTAGTTTGAAACCGTGTAAATCGCGAAATCCTAGCGAGAGGTCAGTGTCTGCGTGGAATGCGCTGTGGGACGCTAAATACGGACGCCACTAGGGTTTGGTGCGGCGACGCCGTAGCGGTTCGCGGCAAGCATAAGCTCTGGCGTGATGCCGAGAGTTGTGGGCAAGGCAGCTAAAGCTACCTGGGCCTGAGATTGAAACCTCATATTGGCGGTGGCACAAGGACAGCGACGACAAGCTTCTGTACGCCGATACTATGTGAATTGGCCCGAGCGGGTGAGGGTAAACAACAAGGTTCGCGAAAAGCTGGCTCAGGGCATCATCATATAGCTTACGCGCAGCTAGGATTAAAAGCTACCTAGGACCTAGACGGCAGCCTGAGCGGGGGTCACACTTAGATATCAGGTAAAATGTCAACATCATGCATGTAGATTACATTGCTATCTTACATTGCTATCTCTTGGAATTGCGCCATTGATGCAAGTCTCGTCTGGTGCGATGGACCTAGACCAGGTCCTAGAGCTGGAATTCCAACATTCCACTTTCCGCGTCGACCGAACCGACAGAGGGGGAGCTCAGCACTAGAGAGCCCTATCAACATTATCATACATGAAAAAGGCAGGTGAACAAAGGTGAGGTCTTGGCGCTCTCGTGTCGGTCGGAATCGAGAGTTATCATTGGAGTCATAGGCTCAGCCAGCCTGCCAGCAGCCGTCGGCTCTAGGGTGTCTTATAGGCGGACGGAAAGACGGGCAGGGCTTCGAGCTTCCGATAACTCTCATTCGTGGTGGGATGATGCGGGAAAAACAAATCTGGACGGCTGTTGCTGACGTTGGACGGACGAGGACAGCGATTCTCCAAATTTCTTCCACCTACGCGAGATGGATCTACTGCCGGAATAGGTGGTGATTGGCGTCGAGAGAGCACGCCAATGCAAGGGGCAGCCACTATCGCCAAATCCGCGCTGGATCGCGTGCTCGAACGGTCCCGTTCCTTCGGAATCTTTTCGATTGAAGACTGAAGCTGCATGGAAGCTTCACGATAGACTCATTTATTTTGCTCAAAAATATTTTCTAGCTTGAGATCCTTCAGACTACCTATCCGGTAGGTCCGGAATTTAAGAATTGGCTCAAGTCAAGGAAAGCTAGTGAGTATTATGTAGTGTCACTGAGGTGTTAAGAAGGTTAAGAAAGATTCTCCAAAGTCCATTATCCAATCATTATATTGCCAGGGTTGCTTTTTCGTAGACGTCATTGGCTAACATTTTATGCATTATACACACCTTACTCATTTTTCAGATCAGTGACACAGCATTCTAAGTACTATGTAGTTCCTCATATACCTCGCATAGAATCAATTCCCATCACCAGTCACGTCATTTTCCTAATAAATCTTCTTGTTACGCCTTGACTTCTTCGTCGGGGCTCTGTACCTCCTGGAGTAACCCCCCGCCCTCTTGACCAACGACGTAGCATTGCGCGCCGGGAAGCCTTCCCAAGTCGTGCCATACGTCGCAACGGCATGTGCGATAGCCTTGCTCGTCGCGTTGAAAGCGACGAGGTTCAAATTCGTCACGTTGTCCGCCGCTGAGTGGTAATTCGGATCATACCAAATGCCCGCGGTTCCGCCAAACAGCCCAACCTCCTCCTCGGTTTTCGTCCCATCCGCTCCGGTATCAAGACCACCGCTCGGGACCCCGGCTTCTAGAAACGGCCCATAGTCGCTACGGCCATCGAACGCAGACGCCACGAACGGCAGCTCCTGCGCCGTATACCACTGCTCAAACAGGCCCTCGACTTCCGCCGACCCAGGCGGTCCCGAGACGTTAAACGCGCTGCCGTCGCCGTCATAGATGCCCAAGACGTAGTTCGGCGACGCGATCATGTCGAAGTTAAGATACAGCCGTACCTTCGCCAAGTCCTCCGGCGCCGCGCTCGCGACATAAAACTCAGACCCTAGCAACCCCTCTTCCTCCGCCGTCCACCACGCGAACCGCACCTGGTTCGCGACGTCGTATTGTGAGAGTGCCTTGGCGATTGTGAGCAGCCCGCAGGATCCGGAGCCGTTGTCGTTGATGCCGGGCCCGGCGTCCACGGAGTCGCTGTGCGCGCCGAGGAACAACACGTTGGAGGCGTCGCCGAGCTTGGATGAGGCGATTACGTTGTGCGAGGTTGTGTTTGCGACGTACTGCCAGAATTCGCCGGAGGAGGTCACTGTGCTGCCGTTTGCGAGCTGAGAGACTAGGCGGAGGCCGTCGGCGCGGGAGATGCCGGCGACTGGGATCTGTGTTCAGGTGAGGTTAGTATTGGTGATGTTCGTTGGTGTTTGTCAAGTCTGGATCCTTACCAGATCGTTCACGCCGCCGAGCGTGCCGGCTGCGATGCCCGCGTCCGCGTTGTTGTAGATGATGGCGCCGACAGCCCCCTTTTCGCCCGCGAACGCGATTTTCTCGACAAAGGTGCAATTGCCTCGCGCGATGAGAGCAATTGTCCCGCTCAAAGTGTCTGGGTGATCCTCTTAATCCTACAATTAGATCTGCTCTATTGAACGAAGGAGAAAGGTGAGGTACAGCAACGCAGCCAAGGTTGGCCACGGTAACCAACGGCGTGTCCGTCCAAGTTCCGTTATTTCCGAACGAGAATCCTCCCGCTTCGAGGGTCTCGCCGCTAACCGATAGTTCTGCGTGCGCCTCGAGGGTCACCTCTGTCGTGTACTCCTGCAGCTCAATATCATAGTAGTCACCGAGCGAGTTTAGCTGGTCGACAAAGTACTGGACGCTGTTGAGATGGCCTTCCGTGCCATGAACCTAATCCCACTCAGATTATCAGTTTCATTCCATCCTTTCTCCTATCGAGGCAAGTATTAGACGCACTCTGTTTCTTCGGGAAGTCGCATAGGCTATGTCCTCTAAGTCCTGGGCGCAGCCTACTAAGTCCTCTATAGTGACGTCGTCTACTAAAGCTTTCTGAGCTACACAGTTAGCATTATTCAGGGCTGGTATTGATATGAATAGTAAGCAAGTTTACTCACATCGTCAACCAATGGCAATTCTCGTTTGGACCAAGCGGTGC
Organism: Annulohypoxylon nitens; assembly: GCA_022496965.1. Taxonomy (NCBI): domain Eukaryota; kingdom Fungi; phylum Ascomycota; class Sordariomycetes; order Xylariales; family Hypoxylaceae; genus Annulohypoxylon; species Annulohypoxylon nitens. The sequence goes on along the minus strand of MU386648.1, from coordinate 221,422 downwards.
GCTTGATCGGCTCTGCACTGCTAGTGAAAGCGAGCAGGCTTGTAGCCGTGAAGGCCACAGCAGGGCTTAGGGATTTCATGACTCTATCAAGGGGGTTTGATACGTGCTGTGCGTGGACAGATGACAGTGGCAAGCTTAGAGAGAGGAGCACCCACGTCGCATCGAGTTCTTTTGGGCATATTTATACCTAGGAAGTGGGTAGTATATCATTTTTATTCACGTTTTGTGTGGTTCCTATCTATGCTCGCGTCATTAGCTCCTGGCCATTGCATATTGTCGATAGCAACAGCGGCTCGAATGTTCCCAAGACCATGGTTTACTATTATACACGCGATACGGCCTCGATTTCGCCAAGGTGTAGCATTAGAAAATGGCATTGGCAATTGGTTTACCTTCCTCATCTAGAGCCGCCAAGCGTAACTATGCGGGGTGAACAGGTTGGGTCTAGAAGAGATTACGAATTCTAGGTAGTTGTATTTCTTGAACTCGTGGCGGTGGAAGGGAATATCCACTATCTGCTATAAGAATTCATATGTAGCTTCTATGAATGAATACAACATTAGGTGATAATGATCTCAACTCTACCTATAGTCACGCATAAAGGTCTGATAGCTCTTATTAAATGCGCCATCCCATTGGCCCCCAACCACTGTTATGTCGACGGAGCGAGCTCTAAAGCGGATATCGTTACCGGCACGGCAGTAGACTCACCGAAAACCTAGAATAGGGATATCTGACCGGAAACTATTTCGAACGCGCAAGGTAGGATTTCATAATTTCGTTTGTGGGAGTGCCAAGTCGTGAATGATAACACCAAGGTAGGGATATAATATGGCACGAGCTTATGTGGGATCGCGGGTCTAACTCGGAATGTCCTCAAGATTCTAGAGATGACCTAAATCTACTTTATATATAATTACTATCTTCTTGATCACAATATAGATGAGATGTGTAGAATTGAGACTTATGGACGCAACTAATAACAGACCTTACGGTATCGCAGATCTTGTTAACCACTAAATTTTAGTATAGAGGCCACCGATTTTTCAAGTCCATAGATCGAGCCGGACGATGTTCGGAATTGCAAAGATATCCTGAACGCCCGTTATTTTCTCAAGCTTATCCGGCACAGATAGCCATCGGCCGAACGAGCAAACCGGGACAAACGACTAAACCGGCGGCAATAATATTGCTTTACAGTGGGCAGCTCGATCCGGTCCACGGTGATGAATCGACAAACCTCACGAGTTGAATAATTTCATATCTGGCTGGCACTGTGTAGGCTAACCTCAAAAACAGCGAGGGATAAAAAGACAGCACGTTTAAGGTACCTATGCGCGTGTTATAGGGTACTGTACGTATGGATGTCCTCCACCAACAAAGGCAAGGGAGAAAGGCCACTGTGGAAGGGCGAAACTCGGGACTCACGACTCACGAGGGATGAAGGAGATGACCGGCGTGAAAATGCAGCCGATTACGTTTAGAATTACCTGAGCAAGCCCGTACGTAGTTTGACCGTCGAGGCCCCTCAGATTTCAAACGTTTCAAGCTAGTCAGTCAGATGTCAAAGTTCAAAATTTGAGATTTCATTTTTTTCAGTGGTATCTGAATCGGTCGCTGTAAAACAAACAGATGCGAATCTATACGTGATGTCGTTTTTTTCATGCCATACATAACCCCCCCATGATCTTAAAACGCCGGGAACTCCGATTATAAAGATGATGCTTCCACATATTTCGTCAGATCAACTAATTGTCTAACCAGTCGAGGAAATCAGGCGTGAAATAGCTGATGACAATGGAAGCTCCTGCTCGGAGAATTCCTTCCGTAACCTCAAATGCCATCGTCTTGAGGTCGAAAACGCCAGCTTTTGCGGCAGCGTGGACCATCGCGTATTCTCCACTCACGTGGTAAGCAGCAATGGGACGACCCTCACTTCGCTCTTTCGCGTCACTAATAATGTCGAGATATTGAGCGGCTGGCTTCACCATGATGATATCAGCTCCTTCTTCGATATCCCTAAGGATAGCTCGTCGAGCAAGTCCACGTCCTCCTGGGGGTAGCTGGTAGCATTTTCGGTCACCGAACGAGGGTGCAGAGCCAGCCGCATCTCTGAAGGGACCATAGAGACAACCGGAAAATTTGGCGGCATAGGACATCAAAGTAATCTTGTGTGCAATTCCCTCCTCAATCAACTTCGCCTTAATAGCGTGGATACGACCGTCGTTCATGTCGGATGGTGCGACGCAGTGGGCACCGGCTAGAGCGTAGGCGACAGCGACATCGGAGATTCGGTCTACCGACAATTGGTTGTTCAGAGTCGCATCATCCTTGAGGATACCACAGTGACCGTGTGAAGTATATTCGCAAAGGCAGACGTCGACGACGATGTACAGGTGGGGGAATCGCTGTCGCAACAAGCGGATCCCTTGAATGACAGGACCGTTCGGATCGTCGGCCGCAGTACCTAGAGCGTCCTTGGTACCGGGCTTGATAGGGACTCCGAAAAGGATGACTGATCGGAGGCCCTTGCGCACCAAAGGTTCCAGGAAGGGAACCAACTTATTGAGTCCCCAGCGTTTTTGGCCCGGAAGAGACGGAATCAGAGTCTCGTCGTTCTCGATATCCGAAATAAAGATAGGGTAAATTAGCATTGACTAGGACTGGATTGTTAGTCTACTAAGTTTTTGCCTCATTCGAACGGACTGACTAACCTTGGTCAATTGACGCTCAGCTTGCCATGCTCGAGAAAGAGGGTGATGGTAACCACTGTGAAGCTGGCTCGAGATATTGCCGGCAATGCTTACGCTAGTGGCTGCTGTGCTTGCGTAGGACTTTGCTCGAGAGATCTGGGAGGCGCCGTCATCCATGGTAGAAGCTGAAGCGGTACCTCGTGACTGGCGCGGGGTATTCACATCACGAATTGTGAGGTCCTGAACAAGGCTTGAGAACGACATCTTATTGAATTTTTTTTTGTCGAATTGAAGGGAGGAAAGTATTGGAAATGTCGGATCAGATTGACTTGGGCGGGTTGCAGGAGTTGGCTCGACTTAAGAGGCGCAGGTGTCAAGTTCAAGTTGAGCTGTACTATGTAAGAGAGTGGAGTAAGTCGGAAACGAAGTCCAGCTGCAAGTCGAGGACGGGGATCTATGCAAATGTAACCGTCCCTGTGTTGAAATTGACGATTGTGACGATTGTGATGGGGTTGCTGAGTAGAAGCTAAGTGAAAGAAGTGGATTTAAAGGTGAAGAAATAAGAAATAGTAAGTTTGCGACGGAGAAGTCGCGGCTTTCGAAACTTTTTTCGAATTTTGAAACTTGCGCTTGCTCGTGCTCGCACCTGCTTACGATTGAATTTTTGCCCCTCGGACGAAGACCCTTGAACAAACTCCACTGTTACCTTCACCCTTTTAGCAAATGGAACATTCGCGCTTTCTACTCAATGTGCCACATAGTCTGATAGTGCACCGTAGACCGTACAGAGGATTCAATGTTGCCAGTCAATTTACTACGGATGTGCTGGAAATGGATGCCGACATTTACCGTGTACCCAAGTACTATAAGCCACAAAGTCGCCATTCGCCAATCAAATTTGCTCAATTTGCAAATGCAATGGCCATGTACGCCTTATCACTTTAATGCAGGTGCGACATTCCCGAGGTCGCACGCAGCACTAAATCGTTTGCCTATCAGCTCGATTACGTACATCGACTTTTATTTATCACCAATAACAAAAACTCTGCTTTTCCTTGTACTACCACCTCATCGATCCGATGATCCTCGACATCTGAAATGAACAATCTTGGAAGGTGCCTACCAAAAAGCCACAAAGCCACGAAAACCATAAATCCCGGGGTCTCACCCAAGTCCATATCCGTCAGATTTACAATAAACCCATTCGTCTCCAGATGAAACTTGAACCGCCTAGTAGAGCCGTAACTCCAGTAAACACTATGAGGCTTCCATAGCCACTGCCATATCCAAAGGCTACGGTATCTCCTTTCCACGGTAAACCATTCATCAAACCCTCACTTAAGGGACCTGACACCACATTGCCGATGCCTCGACCAGCAGCAAGCCAGCCAAAAACCATGCTCGGATCTATATAGCCCTGTCCTGTTGCTTCTCCTTTCCGGACAATGTCGCCCATAATGCCAGGCCATGCAGAGGTATATGACCCCGCAAATAGACCGTATATGATGCAGAAGAAATATAGAAGCGGGAGGGACGATGATAATCCCCATATAACCAAGGCACCAATAGTTGCGCCAATAGTCGAGAATAATATGCATGTCGTGACATGCAAACGATCGATCAGCCATCCCATGGTCACAGATCCGAAGACAGCAGCAACATTTACCAGGAGGATCGTGGTCGCCGAGCTGTACGACGCCGCACCGAATGCACTACGTGCATAAGTAGGGAGGTAAATCCCCGGCAAGAAGTACCCTGTCGCTTCTACTACATTTGCCAGCTGATATAACCAAAAAGCGGGAATCATGAGCATCTTCAAGTTGAAGGGCTTCACATGGCTAGTTGCTGAGTGAGGTAAGCGTGGTTTGATGAACCATGCCAAAGGAGTTGCTAGGACGAAGACCAAAGAAGCCCAAAGCCTCAGTGTTGTTCTAAATCCGAAGGAGTGAAGCAGCCATTCTAACAGGAGAGGTAGCACTACTCCAGCAAGACCTGTTCCTGACCACATAATACCATAGGCCAGGCCCTTACGCTGTACGAACCATTCATCGAGATACTGATAAAACATCTTTGTTAGCCATGTGCTATTCAAATAACACATTATTATCCTAGGGCAAGGGATGTCGGCAGAAATAATTAAAGATTACCCCTATCCTACACTTACCAGGATACAAGGAGAATAAGCAACAGTTCCACCGACGGCGTACAGTATACCTTGAGTAGCAATGAGATGCGGGATCGTCGTCGAAAACGAGCTCATCGCAAGCGAGAGACACATGGTGAGTAAGCCAAGTATAGACGTATACCGAGCCCACCTATTAAAGAGGCGGCAAAGTCCCATCATAAGAGGCGCGGTCAGATACATTATCCCCATCGCACAAGTACCAATGACTGTGATATTTGGCGAGCCCGCGAAAGGTTCATTGGTACTATAGTAGTCCTGGAACACACCGAAAGCGAATGGAAAACCTATCGAAATAGTCAACAAGCTACTCTCAACTTAATAAAAAGGTAGGTACTAAATCTTACCCCAGACGAGGGCTTCAATCGCCCAACATGCTGCCAAGAAGAGCCATGCATCTTTGCCACCATCGACGGGCGGTAATGAGAACTCCTGCCTTTCTTCTCCAGGTGTTTCTGCAGGTGATTCAACCTGCTGGTTCAGCTCTTCGGCTGCAGCTGGCACAGCTCCAACTCTCACTATCGGCTGGGCAAAAGCCTCTAGCTCTAAATCACGACTCGCCATATAGCTACGAACAAATTTCAAACACAGAAATTCTCTTATTGAAAATTGAATTCGTTTACAATAAAGACATAGAATTAGACTATGTCAAGTCTCGAAGAAAGCCCCAATACAAGTTCTAACCTTTATGAATCCTCGTGTCTCCGGTAAAGGAGATACGGAGTGGAGAGTAGTATAAGTAGACCGACTTTTACCTATACCCATATTTAACCTATCGGCGCGCCCTTTGCATACTCAATATTTAGACGACTAGTCGTATTCTATGATATGCAACCCACCTACCCATTATACCCACACTTTTCCGAGATATCGGGAGCGTTTTCGCTATAATAAGATGAACTAACCGCTCTAAGATAGTGCATATGCTCCTAAAGTTAAGGTTGCCGGTAGATGGTGAACTAAAGATTGATGGTGGGGGGTCGTTTAAACAGCTATATGCCATAGAACTTGCTGGATATAACTACATACGTGAAAGATGGTTAGAAACAATATGTTTCTCCTCTTAGAACCTCCAGTAGAAATAGGCCTTGGAATTGGCTGTGATACCACGCCTTGCTGTGCCACCCCATTGAATAAATCTATTACCCAATAATTTTAGCAATTATATCGATACGCTCAATTCCTATCAAGTAAAGGTTTTAGGAACTTGTTAGATTCGCCTTGATCTTAGCCAGATCATCATTTGTGAAACCGAGCTTCTCCGTGATGAACTTCTCAAAACCGCCATATTCTTTCTGAACACCGTCGACGAATGCAGACCAATTCGAGGCTTTCAGGTTGATCAAATTATAGAATCCCGGTTGGTCGTGGCTCTTAGCGTGCGTGCCCTTCATGGCGAAGTCCAGGAGCATCAGCCGCACAGGTTCCGTTCCTATTCGCGACAGGAGGTAGTCTAGGACTACGACTTCTGGTGGTGCGCCGGCGAGTGTAAGCAATAAGCCTGCTAAAACGCCGGTTCTGTCACGTCCAGCTGGTAGTGATTATACGTTAGCAAAGACCCAGCATGAAGCCTTAAGCCACCCGAAGCTGCCTTCCTAAAACCCGCGATCAACATCGACATATGAAAGTATAACAGACGCACCGGTACAATGCACCAAGAACGGATCAGCCGGGCGATCCCGAATATGCTGCAGAATCGCCTTCCAGCTCTCCTGATACACATCCACGACATCGAGGTACATATCGCGATACCCATCCTCGCCCTGTCCCTTCACAAACCGCTCCAAATCGATCGCAGCATCGGGCCGCGCGCTCTCGATCCACACATACTCAACCCCGTCTAACGCCGGGTCCGGCGCCTGCCCGCGCTCCTCCGGCGACCGCAGGTCGAACACGCGCTTTACGCCGAGCTTGCCGCCCAGCACGGCCTTCCCGTTATCCGAGAGCTGCGCTAGCGCGCCGGAGCGGAAGACGTAGCCTGGCTTTAGGGGACTGCCGGGGACGAGCCCGATGTCCCGCGTGTTGAAGGTGCCGTCGACGAAGACGAAGGGCGGTTGTGTGAGGACTGGGATGTATTGGTCTTTGGTTATCTCTTGCGAGACGTCGGTTTCGGCGAGCTTGAGGAGCGCGGCTGCGTCGGCCATGGTTGCGGTTTGGATTTCGTCGGCGAGGTTTGACAGGATTTGTTTGGTTTTCTTTTCTTCTATTTGTTTCAAACAGAAGCTTAAAGTTGGCAGGTTCAAGGAGGAAAGGTCGGCATTGAATCTCGGTGTCCCTCCTGGGAAAAGGAAGGAAGCCCCTGGATCGCAGCGATATAATCTTCCGAAGTTCCTTCCATCTTGGCTTATAGTTTCCAGGGCTACAGGGGGTTTCCTTAATTCTACAGCGACGTTGCTCGACAACCCCGCCCCCGCCATTCCCGTTCCTGGCTGCCTGGACCCGCTAAATTAGCCCACCGCTAAGCCAATACAACCGATATATAGCACCTTAACTGTACTGTGCATACTGCTATCAAAACTTTACTCAATGGGGGTTTTCTTATCACAAGGTGCCTCGTCAACAACCACGACGTCAAATCCTGAAACTTTTCTTCTTCTTTTCTTTATTTTTTTTTCTTCCAGTGTGCACTGGCTGGCCTGGTTATTTTCCGTGTAAGTGAAAATTTTCTCATCCTTTTATTTGTTTCCATGCATCCAAAGATTCCTTGTTCTAAAGTAATCATTTTCTAACGACCCTAGATTTACTGGTTCAGTCTCTTGACGAGTGGCATCTCTCAACCTGAGATAACACGGCGTTTCGTCCCAGTGACGTTGGTAATCTCGCCGCTATGTACTTCTCTCACGGTTCGGTCTTGGCTGGTATGCCGTTTGTGATCATTATCATAGCGGCATACTATCAAATAATTTACCCATCATGGTACTTGACCAGTGAAGCAGAGACTCACTGCTACCAATCAGTGCGCACTAACGTAGCAGCAGAGCCGTACGTTAACTGCTTCTCTGTGTCGCCCATCGGGAAATTCGCCAGGGTCTTTCAAGCTAGTCAGGACACAGACTATGCTAAGAACGCGAAACCGGGGTTTGTTATGCCTGGTCTCTGGGACGGACATGGACACATGCTGCAGTACGGCGAATTCTTGAACTCCGTTGATCTCTTTGGTTCCCTTTCCATGGGTGATGTTCGATCTCGTATTCTAGCTTATGTCGACGAGAACCCCAAGGCCGGATCAAAGGTGGAGTGGCTCAGAGGCGTCGGATGGGATCAAATGGCTCTTGGAAAGATGCCCACTGCCGTAAGTTAACTCATATGCCACATCAATTATGTTGACGTGCTGACAATACCAAAGAATGATCTAGCAGCGGACCCGAAGCTCAAGAACTTATACATCATGCTTGACAGAGTGGATGTACACTGCATCTGGGTCTCTCAGCCGGTCTTGGATCTACTTCCGGAGTCTATTCCTGAAATTCCTGGCGGTCAAATTGTCACAGACCCTGGAACGGGCGTCTTTTGCGATAATGTAATGGATATCGTAATGGCTCTGTGGCCCAAGCCGGACAACGAGAAGAAGACACAGTTTGTGAAGAGTGCTATGGCAAAGTTGAATGAAGTGGGACTTGTTGGTATTCACGATGCTGGCGTTACTCCAAGCAATCTGAACCTCTACAAGGAACTGGCTGGCAGCGATGACTGGACAGTCCGAGTGTATGCGATGATCGAATGCGACGAACGCAACACATTCTGTCCCCATGAGGTCGAGAAATTCAAGAGCCCCGGTAGCTTCTTGACTGTCAACAGCGTGAAGCTCTTTGCAGGTAAGTTACACAAGAATTATGTTCATGCTTTGGGTGAGTCTAATTGGAAGTAGATGGTGCATTAGGAAGCTGGGGTAGTGCTTTACTTGAGCCCTATACCGACCGACCGGATACGTCAGGAACTCTACTCGTCAACGCCTCCGAATTGGTGTACGATACAGTCGCATGGGCTAAAGAAGGCTACCAAGTTAATATTCACGCCATCGGTGATCTAGCCAACCGAAATGCTGTCGACGCCATTATCGTTGCCCTTCGACTTCTTTGCCCTGACGAAGATCTTTCACTATGCCAGTCTCGTCATCGCTTCCGTATCGAACACTCCCAAATAATTCATACGGATGACCAGGCCCGAATCCATGCTGTTGGGATCATCCCCTCCATCCAGCCCACACATGCCACAAGTGACATGGCATACGCAGAGACCAGATTAGGCCATGAACGCACCGCAAAAGAGGCATACCGGATGCGCTCCCTACTCGACGTCAGCCCTGTCTTAGGTAGCGATTTCCCAGTCGAACCACCCAACCCATTCCAAGGAATCTACGCAGCTGTCACGAGACGCAATCCTCACACAGGCCGAGGTACGGATGATTCGCCTCTTGGGTGGCATACGGACGAGGCCCTCAATCTAACCCAGGCAATCCATGGCTTCACTTACGGACCTGCGCACGGCGCCTTCATGGATGGTAAGGCTGGTGTCATCAAGTCAGGCGCCTTCGCAGATTGGATAGTTCTCGATAAACCCTTGGAAGGTATGGGTATTGAGGATCTGTGCTCTTTGAAGGTTAAGGAGACTTGGGTCGGGGGTAAGAAAGTTTACTCGAGAGAGTGATGTAGTTGACTGGATAGACCACTAGATACACGCAGAAATGAATCTGCTAAATAATGAATAAAATGACCTCCTACTACTGATTTACCGATTCTAAATGTGACGATTGGCCTACATAGTAGTTGTGTTTGACTATCGCTAATCATTGGTTCTAGTAATATTCAGGCCATGAGAATTATCACGATGTAGAATTGGTCCATTCAGAATATTTAATATGATGGAAAGGTGGCACGAGAAGAAAATAAAAAAAAAGAGAGTAATGTGCCTTTTGAACCGACGACGTCCAAAAAGGTGATTGCATCCACCGGGATTTGCACCCGGGTTTTCCCCAAGCCCCATTTATTCAAATGGGAGAGGGACGAGTTAACTTCTACTCCATAGATGCCTTGAACGAGTGTGCAGTCCGTGAAGTGGGTGCTGGATGTTTGAATCGGCGCTTATTCACTCTAATAAGCCCTCCGTTCCGGTGGCGGGGCCGGAAGATCGCCGGGACTTGTGAATGGGGTAGTGACGACTGTGTCTTTGCTACGTACCTGCCCAGTCTGAATGAGCAGAGACATTAGTGCAAGGGTGGCTCCTTAAGCTCTTTGCTTTGATGTATGGGCATCTATCATTTGATTTCAGTCTCCTTTATTTACTACCCCTGGTTATACATTATCTGTCATTTTATCCTACCAAGATATAGAAATCATTCATCAAACTCAAACGCTTTCTTAATATGTAAACTTAACATATATCATTCATTACATATGCAATGTACACATAGGAGCTGGAATTCCAGGCGTAGATGTTACTTGACTGCAATGGCGTATTTTATCAGCTATCCCCTTCTTTATCTAATTAGGGAACTTACACGTACTATGGCTGAAAAAAAGCTGGTTGTGTAACATAGGGGATAGCTTCAATCATATGGTAATGTGAATACTAACATTCATTATAATCATATTTCTGGATCGAATGTTAAGAATTTTTAGCCAATCACTACTCAATATGAAAACATTCGTTTGATTCTGCCAGAAATTCATATCCATTCTTGTCTCCTGGTCACCTCGCGCTTTTCTCGGAGTGGGGCCGTCTGACGGTATCCCTGGTCGGCCTATTCTCGCGCCCCTAAATACAGGATCGCGAGGCCTAAGGATAGCTTTTGCTATGATTATATATAAATTTGCTATATCATAAATGAAAGGAACCTCTATCGTATGCGCAATTATCATAAACTTCACGTTCGCCCAACCTTCTCGTGGAAACCATGGGACGACTTAGAAGCATTTCTACGGCGATAGAGATACAAGCGCCCCCGGCTACTGTCCGATCAGTGGTATGCGTTTCAAGTGCCTAGATATCTTTATAAGTCTTGTTAAGCGTGCGTATCTAGTTCCTAGACTTCCCAAGATGGCCTCAGTGGCATAAAGGGTGGACAGTCGAACCTGTCGACTCTAGCAAAGCCCCACTCCAACTAGAAGCAGGAGATCGCCTTCGAGTCAACATGCACGGAATGGCATTCCATCCAACTGTGAAGGTAAGTCTCTTCATTGTCCTATATACCGTTGGAAATATCCTGATTACGTAATATAGGATAATTCTGCAGACTCCTTCCAATGGGAAGGGGCCTTGACAGGAATCATAGTCGGGAGGCATAAGTTCAACTTCGAGCCCAGCAAGAAGAATTTAGGAGGAACCACGTTTGTCCAGGTGGAAGACTTTGAAGGCATTTTGACCTTTTTATTCAAGCAGGGATCAAGCTCGTCGTTGAAAACCATCCGCAATTGGGATTCGTTCAACGCAGATTTGAAAAGGGAGATCGAGAAATCTAGCGCATGAATTTATGGAGAGAATTCACCATATTGTGCCGTCGTAGACCATCTTAATATAATATCTTCATCAATAGCTCTCTCTTTATTAAGTAATCTGTGATTAGGTCAGCTTTGATTAAATCAGCTTGTACGACATTACTTAGTAAGATGGCTTGCGCCCTGATTATTAACCCAGCTGAGTCGGACTTGGTTCGATATTACTTAAACATTTATTGCGTAATCAACGCTCCTTACGTAAGATTATATCTTTCATCGCTCAAGAGATCTATCACCCTCGAGCGTTTAGGATGCCAGTTAATCTTTCAAAATTGTGACATTACTGGAGGTTTGGTGCCAGTACCAACTCGGAGCCGTATACGGAGTGTTGCAAAGTGACATCATTCAGACCTATTTTTGACCCGGTAGTCGGGATGATGAACAAGCTGTCGGCAACATATTCGATTATGATGGCGAGGGTTAGGGGTAATAAACAGATGTGTCAGCAAGCAAGAACGGTGTGCTTCTCGAGCCCCTTTAATCTGATTGGTTGCAATAGCCTACCATCTTCCATAAGGGGTAAGTATTGAGCCATAATCAGCTTTTAATTGGCTGGATTTCCCTTAGCTGTTTCGTTTAGCAGGGGAGTGCCCTGGAGACTGCTAAAATGATCTAATAATTCTCGGCTTGGCGTGTAAATTTATCAAATATTTTGGGAGACAGAAGTCCTTCATAGTTTTGTCGTATTGAACTTTTATCTGTCGATATTACTGATAATTAAAGTTAAACAAAAATAAGCTTGTAGTAAGTCACCAAAATCATGTGGATTTCAATGCCTAGAACATGGGAATAGGGTCAACTCATGTTACGACCTCCATCAACGTATTCGATATCTTTCAAGTATTCGATATCTTTCAAGTATCTGTACGGAATCATGGAATATTCATGTAAACCCTTTCGGGTTTTCGGCATTGGGTGTCAAGTTGAGTTTTACGGGGTTGCCGATTTTATATTTGCGGCTTACCGGCTCAGTTCCGTGTCTCCCCTGAGCGGATGACAAGGCAGGCACGAGAATAAGGTTTGGTCGTTCATGGATATCATGCCAGGTACAGTGGATGCACTTTGTTGTATCATGTACATAATTGATGCCGTCGACTTTTCTTGCCTGCGAAGAAGCGGTATGTCGTAGCGCTTTCCTTCCAGGGAGTCAGCACTTGCACACAAAACATCACAGGGAGGAAAGCACGTTGTCCCATAATCATTATCGTAATCCCTGCTGAAGATCTACCAGAGAATTGGTATTCAAGGTTGCATCACATTATACCCAACTTGGTTTGACAGAAGCTGGGGACGACCGCCGCATCCATTCGACGATCGAAATTACAATACCCATACACAGTGGGGCACCATAATTGACCTAGACTTGGCCCTTCTCAAACAAACGACGACAACTCGCGTTTATCTGAAGAAGGGCGATGTGAACCATCATCATTCTATCCTCAAGCCATTTTGGCGTCGTCACTCGTTTAAACCACCATTGATCGGGCCTGTTGCCCATGATGGCGAAAGATTCGGGGGCCATGTCCCTGGTCGAGCGCTATCGTCCTTCGTTATTCGTCTTAGCTTCACAAGTCGCCGCCGCCACCCTGAACGCCGCCGCGAAGTACGCCGAGACTAGGCTCGAGGAAGTTCACCCCTTCCAGGTCCTCCATGTCCGGATGTTGATCACCGCCCTCGGATGTACCTGGTATCTCTGGCACATCGGCGGCGGCGATAAGAAGTCCGACCTCTTCGGAGCTCCTGATGTTCGGGGTCTCATCCTGCTGCGAGCCCTCGGTGGCACTTGCGGTGCTTCGGGATTCTTCTGTAAGTCACTTTTCAATATCATACTCTCTTATCATCCAATATTACCGTAACGCAAGCTGCAGGTATCAGACCTAGTGACTTGTTATACTAACTCTTGATATGCACTAGTTTCTATGAAATACTTAAACCTCAGTGAAGCGACTGCTTTAAATTTTCTTGGTCCTCTAGGGTCGTTGATCCTAACACGATATCTGTCATTCGCTACCGTCCAGTGGACTGATTGCCTCGGCGCCGTTGGAGCGCTCGGGGGAGTCGTACTCATATCCCAACCTGAAGAGATATTTGGTTCGATACAATCCACCCAACGTGATGTCTCTAGTGATCCAGCGGCCAACATGAAGGGCTTAGCCTTTGCTGTGCTGGGCCTTTGTGGTGGTGTAGTAAGTGATAAGCATGTAGCATCTTCAAGTGTATCTGTACTAAGATAATCTTAGATTACCATCACCTCGATCCGCTGCATCGGAAAAAGAGCTCATCCACTGACCAGTGTCAACGTATTCGCATGGAGCTTGGCGACTGTGAGCTGGGTTGGCCTTATGTTGGTCCCGGGACTTACGTGGCCAAAGAACCCACTCACCTGGCTTTGTCTTGCGTATATCGGCATCTGTGGCCTATCGATGGTAAGTGATACTTGTGGTCTCCATTCTCTATAATCGGCGAATGCCTCTAACAATAAATCAGGAATTTACCCTCACAGTTGGAATTTCGAGCGACTCTTCTTCAGCCGCCACAGTCATGATATATTCTCAGATAGTCTGGGCTCTGATACTGGACCGTGTCTTGTTTCAATCCACAATCAATCTTTGGGAAATCCTAGGTGCTGTCATTGTTATCGCCAGTCTGACCCTTGTTACTCTGGTTGGGAACGTCCAGAAACCAAGTACTGCCGAATACAAGGACATTAGATGTGAAGATGAAGAGGCAGGCAGATTGAGTTTAGAAGAGACCCACCCTGAACAGACCAATGCCAATCCATAGTAGCATCACATCTCATCAACCTCAATAACCAACCCCAAGGATACAGCTCCAACACACTCATGGTTCAAAGCGACTAGGGAGGGTATGGGCGGGAGAGGGTTTTTATCATCAACACTATTCACTCTTTACGAATCACTCATTGAAGATTTTCTTGGGTAATGCATGTAAGCATAGACGAACAATTACCGATCTTACCTGTCGCTTGCAACAATAGGGGGGCCATCGAGGCGGCTTAGTCAGAGTTTAGTCATGAAAGTTGGGCTTAGTCATATCTGACGAATCCAGTCCGCCGTGGAGGGAGTAGGGGGTTTAACTGGAATACTCCATAAGTCATTCGATCCATTGTGCTTTATCGGGACATCCAAGGCTATTACCTCTCTTGGGGTCTGAAAAATCCTCAACCTCTCAACATCTCGATTACCTAAGCACCTGTTTAATACCCTAACCCTAACCCCAAGGTGTGACAAGCCCTTTTCTGTTAATCATGAGAGCCTAGAGAGGGAACAGGAATTTTATAAGAGCAATTTAACGGTATTAAAGCTTGTGTTGAATATCCATGTGTCTAAACCTAACCGCAGTAAACCTAGTTCGGCTTTCAAACAAGCAACAGTAGATCATCACTTAGACCCTTGAAGCAGGCTGTAAGGTCGCGGCATGATGCACCACTCGCCTCCCTTTTTTCCCATACGTTCTCCATGATCTCAAGCGCCTTGTATACTGCGCTAAACAGGTCGGGCGGTTGTAGTCTCTCGATAATATCCCGCAGGGAGTTCTCTTCCTCCGGTCTTGCGAGGCAGCCGGCCACGTAAATCGGCCATGCCATCGCGCGAAGACGTGCTGGTGGCGTAATTTCATAAGCTAGTATATCGGTAATCCGATATACGTGATAATTTGTTTCAATTTTGGTGGCCTTCCATTCAGCCGTAACGAGAGATAGATAGAGGGCCGCTGCGTGAGCCCAAACGCGAGTCGTCAAAATAGCCTGGTGAGAAAGTGCTTGTGATTGTTCATTGGGATCTGTTATGAAGATTTCCTGCCAAGTATCTTCAGACGATGTAGTATTCTCTTCGTTCTGTTCAAGTTTCACAAGGTAATCTTCTAACGCTTCGTAGATGGGCGCCGCACGCTGTGCCAACGTGTTGGCATCGGCATATTCAGCCCGCTTGCATTGGTGTTTCCATGCATTAAGGGCGGAGATATCGGCTATCTTGAGCATCACAAAATTGTGACATCCTACGACATCAGCAAGGTTTATAAGGGGGGTAGGTTCGTCTTCGCAACCAAGAAGATGAGGGAGGTACTGAAAGAGTTTAGGTTCCTCCTGGAGTGTCGTGCTAGCAATTATGTCATCGAATATCAGAAGAGCGGAAGAGAACCGAAAACCTGTCTGTTCGGCGCTCTTAAATCCGATGTTTAGGGCATCTTTCCTAAGGATCGGGATCTCTAGACGATGCATGATCTCCTTGAAACTTGAGGCAGGTTCCTTCAATCCATTAGACATGCTTCCAAGAATACCTTTAAATATACACATTGCAGAATCGAGGTGTTGCTGACAATTGCGAAAGACTGAGATAGAAATTTCGAAACGCTGGACTTGCAACATGGCTACTAAAATTTGTATGGCGTGGCGTAGGTGCTTGATGCCCATCTCGACGAAGTCCCGTAGCCCCTGTGTTACTATTTCGAAGGTAAAATCCTTTATTTTCGCGACCATCTTCTTCCGAGCTTGACTGCGGATAGGGCCCCTTAGAAGGGAAAAGAAATGCGACGCTTGGCAGGTGATTATCGCTCGTACTAGCTGATTGCTCATTGCCGATTCCAATATCCATGATCTACCGCCCTGGAGAGGACGAGGGCGGTAAAATGGGAACAATAAGGGGAAGACATCCTCGAGGTAAAAGTCGACCTGAAATATCTCGCGTCTATCAAAGGCTTCCCTTCTATCAGGGTCATCGCTAGCAATTGATAAACTGGACTCTTCTTGGGAGCTGGAAGAAGAGCCATCAGAACATAAATCCGTCTCACCATTCGTGCCGTCTTCAGACTTTCCTGGAGATATGTCGAGGTGGCATATCCATTCGCATACTGAAGTTCCGATCGATGCGCGTCGGATCTTGGAGACAGATGCACTCTGTTCCTCCACTTTGACATGATTTTCTTCGATCTGACGCTTGGGTTCCTCTTTGATCTCCGACCCGATTCCGCCATTCAAACAATCCGGTTTGTCATATTCGTAGGACGTCTTTTCTGTAACACAGCTATTACATACGGGGTGTTTTTTGTCGTGTTTTTGACCTTGAAGTCGATATGCCCAACTAGGCTTTCGAAGTAGCCAATTCATAGCAATAGAACGAACAATGCGGGAGAAATTAGTATTTTATAAATTCAATGGACAATGATCTGTTCTTTGGCCAAAGATATTGGCTATGTGAAATATGATGTTCATTTTCCCTAATTCCAAAAAGACCTCCGGAGTTTCTTGGTAGAGATTACCTTTTTTATATTTTTAGGTTAGGCGGTAGCAAAGGGAAAGAGCATGGTATTAGAAGCCGCAACTAAATTCTGTCGTCATTGGAAGGGGTGATTTGGAGCACTTTCTTTGTGAAACGCACCTGATTTACCCACATCGAAAATAAATTTTTCGCATTTGAAATGGAAATTAATCGAATATGTTAGTTTACATCCTAATATCCCCTTTTCTCGTGCTAGTTATTATCGTGTTTTCGTATCGGCAGATACACTACTTGTTTTCCAAGACGACGCTATTACAGACGTCACCGAACACCTCCAAAGCGTGGCCAAGATAGTCCTGGACCGTCTTCAAACGAACAGTCATATCTGAGCCTAGGGGCAGAAGCCGTTCAGCTTCGTGGCCCTTGCCAACACCTTCCCCGACGATGACCTCATATAGTGCCTTCATGGCTTTGTCCTTGTCACCGTTCGGCTTGAGGGTGCCGCTAGACATGATCTGAACCATCTGCTCTGCAACCGACCCCTTATAAGCGTCGGGGACGCCATTCTTGCCAACAATGGTGGCGTCGATAAAGCCAGTATTGAAAGTTCCAAGAGTGACGGTTAGGGTACGTATGCCGAATGGCGCAATTTCTTTGGCGAGAACCTTGGACATCCCTACATAGTGGTTATGAGAACAGAAGTATACGACGTATAAAATGCTTCCTCAGGGTACTTACCGTCGAGAGCAGCCTTAGCGCCAGCATAACCACCCATGCTGTCTCTTCCCTCTAGGCCAGCACCACTGCTCATGTTCACAATGACACCGTATTTTCGTTCTCGCATATGAGGCACAACAGCACGGATGAGTCTGAGGGGACCGAAGTATAAAGTATCCATCTGTGCTCGCACTTCATCTTCGGTGAGAGTTTCTACCGGCCCATAGATGGAGTAACCGGCGTTATTCACCAAGACATCTATATGATCCCCAGAGGCTTCAAGAGACTCGCTAATACATGGATAGTTAGTCATTACATTATGTAGACATCTCAAGGACGGGTTTTTAGGATTACCGAGAAAAAGGGGCATGCTTACATAAGCTTTCCACTTTCCTGGTCATCTACGTCGAGTTTGAGCCATTTGCTACCGTTTCCGTGGGAGTTGACTTCAGCTACGAATTCTGGGTTGCGCGAAAGGTTTCGGGAGGTAGCAATTAGTTTATGCCCGTTGGCTAGCACTAGACGAGCCAGAGATTCGCCAAAGCCTGAGGAGACTCCGGTGATGAGCCAGGTGAGAGGGCGGTTGGGTTTGGTGAAAGAAGTCATTGCGAATACTAGGTATATATCTTAGAACTTATGCTTTTCGTTTTAGTGTTTGCTACTGAGGTTCAATTCTTGAAGCGAATTCAAGAGACAGGTTCTGTAAGACATAACGTTGGTTATATATGTAGCCATCTCGGCGAGTTTGGGGCTGATTAGAAATCGTCGATTTCATCGTGAAAGCCAACCGCATCAAACCATCATTGCTTAACTCCAGCCTCGCGTCTTCAACGGAGGAGAATTAGGGAGCGAAACCGATTCGTAGCCTTCGTATGATGTATATACGTTGGACTTAAAGTTAAGTCCGTACTCAAGGGTGGCTATGCGGGTTAAAATTGACAGCCTTCCCCTACAATCATGAGCAATACGAAAAATTGTCTTATCCCGCTACATGACATCGTACAGGATATCCAATGATGCGCATTGGAGGAACCCTGCTTTTGACTCTAGATCCACTATGCATGGAGATGTAGATGTCAGAACCCAAAATCAATCACATACCTCTTTGAGAACTATACCTCCTCTAGGCTCTAGTAAATTTGTCCAATTATATTTAAGATTAGTAATAATGAATCTCGTCGGGTTTTAAGGTCAGGAGGGGATCAAGCCCCTTTCTATAGCTCTAACTTCTATGGAGGAATCTAGTCCCCTTAATGACGACTGCATTGTGGTTTGTAAAGCACGCTATGGCCCCAAGTTTTGTCCATATTTATCGTCAATGACGTTACCCCGCTCGATGTTTAAGAATTCAGTGGATAAATATCTTATTCAATTGTTTGAAGGTATCTCACCATATTCACAATTGATTAATCCATGAGGATATAAAGTGTGAATATTAATGTTTTCTATGTGAACAAATATTAGGTAGAAAAGACAATAGAAAAGAGCTTGTAGAGGATAGATTGCGGGCAACAGCTACTATGATAGAATTGTCTTTCGACCAGTTGTCACGCAGTGTCAAACAGCTGCAGCGGGATTATCGGAGATTGCCCCACTTTAGGTAACGGTCCGCCACATTTTACGGTAGGCGCAGAGGCGTTATCGCTAACTGTGACTGGGAATGACGCGCGGGAGCTTGTATCAATTTTTTAGGAGCAAGCACATCCCGCATCCCGCATCGCACATCGCATATGTCATACTTATACCGTACACCTTCCATCTATCTGATGAGGCTGTCGACAGCTCTAGCCATGCACAGGCGAGTCAATGCTTGAACTCATAGTGCCGACTTAATTTACATGCTAACAGTCATGTAGTAGACTGATCCATATAGTCTAATTTCCCCATTATGCGGTCGCAATTGACCCGCCATGTCTTGCGACGCCTTCTTGCGAGTGAGGCACACGTTCCCCTCGCCTGCCTCCATCCCACCTTCGTCCTATCTCGGTCCCGCCCGACATTCCGTGTATATCCTGTAGGATCTAGGGTAGCTAGGACCATTCAGAAAAGGACATTCGTCAAGGAATTCTTTGGTCAAAAGACTCAGAGGGCATTGAAGCAACTTGAGACCGAACCGGGCTATGCGACTCTACTCAAATTTCATGCTTCTGAAAATATCAGCGCCACAGACAGTAGACGACCACCCACACCCGAGGAGCTTCTTCAAGCATGGCGGGATTTCTTTGCGTACAAGACCCAGCACAGCCGAGCAGTTAATTCCACACAGGCATTGTCTGCTCATCGGGTGCTGCTGCGTCTTGCCGATCCCAAAACTACGATTCGAGGTACACGACTATCTGAAAAGGATCTCCGAATCGCTAGGGAATGTATACTCAAACCACCGAGAGACTATTTCACGCACCACGTCGATCTCTCAAGAGAAATATACGATGAGTTAAAAAGACGAGGTGCACAGCAATCAAAGGATTTCAATGCGTTAGTAACGGCCTTGTCGCAGTATGGAAAAGCTCTTGAAGCCAGGGATCTGGTTCTAGAGTATCAAAAAACCATGCGGGATAGGGAGCCTCTCGCCGATCGACTGAGACACTTCATGCCGGTTATTCGAGGTCTTGCTGAGGAGGGCCATGAACCGGAGCTCCTGGACTTTGTCTCAAAGGCAAAGGCGGCAGGTCTTGAATATGATCCGACGCTTCATGGTGTCATGACTACTTATTTTGCGAAGAAGAATATTATTGGAGAAACAAAGTTGTGGTTCAACAAACCAATTAAAGGAGACCTCCCTCCAACCTACATGACTTATTACGAGCTACTCCAATTTGCACTTCGCAACGGCCAGGAGGAATGGGTCAAGGGTGTCTATGAGAATCTGATCGCCAAGTTAGAATCTGGTCCATGGCAAAACAACAAACCTACTTGGGATACTTCTTTCCAATGGGCACTTCTGTTGCTTGGAAAGGGAATAGATCATATCGAGCATATGATTAAAGTTGCACAGGATTACAACAAGGACAGGCCCGAGTCCCTACCGAATATAGGAACGATGAATGCCCTTGTCAAAGTCGCCACCGACCAGAACGACCCTTATCTGGCCGAGCGTCTCATTGAATTATCAAAAAAGCTCGGGTTCGAACCAAATTATAAGACTTATATGTTGCAGTTAGAATACCGAATCCGCGCGAATGACCTCGATGGTGCATTCGCTACTTTCCAAACCCTCGAAGATTTAGATGTGGCGACAAAAGATCAAGAAATCGCTATCTTGAATTCCCTCATCCGTGCATTGTGTGCAGCACCAGACCCGGTCTATGAACGGGTTCTCGCCGTTACTAGCTACCTCGAACAACGGCTTGTGACGTTAGAACCCGAAACAGTGGTATCAATCTGCATGGCTTTCCTTAAAAATGACGAAACCTACGAAGTGATTGACACGCTATCACTTCACACCACGTACTATAGTGTTGTCGAGCGCACGATGGTCCAGGATGCCTTCGTCAATTATTGCTTGGATAAAACTAACAGTACGGCTCGAGTCTGGGATGCATACTCCTTGCTGCGCCAATTCTTCCCTGAGACGCGCCCTGAATCTAGAGTTAAGATTATGGATGGCTTTTTTGACAGGCGTCGTGCAGACATGGCAGCGCATACTTTTGGACACATGCGCGCCATAGGAAACCCACATCTCCGTCCTACTCTTGACACTTATGTACGCTTTTTCGAAGGAATCGGCAAGTGTCCGGATGAAGAGAGTATGAAAACGGTTCATAACATGCTGAAGATGGATACTACAATCCAACCCACTACGCAGCTATTCAACTCGTTAATGATCGCACATGTCGCATGTGGTTTACCGTATCGGACTCTCGACATTTGGAAGGAGATCAGCGTGTCCCCTGAAGGGCCATCCTATGCTTCGCTTGAAATCATATTGAGAGCTTACGAGATCACCTCTGACGGCGATGCGCTTGCGGATGAGCTCTGGGACAAAATGCAGAGGATGGAGATTGATATACCTAAGAACGTCTACTTGGCGTACGTGATAACGATGGCAGCACACAGCCACCTCGCAAAGGCGAAGGCATTATTGGAGAATATGGAAAACGCGCTCGGGGAACCGCCTGGCTACTTCGAGTAGGTGATTCATTTCCAAAACAATAGAAGCCCTGTGACTAACATTTTCATAGCCTCGGTCACGTATACAACGCATTGCCTTCGCGAGAGATGAAAGAAGAGCTCGAGACATGGGCAAATGACGAATACCCAAAAATATGGGGGACATTAAAAGCAAAGCACGCCAAGAAAAACAAGGACGGTCTGGCGGTGTTTAAGGTCTATCGGCCGTGGAAGGCATGATTTGATGATGTGAATGAATTGATCTTTGTACAACACTATTCATACATCTAGATACTTCTTGCCGGTCTCTCTCTGTATATAGATGGTATCAAAAAAGAGGACATCGAACCGTTGTACAAACCACCGCTTAGCTCCTGTAACCTTGCGTCGTGGCGACGTTCTGCTCGTAGAATTTGTACGTGTCGCGGACTAGAAGCTCGGGGTGCTTGTGCACGCTGGGGTGTAGGCCCAGGCCTATGGCGCGCCGGATCGCTTTGGCTAGTTTCCTCTGGTTCACCGGGCGCAGACCCGTGTCTTGCGACCTCCTTACCCTGCCGTGGGGTGTGGTGAATTCGGAGATGAAGGAGAAGTTCTGTCGAGGTCGTTTGTTAGCTTCCACTACCTTAACCCTATTCCCCCTTCCCACTTTCTCTCGTAACGTCTTATCCTTCATCCCTTATCCTAAAAAACAACAGCACTTACACGGTACATATCAAGCGGGTTCAAACCAAGCATATCAACGAGATCCTTCTTCCTGGCCTGGACGCGGCGCCACTTGGCCATCTCGGCGGGACTGATGTCGTGCGGCGCGTAGACGTCGCCGGGCCGCCAGCGCCGCGTCATCTGCCGCGCGTACTCGTCGTTCTGGTTCTTCAGCTTCAGCTCCTCGTCGATGTTGCGCGCTCGCTGCCGCGTCCCCTTTAGGTTGTCGTAGATGTCTTCGTAGATGCCTGCTGCGACTGAGGTCGGGCTCGCTGGCTGGGTGGGCGTGGAGGGCGCGTCGTCGATGTCGAGGAGGGAGGAGGTTGCTGTTGGGGTGCCTGGGTTGGGGCGTACTGGGGGAGTGTTAGAGGGTGGTTGCGGTTGTGGTTAGGTTGAGGGGATGTGTGGACTTACGGGATTGAGAGGAGGGGCTGGAGGATATGCTGGCGATTTGTTGGGGTTTGAAGAAGGCGGAGGGTCGCCGAAGGGCGGTTGTGAAGGGTATTCTTGGAGGCATCTTGAACAATAGGTTTGTTAGTCGTCCTGTACTGGCGATTTTAATGGCAGTCCTCTATATCAGCGTTGAATGTTCGATTTGATGCTACGGCTTCGAATTGGCGCTAGAAATTTGGACGGGGGAATAATTTTTCCAGCGCAAGCTTCCGCCAAGGACCCACTAACCCCGCAAGGTCGCATGTGGCTACAGGGGTTGAGCTCTTATCGGATTTTTAAAATGGGTCCAAGGAAAATAAATTGTTCAGCCTCCATGTAGAATGCTATTCTCTTGCACCAACACGAAAAAATAAGTCAATTCGAACTGACGACGAGACATCATGGTTCGACAATTGAAGCATCACGAGCAGCGCCTGCTCCGGAAAACAGATTTTATTACCTGGAAGCAAGATAACAACCACAGAGATGTTCGTAGTATCTGATTCTCCCTTTGATCGAAATTATCGCTGACTCTCCGTGCGCTCGTGACAGGCGGCTGTTATACGACGATATATGATCCAAAAACCCGAAGATTATCACAGATACAACAGGATATGCGGTGTACGTAATCACAATGTCGAAACGGGATTTGAGCGAAACGAAATCTAATTTTAGTAGTCCTTGCGCCAACTAGCACATCGTCTCAGTTTACTTCCTCCCGAAAGCCCGACGAGACGAAAACATGAGGAGCTGCTCCTCAACAAGCTCTACGATATGGGCATTCTGTCATCAGCCTCGAAACTTTCCAATGTCGAGAACAATGTTACAGTGTCTGCGATGGCGCGAAGGAGGTTACCGGTTGTTATGACCCGACTACGAATGGCCGAGACAGTTCAAGCGGCTACAAAACTTATCGAGCAGGGACACGTTAGAGTGGGTGTCGAGACCATCACGGATCCTGCGTTTTTCGTCACGAGGAACTTGGAGGACTTTGTGACCTGGGCTGTGGGCAGCAAGATCAAGCGGAACATTATGAAGTACCGCGACAAGTTGGATGATTTTGAGCTGCTATGATCTGTGAGTGGTAGCAGTCAGGTATTTCATTTAGGTACATCATAAGGGGTATGTGAATCTGACTCGGTTCATAGCACGGCGTTCAGGGTCTTTATGAAAATATACTGCATCAGTTTGAGTTGAATTTGTAGCTTTGGTATCCATCTCTTCAGCGATTTTGCTATGGTATGACTGTGATATTTGGTGATGTTTAGGTATCTACTAGTACCTATATATGTACAAGGGAATGGTAACGTCAAGTTTGAGGTCTGAGATTTGAATAACACAAACTCGGGTACCCTTCTACAAGTACGTATAAGGTAGATAGGCATAGAATACATGGATATAGATCCATATCATTCGACTTCCAAGGTCGTTAATACCGTTGATACCTGGGTAGGGACCTTATAAAGTACATCAGTACCTACCTATACACAGTACGCGTATACTACTGTGTAAAACAGTACCGCCTGCCCGGCAAAATCTATGACACCGCCTAAGGGCAGAAAAAGTTTACATATATTTACCCACACTCGACTGTCACTTTTCTTCCTTTCCCTTTTTTTCTTCAACCCCCCAGGCAATTTTGGATAGAGATACCCTGCCAAGTATCAGCACATGGGATATGGGTCAAAGTGTGCTGTTCAATTTTTAGGCCTTCTGTAAAATCAAATCGGAATTTTTGGAAAGCATCTCGCCCATGCGGCGATTACATTCACTTTTCATTAAGCTCTCGGCCTAGCGCCGCGACTTGAAGAAGGGTACATGGTAGGTTCATAGATGATGGGCGACGCACTAGACTCGGGTACTCACGGTGCAGGATTTGGCACGTGCTTGCGCTTTCTTCTCGTGTAACAGCAGTCTTGTCCTACGGAACGGGTGGCGCGTTCCTAATCTATCAATTCCACAATTCTTAGGCTCCAGATTCTACCTACTATCTACCACATGCACTCATCCATCCCTCATTGTATATATACGAGGTATACAAATGGATGTTGACATGGCAAGGACTTACCTATTCTTACATTCTCATATCCGTAATGTGCCGTAGGTGTTGAACATGGCCCGGCTTCCGGACCCTATCATCGTATCAGATGATGAAGCGACTCAATCCTCGGAATCAGCTCATGGGTCCACTACGGCAACATCTACGAAGAAGCGCAAAATAACACCGGAAATTTTGGATAAAGTTGAATGGAGCGATGACTCTGATATCACCTACGAAGTATTCAAGAAGCGTAAGGCAAATCAGAAGTCATCCATAAAAGGTAAAGGCAAAGGCAAGGCCGTTGCAAAAAGCCATGCGCGTAATCCTGCTAGATCAAAGAGGGATAAAGCCCGCCAAAACGATGATAGTGCATCATCAGACTCGGACTTTCCAGAGAAATTACTTCCTCAATACATACAGGACCGTCGCAAACAGTTTGACAGGGATCGTGAAGTATTACGTGAAGGCGGCCTCCGATTACCCCCAGACTACTCGGATATTTACTTTTCTGATGATGAAAGGTTGGCCGACTTAGAAGAAAAGCCTCAATTTGACGAGAAGAGCGGTATTAAACCATGTCGCCCCTACAAAGATGTGGTTTTAGAAAATTCAGCCGGCGTCATCCCAGCCTCCATCGCACAATATCTTCGGGACTATCAAATTGAAGGAGTAAAGTTTCTTCACTACCTCTTTGTCTATCAAAAAGGTGGAATTCTCGGCGATGATATGGGTTTGGGTAAAACCGTCCAGGTCGCGGCATTCCTTACGGTCGTGTTTGGCAAGACAGGAGACCATCGCGACGCGAAGAGGATGCGAAAATATCGACGAACCAAAGATGATTGGTACCCTCGTGTCTTAATCATCTGTCCCGGATCCCTAATTCGCAACTGGAAGAATGAACTAGATAGATGGGGATGGTGGGAAGCTGACTTGTTTCATGGTGCCAATAGAGACGATGTTCTAGGCGCCGCTCGGGCAGGAAGACTGGAAATCATGATCACCACTTACACTACCTACAAGAACAGCCGCGATGAAGTCAATCGAGTGCCTTGGGATGTCGTTGTGGCAGACGAGTGTCATTCAATAAAGGATATCGCAGCCGGAATTACACAAGCAATGAACCAGGTCAACTCGCTTTGTAGGATCGGCCTAACTGGGACAGCGATTCAGAATAAATATGAAGAGCTCTGGGCGTTGCTGAACTGGACAAACCCTGGACAATTCGGGACGCTGGGAGAATGGAGGAATACGATCTGTAAGCCATTGACTATTGGTCAATCGCATGATGCTACTATTCCCCAGCTGAGCGAAGCCCGGAAGACGGCCAAAAAACTACGCTTCAATCTCCTCCCTCGCTTCTTCCTGCGCCGGATGAAGAGTCTCATCGCCCACCAGTTACCTAAAAAGACCGACCGAGTCGTATTTTGCCCCCTTTCCGACCTACAGCGCGAGGCATACGAAACCTTTCTAGGTAGTGAAATTGTCGAGTTCGTCCGGGCCGCCTTCGACTTATGTTCGTGCGGGTCGAAAAACAAGCGAGGGTGGTGCTGTTTCAAAGTAAATTCAGAGGGGGTATCATGGAAGTCACTGGTGTTCCCCATCATAATATCACTACAAAAGCTATCGAATCATTTCAACCTCATTATCCCGCAAAATGCGGACCTTCCAGACAAGCACAAACGAGAGCTACGGTTCCTTCAAGCTGCGATGCCAGATACATGGGAAGAACATTATGCAAGCCGAGACTCCCTGCTTAATTTAGCCAATCCAGAGTATTGTGGGAAATGGAAAGTTTTG
Organism: Annulohypoxylon nitens; assembly: GCA_022496965.1. Lineage (NCBI taxonomy): Eukaryota > Fungi > Ascomycota > Sordariomycetes > Xylariales > Hypoxylaceae > Annulohypoxylon > Annulohypoxylon nitens. Next base: position 195,017 of record MU386648.1, on the reverse strand, counting down.
AGCAAGCTACTCAAGTTTTGGTACGCTAGCGGTGATAAAGTCCTAGTCTTCTCTCATAGCGTTCGACTGCTGAAGATCCTGCAGCACTTGTTCAATAATACGCGCTATTCATTCAGTTTTTTGGATGGTTCTCTGAACTACGAAGAACGTCAACAAGTGGTCGACGACTTCAACTCAGACCCTAATCAGTTTGTCTTTCTGATCTCAACCAAAGCCGGTGGCGTTGGTCTAAACATCACATCAGCCAACAAGGTCGTGATCATGGATCCACATTGGAACCCATCCTATGACCTTCAAGCACAAGATCGCGCTTATCGAATCGGTCAAGTGCGTGACGTTGAGGTATACCGTCTTATCTCAACGGGCACCATCGAAGAAATTACGTATGCGAGACAAATATACAAACAACAACAGGCTAACATTGGTTACAATGCCTCTAATGAACGTCGCTATTTCAAGGGGGTGCAACAAGACTCCGAACGTAAAGGAGAGATATTCGGGATCCAGAATCTCCTGTCGTACCACGGCGACCAAGTAATTCTTCGCGACATCGTCAACAAAACAAATATTGCCGAAGCCAAAGTGGGTGTTAAGCTAATAGACATTGATATGGACAAGGCAGTCAAGGATGATGAAGATGGCCAGTTTATCAAGAGAGAAGGTAGCGCTGACGACGATGAGACTGGTGGTCTAAAACTACTATCGACCCTTCTCATCAAAGATGAAAATAAGGATGGGATCTTAAAACCAGCAGGTAAACGCAAGGGCACACATATCGATCCCATCCAAGCGATCCTTGCTTCGGAAGGGGTCGAATATACACATGAAAATTCGGAGGTTGTCGGCTCGTCGAAAATCGAGGATGAACTATCCAGACAAGCAGAACTAGTCGCAAGCCAGGACTATGACCCTGTGACTAGGGCTCTATTCTTCAACAGCCAAGATACTCCAGCCCCCGGTGCTAATGCGCCGGTCGAATACGAATATAATCCTCCAGTAGATGTCAGACAGCGACAATTCTGCACGATGGCGAAGACCTTCGGGTTCCTAAGCGCGACGGAGTTTGCTTTGGCGGTTGAAAGCATGACCCAAGAGGAGCGGAGAAATTGCCTAAATCTCTTCTACAAGAAGCGTGTTGAGAGGTTGAAACATCTGGATGAGGTCCCTAAGTCGGATAGCGTTTCGAAGGCGGAGTCAGACACGAAAGAAGACATTAAGATGGCGGGTGTGAAAACCGAGACTAAAAATGACGAATCAACTGAGACCGAGAGCGACGTAGATGAAAAGGATGTTAAGGTAGAGGAGGCTAAACCCACCACGCCATCCATAAAACAGGAAATTAAAGGGTCATCTCCCGTCAGCCGAGATGTGAAAAGGGTGAAGAAGGAAAGCCCAGCAACAACATCGAAACGGGCATCTTTGAGTATCTGGCTGTCTGACGACGAAGAGGATGAATTATGAGTTCTCTTGTTTATGATACCCCTAGCTTCCTTCGTTGGGAATTAAAGAGTTTAGGCGTGATAGGGTTGCAGGGTTAATCTTACTTGGTATAGTGTTACTAGGTACGCTTTGACACTGGCATCAAGTTCAAAGATTGCATAGGAGGCAGCGCGATTCGGGTTTCGCCTAGTTTGCGCGGTTCGATTTTAGTTTGGGTAACGTAGCTAGAGTTGTTCAGAATACAGCCTCACGGCTACTACATGTACAGATCACGATACCCAAATTATGAATACAAACATCATCGGTGATGACGATGTTCGGCATTTGATAAGTTTAGAGCGCAAGGCTAATCTTGACTCGTTGAGCACTTACGTGCCAAATTCTTCGATCTTTGTACGCTAGGAAACCAAGGGAGAGCGAGTTACTACACGTAATCGTTCATGTGACGCCGTAACACAAGTGACTCGACAAATCTTAAAGCATGTCACATGCTTACATAATTATTTACATAAGCATCGACGATCGTATCTGCGTAAACACCTTGAATTGAAAACTTACACCAATGTAAGAAAAGACATATGATTAGTCTTATGTGAGGCGTCAGCTTTAAAATTGCCGTCGTATCATTCCTCGAGGCTTAGCAAACAGTCGTATACCTCACACGTTATGTTTCTTGGTAGCCCTTACCTTGGCACGTTTTGCCTAGATTGTACGACATTCCCTTTCCCAATAGAATTGCCGGTAGTCTAAGTTGACGCACGCAACATTCAGGAACAATCCAGCCTGTGTAACGTCTTCTCCAAGCAGATTTGTGTAGAATCTATAGATTTGTGGAGAATGCCTGCGTAGATCTTCCGCTTGTCCCGATAGGTTGGTAGTACAAGATGGAGTTATACATTGTATCTTGTACTATTTCGGTGCCACTTTCCTCTCCATTCACATTTTCGTGATGAATGAGCTGGCGAATATAATGGAAGGCTTGGCCTGCATTGTGGTAGTGAAAGGCTATGTTCGTGTTGCCATTGTGTCATTAAACGGTCAGTCAGGGTCAGCCTCCCTTTTGTTCCTGAAGCTAACTAGAGTTAAAAAAGGGGTGGTTGCTGCGAATCAACATTCCATCAGAAGTTAGCTGAAGCAATTCTCGATTCTCAATTCTCTCCTACCACAACTGCTTACACTAGTGATTTTCTTTTAATTCTCTACTTAATAATTCCACAAATAAGCCACAAGCTGTAAGCTGTAAGCAATAAGAAGCCATCTGCTCCACAGGGCGTTTTCAAATCCTTCTTTTACGTCAACATTTTCCCGATTCTGTTTATCCTAATTTTCCACAAGCCCTACAGACGTCATCTTCGCTCAGTTGTGGAACCGATCTTCACCCCTTGATCATCCACCTGCAGTCATTCATTCTTAGCAAACGGGTCAAGCTCACAAAACTTCTAAGGTTGTCATCTACATCTAGCCACCTGCTAGTATTCTAAACCATATACGCTCCTTCAACCAGAAAAAAAAACAGTAAACCCGTTAATGATGAAGTCATTCGCTCAAGCACTACTCCTCACAACGGCCACCTGCGCCACCATACGATCTAGACAAACCGATGGCCAATGTTGCTTCCAACTCGCCTCGGTCGGAAAGGTTAACGAAACTGTCTTGGAGGATCACGTCGGCGATTTGATCCTAGGCGGTACCTTTCAACAGGGCGGATTCTGTCTGGACAAGACGACCAAAACCATACAGGATAGCTTAAAACACAATTGCTTCATGAGAGCTCCTGATTACCAGTTTGAATGTTACCAAGGCGCCGTTGGTGCCACCGCATTCGACGTCACGAAGCCAAGTGCAGACGGAAGGTACTATCTCTCATATGACAATGGACCTGGTACCTTCTATGCCTGTCCGATCCCCTCGGGCTCAGGCAACGAACAGACCTACGACATTTATTCTTCGGAGAAAGCCAATAAGGATGGATGCGTTCAGGTCGCGTTAGCACTTACCGCCGAGACACAAGGGTGTGCTAGTGGTAGCAATACTAGCAATGCTACCACTCCAACCTCGACCCAGCTGACACAACGTCAGACTTCATCCCAAGCTTGCTCTATTGCAGCATCAGCACCGTCGCTTTCTCCTAGCAAACTAAAGTCCGACAACTCCTCTACAACGGGCGGGGCTAGCGCGCAAGCCACGATAATTCCCGGGATTAGCACCACCTTCGATTACACCATCCCCAAAGACTTCCTCTCCAAGAGTTCCTCGAAATCAACCCTATGCGCTCTCCAGTTTCGCATGCCGGTATGCACAGAGCTTCCCAAAGGGTATCCTTGCTACGACTTTAGCGGACTGGAGCAAGAATACCTATCGGACTCTGGTATGGAATTCCACCTTGAGACCGATGATGGCAACGCAACGTGGAATAGCTCGGAGGTGCATCAGGTCTTCCCCGGGAATAACACTACCATTGGCGTTTTCGAGTGCGGGCAGAAGGCCGATCGCAAGATGAGCTGGCACGTAAGCAGTGTCAGGGAATTCGCCCTCGAGTACTTGCAAGCTGGCGTTGGTAAGGATGCCCAATTCCAGGACGGAATTGGCGCCTGGATCGTCCCTTGCCAGTAAGAGGTTGGAGGGTCTATCCGCTTTGAGCAGTCATGAAATATTGCTTGCTTATTTGCTTGACATGGAAATGGTCGGGAGAGACGGAAACGGAAATGATACTAGTTAGGACTCATATGTCTTCTAACGTGAAGGGAACGCATGGCTGGAGTAATGATACTACGGAGGTTTAATGGCGATGGCTTCGGTGATGACACGACCATTGTACACACTATTCTCTGTAAAAATACTTAGATTTCTAGGTAGGTAGACCAAAAAAATGGTGTAATACGTACATTTTTGGGGGCTCTGGGACTGTAAGTGTCGGTGATGTCCTCGCCAAGATGACTAATTATAATTCAAGGTTACGCCGTGAAATTACACGCCGGAGTAGTCAGTCAAACATCCTATCTCGGAGCGGACTATTCATTGATGGATTGGGAGGTATGATGTCCCCGACGGATTCCGGCGATATAGTTGTGATAGGAACCCGAGTATAGCAAACTGACGAATCACTAACAACAGGAATAGGTATTACCTCGATTCGGTTACGAAAGCATGTTTAAAGTTGGGGTTGCGGGGATTTTAGTATTCGGTTATCGTTCGCCGAGAGCCTTTATTTGTCGAAGTGATGGTGTAGTCGAGCACGTCAACCTGGTTCTAGATGTCACAATCCCCACATTCATGAATCAGAGACGCGCCGCGCCAGTCACGACATCGCGATAGCATCCCGCATGCAAGATGATTATCAGATTGAAAGACGTGATCCGATTCCAGATCTGCACAAAGGGATCATCTCGCCCAAAGAGATTCGATCCAAGATTATGGCGTTAGAATGGCTGAGCTCACGCAATTTGACAGTTGTCCGGAGTCGGCAGGGCAACTACCATCCCCGTGACGGGTTCATATATCTATATAAAACCTGGGGTAAAATGAACTAGATAAGCGTTATGAGAAGCGACATACCCAATTGAAACTTAAAAACTTATACGAAGTCTGTAATTGTTACCCGTGCATCTTACACAATGGCGCCCTCAGCAACAGAGACTGTCGTTCCAATTGTCGAAGACATCAAGCAGAAAGTCATACCAGGCAACCAGAAGGAAGCCGTTCAGGAGAGCCAAAACTTGGATAGCGGTGCAGTCGGCGCCACTGACTTGGAGGATGATGAGCTTCCAAAGCTTGAAACAGGCCACAAGGAGCCCCTCAAGTTGAGCGGTGCTCTAGATCAGTTCAAGCAGTTTGATGTCACACCTGTAATTGGAAGAGAATTTGTAGATGTAGACCTAGCCGAATGGCTGCGTGCACCGAACTCAGATGAGCTCATCCGTGATCTGGCTATCACAGGTATGCCCCTATTCAATCACCCATCATCAGCCAAAGAAATTGTGTGGACTAATGCCTTCTCTAGTGTCTCAACGGGGCGTAGTATTCTTCCGAAAACAGGACAACATTAACAACGACCTGCAAAAGGAGTTAGTCCAGAGACTAGGTGAGCTGTCTGGCAAGCCGGCCACCTCAAAGCTGCACATTCACCCTGTCATCAACTCGGGGCGTGAAGATGGCGACAAGGACGACGAGATCAGCACCATCTCATCGAAACAGGCCAAGAGACTCTATTCTAAGAGCATCGTATGGTCGGAGAAGAAGCAAACGCAGAGGAACCAATGGCACTCTGACATCACCTTCGAGCCCATCCCAAGCGACTACGCTCTACTACGGCTCACACAGCTTCCCAAAACTGGAGGAGGTACGTAACTATCCCTTTGACCCTATTGCGCATCAGAAACCGAAATAAACCGATAACTAACACCAAGCACCCAGATACCCTCTGGGCCTCGGGCTACGAGCTATACGACCGCATCTCCAAGCCCGTGCGCGGCTTCCTCGACACTTTAACAGCATACTACGCGCAGCCCGCGTTCAACGAAACCGCCACCCGCAACAACTTCCAGATCTTCTCCGGTCCCCGGGGGGCTCCCGAAAACATCGGCGAGGTCCTCGAAGCCGTGCACCCCGTCGTCCGCACCAACCCCGTCACCGGGTGGAAGAGCGTGTTCGCCGTCGGCCACCACGTAAAATCGATCCACGGGCTCTCCGAACACGAGTCCCGATCCCTCCTAGATTGGTTCACCACGCTAATCGTCGAGAACCACGATTTGCAGGTTCGGTTACGCTGGCAAGACGAAAATGATCTCGCGATTTGGGATAATAGGAGCGTGTACCATGCCGCGACCCCGGATTACGTTAACCTGGGCCTCGGCGAGAGGTCGGGGTCCCGCGCGGTGAGTCTGGGCGAGAAGCCGTATTTCGATCCCGGGAGTAGGAGCCGTAGGGAGGCGTTGGCTGCTGAGGCGGGTGCGGCTGGAAGGACGACGTGATTCGGGGTTTGAAATGGGATTTGAATGAGATATATGGAGATGGGCGGCGGTGTGGGAGGACTGAATATCTTGCTTCTTTGGTGTGAATACTACTACGTACTTGTTATGGGCACGCAGCAAAGGGTCCTCGCTGGGTAGGGTTACCTGGATAGTGGGAGAGGACCACATTGTTACGCTTGCATGAGCATATGATCAAATATGGAGCCCTGGCTCGAAGTTATATCGGAAGGGCTTTTTCGTGTTATAGCCGGAGGTAAATGTGAAACGAACGGACCGGATGCCCTTGTTCATACTTAGTATAACCTATATCTTTATGCCCTAGGGTTTGAAAATTGTCTGTGGAAACTTTTGTTATTCCCGTGCCGTCTTCACGCTCTGTGTGATCTAAGGAATATAGTCGAGACAGGTTGTGATGAATTGTAGCCCCTGAATCGGACGTTACCCATATTATAACCTAGTAAATCGTCCTACGCTCTAATATGTTAGTTAGGGTTAAAATGCTTCAATATTATTTCTAAATTCATATTAAGGGCACGAATAATACATAATACCTATTCAATAGATGTTACTTTAGTATCTCCTTGTAAGTTAATTATAGCATCCACTGAGGGGGGCTGGTGATGTGATATAGTCCTTAGCCCTAACCCTCCAGCTGGATACCTGGTTATAGGATTAGTCATCGAGCCTTCAGAATCAACGTCTTCATATAGCCTGGCACCGATGACGATATTTACGCCAAAAATGAGCAACTCCTTCAATGATGTGACTGCTATCCAACGATTTCAGAATCACAAAAAGACCTCGCGTACATGACTCCTAGAACCCATGCTGCCTCTATCTTGTTCGCGCGCGGATCTACCCGCAGTCATAGCATCCACTCTCCAAGTAGCCAAGATACTACAATGTCTCAAACATAGCAAGCCAACGGCGAGGTGGCGCCCACATATAGACTCTCGTCGTTCCACTACGGATATGCTACTATACACATCTACCTCGGACCCGACGAATCAAGGACATCGGACCGAAGGAACGAGTTCGTGGGATGAGCCATGCCGCAGTGTGGGCACGCAAGCAGCGATAGAGGAGAGAAAATAACGGGTAAGGCGACATTTTCAAAACAAGCCGGCCCAGCCAACGCGTCCTTCACGAGTATGCAGTGCAACCCCGTGACCTCTCTCGCACGACATCGCTGCTACGTTTATGTTTAATATCTCTTCGTATATAGCTCTGGTTCTGGAGCCCAAGGCGACCAATATATGACCTAAATTGAAAGGGGAGGAATAGTGGCATGACTTCACTGACTGTGCTTTGCGTCAGACAGGAATTTCCCCCGAGGCGAGAGAGAGACAAACTTATACAACGTAAAGGTTGAAACCGTGCGTCGAAAGGCGTTGTCACATTGCATGCATTCTACATATGTACGTCCTAGTATATGCTAGTATGGCTGTATGTATGGCTGTATGGATGCAAGGGTTTGCGTCTCAGACTCTCAGACCAACAACTAAGATATGCAAGCACTAATATGATTTTCTGCGGGTGCGGCAAGTAGGCAGGGGGCCATGACCGATGCGCTATTCCTGATCGACTCACTCGCTAGCCTCGAATCTGTCTGCTACCGCCGAAGCCAGCCCAGCAGCCCTGCCGATTGACAGGTCCGTTTGCTCGCCACTTGAATCGACAGGCGGATAGCTCGAAATTGGCCGAAATTCACGAACCGTTCTTTGGTCCTCGACCACTTGCAGAAGCGTGGCTACAGGGATTACCGAGCCGGGGTCTTTTTATGAAGAGTTGCGTTGCCGAGGTCGTACCCTGGCCCGTCCCCTGCCCGCACCTTGTCGCTTTCTCGTGATGGTCCGGCGGGCAGGGCAGGCAAGGTCCCCTCCAGCCTCAAGTTAGTTCGATGGTCGAGGACCCTTCGGGAAATTCCATCGAAAATAAAACCATTTTCCGGCTTCTCGATGACACTCTAAGGCATGGAAAAATTGGAAACGTGGGTTTGCTTGGTTATGTTATGTAAGCCGTCAGACCCCCTGAACATTCCTTAACACCCTTGAACACCCTTGAAGATTGAACCAACATGGTGTGTGCTCGAGATAAAATGGTCTCGCCAAAGCAGTGATCGGCGACATGGGGCGGGAGAGGATCCCGGATTGGTTGAGAGCAGACCACGTCTCAAGTGTACGATATGTTACGGGCACTGCGCGGACGAGGACGCGAATCTCCGATGCTTGAACCGTCGATCGTCGTCCCTCGTCCCTACGCCGTCCTGTCGCTCTTTGTGTCCTGTCAACCTGTGTGTCCTGTGTCCCGTGTGCCGCGTCCTGTGTGTCGTTTCTCGTCTTCGACTATCAACCAACTATAACCCAACTAACCAAAGTGACGGCGAGTGCAGAAGTGCCCATCTTCCCGCGTATTCTGCGTATCTTTGCGTATCTTTCGTACAATCCCTACCTATAGATTCCTAAAAAGAGAAGCACCCTTGGGAAAAAGGGGGGGTCTCTATCATCATTTGTCGACCTGCGGCGGGTAGGTGACCCTACTTAGGACCAGCGAAATCCCGTTGGGCGAGGAGAAAGGCGAGAAAAAAAAGGACGAACGCGATCCTCTCTCTCCTCTTTGAAGAAAAAAAAAACTGCCGTCTGCCAACTGCTGTTTGCTGAATACCCCTTAGCCCTTAAGGGATCGCCTTTGCATCGCCCACCTACGCTAACTCATCCTCCTTCCGCTCGATCAGACTAAACTAGTCCGTCCTCTCCAGGGTCGTGTCTTTATTTTTTCATATTTTTATTTTTTTTTCACATCGCTTTACCCCACATCCGTCATAATTCCCCGTCGAGCCCGTTCCTAGACCGGCGAACTCGCAAAAGTCTTGGCTTGGGCTTTTTAGTCACCCAGACGATGCCGCAACACCCGAAAGCCACGGCCGACGAGCCGGCAGCGGAGAAGAACCCTAATCCCGACTCCGTGAGACCAGCTGTCGGCCCGGGATTGGGATTGTCGAGCCCCACGGATAGTGCCGCGGTCACGCGATGGCTGGAATTACAGGTACGCATCACGATGCTGCCATCGTCCGAAATCCCCTCAACTTTTGGTGTTTTCAACCAAGAATCTAACATGTAAATTTTATAGCCGGATATCGATGCCGAGTTCTACGAGTTAGACTCGGCGTTGGGCGACGATGCGTGAGTAAAAAAAAGAGAAAGCCCAAGGATTCGTTGTTGAGGGCTTTTTGTACTCATGGTTTGGATGAAATTAGTATGAGCTCGACGGCCTCGCTGTCGGCCAGCATCCTCGAGTACCGCACCATCCATGGGCGAAGATTTCATAGCCAAAGGGGCAACACAGATTACTGGTACCGTCTCCCTCCCGCCCTGCCGAGAATAGTTATTATGACGGAACTCTGACTTTTCGCCTAATCGGCGCCCAACCGCCGCAGGGGACCCAACGATGAGATACAAGCAAATTCCATGGATCTTTCGTAGGTGTTTTATATCGCCCTCACCACTCGTGAGATCTCGAAGCTTACTCTGAGTTGTGCTTGGACTAGCCACCACACGCTTACGCTCCTGATGGGCGACAAGTTATACCTCGCCCCCATCGACAACCCGAAAAAGGCGCTTGACGTCGGGTGCGGAACAGGTAAAGCAACGCCGACTTTATATATCTCTCACCACCCGTCTCTTCCTATTATTAACCCACCAACTTACCTACCTAACCCAGTACTAACGATCTAACCCCCAGGACTTTGGACAATGTGAATCCCCCTCCACCCCGTAGTTCTCCCTCTAACCTAACCACCCACAATCTCTAACCCTCCTCACCCCCATCACAGAGACTTCGCCGACGCCTTCCAAGAGTGCGAGGTAATAGGCACCGACATCTCGCCCACGCAGCCCTTCTGGGTGCCGGTGAACCTGCGTTTCGAAATCGACGACTGCACCGCAGTCCCATGGACGTACCCCCCACGTTCCTTCGACTACATCCACCTACGGTACCTCTTCGGCGCGATCCGGGACTGGGACTCACTCTACTCCGAAGTATTCCGGGCCCTACGCCCAGGCGGCTGGGCCGAGTCCGTAGAACCATCAACATACGTGCGCAGCGACGACGGCTCGATCCTAGCAAACGACGGGTCGGCGCTCTCCGAATGGGCGCCGCTTCTCTTCGAAGCAGCGCGGAAGTACGGGGCGCGCAGCTACGAGGGACCTAGGCCGATGAATATGGTGGAGGAGGGCATCATCGTGAAGTCGTTCGAGCGCGCCGGGTTCACCGATATCGTCATGAAGAGCTATAAGTGTCCGCTCACACCCTTTTCCCAGGACCCGCATTTGAAGGAGGTTGGTTTGTATGCTAGGTCTGCGATGGAGGAGGGTATGGAGGGTGCGTATTCTTCAACCCCTTCCTTACCGAATTATGAATATCAAGCGAAAGCGGAACTGACGAGAAACCCTAATTTTGAAAATTCGCAGGTTTCGTTTTGTACCTCTTCACCAACGGTCTAGGCTGGTCCCGCGAACAAGTAACCCTGTACCTGCACCGTGTGCGCCAGGAGCTGCGCGACACGCGGAAGTCGCCATATATCGAGGTCCAAGTTGTTTACGGACGGAAGCCTGAGACGGCTAGCTAACCGACGTGATGTGGTGATATCATCTACGTCATTTGGAGGGGAGAAATGAACGAGTGGAGTGGCTGGGAAATCCTCAACGAGATTACCTATATATTCGATACCAGGTGTATAAACTGACTAAAAACATAATATCTAGCATCTAGCATTGCGTGTTTGATTACGAGGGCGGGGATGTGCCAGAGTAAAAGTCTAACGCACATACGCATACCGGCCGTCTTATTATATACCATTACTACAGAGGGAGGCATGCTATTCGCCCTCTGGTTCTTAGCGAAGCCATCGACGTCATATAATCCGAGTTCTATTTTTATAGCGATTAAGGTTGTACAGACACTCAGTAGAACAAAACTATGTCTTATTTTCACCAATTTCTGTGATTTCACTCGTCCTCTAACAAGGCCAGCCTCCAGAATAACACCTCTAATATCCATTCCATTCCATCCCGTCCCATTCCGTTCCGTCTGTCCTTGTCCCGTAACCGAATTATGTATTTTCCGAAGGAAAATCATTGAGGCTTTTGTACAAACCCTAGACGTTATGCCTTTGCACTAGGATTGCTGTGCCGCAGCCAAGATGTAATTATATCCCGGTAAGGTTGGCTAGGTGCCTACTCCCCCAGGATAATCCAATTAGCATAAGCCTAATGGTCAATCCGATTTAACGCCCCTGCACCAGTGCCAATGACCTGGGAAAGTTTATTTCTTCCTCTCCCAAATGAAAAAAAAAATTGTTGTTTCGGTGTGAAGTCTACAAGAGTAGAGTACCGGCAAGAGTGAAAGCACCCACAACGCCAGCAACGGCGAACATGCTCATGTCCATTGGTGGAGCTGGTCGGCCACTGCCGTTCTTACCCGACGCGGTTGCCGTCACGGATCCGGAGCCGGGTGTAGCAGTACCTGTCGAAGTACCTCCGGCGTTTTGTGAACCGTCACCCTTGAGACCTGGTCCAGTACCGGCACCCTCAGTCATGAACTATGAACTGGTTAGTCATCTATACCAGCAGCTAAGAGCATTAAGCTACTCTACGTACCTTGACAGCTCCCGTGGGAATAGCGGGAAGCGCGCTAGCACCCCATGAGTCGAGATCCCAAGTGTCGTCGACAGTCGGGCAGGCAACCGATGCGGTGGTTGAAGTGAACCCGCCATCTCCAGTGGGCGCAGGGTACTTGCTCAAAGCTGACTGGAAGGCCGAAAATTCGGTCTCTTCCTTGACCGTATCAGAATTTCCGGAGAGTTCGACAATACCGTACCCGTTCCCTTCTCTACTGTACTCGTACATCAATCCGCCCGAGTAAACAGCAGACATCTGATCGCTCATCAACGCACTCAACTCCTCGAAGGTACGGCCGTTTGTTATGCAGCCCCACTCAGACAAGAAGATGGGAATACCGTAACCAGTGAAGTTCTTAACCTTCTGGTCCCAGCCCGACTGCTCGAAAGAGGATGGGGAACACCAAGAATAATCATTCTGCGCCGGAACATTAATTTCTCAATCACCACCTAGAGGGTTAACACTACTCACAAAAGCGAAAAAGTCGCTGCGCTCATCCTCGGTACCACAGTTGAAGTACTGCGCGGTCTGCATGCGGTTCTGGCTAACGTCTGCCGCGGAATAACCGACCGGAATCTTGCGGTACTTCTGCGAACCGATATACTGTCGCATATCACGAGTGGTTGCTTTGACATAAGGAGCCGCCTTGACGGACTCGGGCTTGTCGTTGATGACTTCGTTACCCGAGAAGAAAGCGAGGGTGTTATCATACTTGGCGAATTCGTCGATGGTGGCGAAGACGCTTTGGAGGTAGACGTCGTTGTAAGATGGGCCGGGCTTGTCTCGGTTTATGGAGTACATGGGGTTGTTGACGTCGAGAACTAGGTAGATGCCAGCATCATTCAAAGCCTGCATACAGTCTTTGTGGTCGGCCGAGTTGTCTACAGAGTAGACACGAACCGTGTTAACACCAAGTTGCTTGAACTTGGCGATATCTCGATTACAAATGTTGGTATCAGCAAGAGGGTCGATGTTAGCGGAAGAACCACCAGGCTGATAGTCAATGCCTCGAACATAGAATCTTTTGTCGCCGGCCCAGAACGCTACCGTCTACAATCAGCTTCTATTATCTCTATTAAGGGGCGAATCGGGGCTATACCATTGCCGGACGCGGTTACAGTAGGCAAAGAGTCGGCGCGTTTTGGTAGCTCCGGCTCGGTAGGGGTTGGCCCTGCGTGGACCATACCCGCCGCCGCCAAAGCGGACGCGAGAACGAACGAGCGCATTATGATGTTGTTATGACACTAAATAGTCAATTGGGTATTATGGTTTGAGATTGGCGGTAAAGTAGTGCTATGAAGATTCGTCAAGCAAGGTAAGGCACGTGTTGAATTGCAATCCCAAACGAGTGAGGGTTGCTTAGAGAAGAGTCCAGAGCAAACAGTTTACGATGTTGGTTATATTAGAAGACGATGGCACAAGAGGGACAACGTTAACGAGTGAGTTGTCCTTGAGAAAGGGAAGAGTCAAGATTTTGAGTAACAACGAGTGGAAACGTCAAAAGGTGTAAAGGTGAAAAGTTGAAAAGATGGAAGAGGAAGAAAGACGAAAACCTTGAAAACCTCCTGACGTGGATGTGGACTGAGGAATGAAAAGAGAGAAGGTGCGACAATACTAAGAAGCCCTTTCCTTGGCTTGGCTTTAAAAAAGATACCAAGATACCAATGATTGTATATCTTCTGATTCCAAAGAACAAGGAAAGGGGTACTCAGCAAAGCAAGTTAAAGGAAACAGGGTACTAGGTATTGGCCACTGCCACTCAGCGGCAAAAGGGGGAAGGAGGGTGTGTCTCCAACATCGCCGCAAGTCGCACAACTAACCGGCACGGAGCGGAATTCGCCCAGTCATATTCCATATCTCTGGGTCAAGATGCAAGCCGGAGGTGTGGGAACGAATAGAGGGATGTTGTGGCGAGTTTAGCGTAAATTAATGTATCTGCTGCAGGAACGAGAATGTACCCTACGTAGTAAGTACATACCATATGATACATCATAGATACCTACATTTGTTACATTTACAAACGAATTATCAACTCAAATACATATCTAAAGACTTTATGTACAGATTAAAAATAGCAAGGGGCTAAAAAGACTTGAAGACTAAAGACTAAAATAATGGATAATGTCTTAGAAGACAGCCATGCCCCTGACTTGGTTGGCCGAATTTCTTTTGTCCACAATAGAAGATTGGAGTCATTGGACACATAGAAACACAGAAACACGCGCGCGACCTTGGAATAAAACTCCGTCTGAGCCGCATATTGAAGCTACTACTAGGTACGTGGAGAAAGCAAGGGATACCGGGATACAAATCAGGGCAGGGAGGGTGGTTGTAAAAATCCGGAAGCGACTGCAGCGACTGCAGCTCCAGCTCTCTCATGATGGGGTGGGGCCATCCGTCGCGGTTAATTACCGTGTAGTTAGACGTCGTCATTGCCCTCTGTTTAAACTATGGCACTCGGAGGGTTCCACTAATTTTTAAACAGGTGCCTATGTCGACGTCCTAATTCGTTCGTATTTTTCCTCTCTTTCAGCCAAGTAAAATTCGTATTCAAAATTGGAGAAGTTCGTGATCATCGCTAAACTTTCTCAACATCGTAATTCATTCTCACTTTATTGAATCTAACACATCTACACAGCCTTCCTCGGGTTTCAAAGTGTTTTACTTACCATTTACCTACCATATTGATCATTCAGTCATTCCACTGTTCTCATTCTTTGGTTCGATGTTCTGTGTGTCGGGGGCGCATATAACACTTAACATACAACAAGCCGTGCAATCCGAGCGTTCGATGGCAACCACACTCAGCTGCCACACTTGTAGACTAACTTATGCAAACTTCCTGTTGAGGAATTGACTTTCACTGACGTGCTGCAGCTGTTCGTTCTTGGCGTTTAAACTACCGCATCTATGTGGGTTTTTATGCCGTCATTTTAGATCAACCATTGCTAGCAAGCCAAGTTTAAAACTTGATGTGAGCCCGGCAATATTGGCCAGTTAAAACTGGTCTGGTGTCAGAGGGAGTCTCACAACTATGGCCACGATCGTATTGCTGGCTGCCTCTCCGTACAGCAAGGTCAGTATCAGCGGGCAACGTACGGGAGCGGACCTTATTACGGAGTCTATTACCAACTCGCATTACAGACTTCCCAGTTTTTAGGCGCATCCTAGCATGCTACTAGGTATTTCATCTTTTCGCCCTCGCACGAGCCAATCAGCTATCGCGTAGCGCGTGGAGAATAGACCTTACATTGACAACAATACTTGGACGACGCACTTAAGCTTAACTCGTACTACATCAAATTCACCATCTTTATTCTATATAACAGCAAGGATGCCCAGATCAAAGATCGGAGCGAGATCTCGAAACGACAAAGAACATTCGGTCGAATTTCCAAAGAGAAAAACGCTCGAACTATGCATTAGATACGCGTCAGGTTTTTTATTTAGACAATATATTTATATTACTGAGAATACATCTACTTTCCCCCTTAATTAAGATCTTTTATAGTCGACAACACCCCCCGGCTCAACTATCGTACAGACTCTTGGAATCCCATTAATTCAAGACCCCATTTTTGAAATCACGTTCCTTTGTACGCGGCCTTTCTGTTTTCTTTGAGCATGCCGCTGTTATTATATAAAGGGGCTATGTTCTCGGCGTGAGGTCCACGATGGATCGGTAAAATGTTGCATCGCGCTTCTGCTTATGCAATTAGCTTCGTCTACTTCGGACCTCCCGTGTCCGTCCATTCAGGCCACGCAAATACGTACAATCTGCTCTCGAGCATCTTGAGGAGTTGTTGTTCCGCGTCGTATGGCATGTATTCGCTCATTTGACCCAGGATGATGAGTGCTGCCGAAAGCGAGTACTTCATCCTAGTCACATGGGCTTGGACCTTACCCAGGCGCTCAGGCAGGTCGGCAGTTGGGCCCGGGTAACCGGATTCGACCTTTTCCAATCGGAAATGGATACTGTCGTACCCTTCGTCCATCCAAGCGAGGGCATCCGAGGCCTCTTCGAACATGACTTTCCAGTGGTTCTTTTCGGCCTCTGGCGGATTGAACCGGGACATGAAACCGTCCTTAAAGGCTGCGAATTCGGCGTACAGATTGTCCAGTTCGTAAGAGACCTGGTTTAAGTCGACTCGGATTC
The DNA here is from genome assembly GCA_022496965.1 of Annulohypoxylon nitens. Classification (NCBI taxonomy): domain Eukaryota; kingdom Fungi; phylum Ascomycota; class Sordariomycetes; order Xylariales; family Hypoxylaceae; genus Annulohypoxylon; species Annulohypoxylon nitens. The sequence goes on along the minus strand of MU386648.1, from coordinate 178,773 downwards.
GCATTGCGATAATGCGGTCTTCGAGCCTGACTTGCTGTGGGCCGCCAGAGCTTTGAGGCCTGTATCCTGGACCCCAGGAGTCGTATCTCGGAGGCGGCGGCGGAGGTGGTGGAGCCCCTCCTGATCCGTAAGGAGGTGCGCCGTAGTGCCAACTACCCGATCCTGGTCCGGGTCCGTATGATTTGCTACCGTCGCGGTGGTTACTTTCTGACCATTCTTCGTAGTAGGGCTTTCTGTTGCGGTTCGGCTTCGGCTCGTACGTGTCATCTGGATAACTGTAAGATCGGCCATTCTGAGATGCTTTGGGTCTCGCGCTATCCCTACCGGGTCGTCCGCTCTGTTCTTTCTGCCCTCTCCGCTCCCTACGCCGGCGGTTGGAACTCTCATGTCTGTCTTCGTGCCGATCGCCATCTTTGGCGCCACTGGCACGCCACTGATCGTACTCCTTCCGTAGAACTTCATCCCGGAGAATTTCCCAGGCCTCCTGGACCTTCTGGAATCTCTCGTTGTTCTCTGTGTTGTTGCCCCCCTCGGCCTTGTCCGGATGGACCTTCTTGCATAATTCGCGATATGCCTTCTTGATCTCGTCTAGAGTCGCGTCGCTGCTGACCCCTAGCACATTGTAGAGGTCATGTTTGGGAAACTGTGGTCGTCTCATTTTCGGTGGTTCTGTGAATATGTTTTGATCTATGAAAAATTGCTGATAAAAATCGAAGCGGTCTTTCCGTTTTCGGTTTGTTGTGTGAAGCATCTTGAAAATATTTGGCGCCGCGCAGATCCCATATAAATAGTAAGTTGAGGCCGTTAAGCAGCATGAAGTTTATGAACAATAATTGTCTGATGTAGAATCCTGTCATGGTTCATCGTAATTGTATCCCTTATAACCAAAAACAACTAGAAATAATCAGAACGAGGTCATTCTATATTATATCTTAGGCTTGGTAACTAAGTGGTCATGTCTGGATGCGGTACACGTGGGCTACCACCCTCAGCCTGTCAATTCTAACTTACTACGTGGATGATATTGAGCCTCGACCCTTCGAAATGGCCGTCTTAGTGCCATCTTAGTGCCAAGAGGCAAGGTCAATCCACGACGATTGTCACATGTGGATGCGCTGGAGATTGCCCATGTGCCAGAGGTGAGAGATCTAAAAGACTATGGATGGAATGAATCGGCCTTTACACCAAACTTCGAGCAACTGAGTTGTGGCAACAGGTCACCGCTCCAATTAAAGCCATGTAAGCTGCCGAGTAACCCTTCAATGATAGTTGTCCAAGGTGTTCAAGTGTCGTAATTCCCTAAATCGGCATGCAAACATGATGCATGGCTGCCCGGGCAATTTCACACGGAACTCGTTGCGGCTGAAAGCACCCCGGCATCCAAAGGCCTTCCTGCCGGGTCTATTAATATCATGATTTCATACTGGATAGACCTACCTAGGTAGAGGAAAATGCCAATGACGGGAACGCCTGCGATGTGAGGAAGATCTTGTCTTAGAATCGCACATGGCTATTACAAAATGAAAACGGGGATTTTTACCACACTTGGGGAGGGCGATGTGGATTGCTCGTCGAAATGAGAATCCCTCCCTTAGAATCATTGGGCTGTCCAACTAGTTGGGAGAGTCTGCAACCTACCACAACTATCAACCAAAGAATCACTCACCACATCCCCCATGATTGGATAACCAGATCCTCACAGATTGTCATCGTGGCGCGGTAGAACGTCCCCTAAGTAGAATGCATGAATAAGATAATAAAGGGCCCTCAGACTCTAATAAGCTTATTCTCTGCAAATCTTGGGTCGGATCTACTCGGCAGGGAGCTCACATGAACATGAAAAGCATTCACGAGGTGGATGCGAGCAGCAGAGATGCAGGACGTTATTTCAATATTGCGAATTCGCCGCGGCCCTGTCCTTTTTCTCGGGCGACGATCCCTCATCCACAGCCAAATACCCTTATATACACAAATAGGGTGTCCCCCGGCCCGTGTCCGCAAAAATGATGCCCCCTGGGTAAATTCAAATAGGGTAGATATCCGGTCGTTAGAGCGTTGCCGCTGCTTCGGCCTCGCCTGAAGCTTTAAACGTCGCCTTATTCGTCCACCGTATCTCGACGTTGTGCATCCATTCCATGTACCTCGCCCAACCTATTCGAAGCGATGTTAGAATCAAATTCCCAAACAGTTTAGGCGATAACTTGGGAAGAATCATACTCCAGTAGGCGAATTTGCGACCGAGATATTTGCCGGCAAATGGCACCAGGATCATGGTCAGCAGCAGTTGAAGCTGCTCTATGCTCTGCTCCCACTCCCTCTGCGCATCGTAATCGTCGTCGGATACGAAGCTCTCGGTTGAGGTGGAAGGGAGGGAGTCGACTTCGTCGTTATCGGAGTCGTGGACGTCGGGTATGGTGAAAGAATCTGAGAGAGACATGGTTCGGTGGTGATCTCAAAGGGATGAGGCGTATACTAGGATACTAGACGATACCAGGTGCTAAATGATCCAGACTCGAGAGAAAAGCAGCGAACGAAGCGCCACTGCTAACAGGTCCGATGCATTGAGCCCTGCCAGCCTTCGAAGGACCTAGAACTGGGACTACAAGATTGTCCCTGATGTGCACCCAAGTTGAATTATTATGAATGGTTTTGGTATTGGTTTTGTCAAAATGTTCGAAATGTTGAATCAAGGTGTTGCAGGCGACCATGTACACTACGTATGTACCTCTTTCTAGCGGATCAACCTGCTATATGCCGACCAGTTCTGATTTATCATTGGTCAGATTTCTACTCGGGATGAGGGGAATGGTGGAAATGTTATTTAATGTGGGGGTCAGGTTACTGCAGTTAGTCCAAAAGTGTGTGCTGAGTCACAAGCTTGGGAAGTCGCGGGCTGACGACGGACGACGGGCTGGGCTGTTATCAGCTTGGGCTGAACTCGTCAAGGGAAAGGACCCCTCCAACGTGAATTCAAAATGCATGTTCCCTCCAATGAGACAGCGTATAACCTTGAAAATAGAAGGCGAACAAACTCTCATCTCTCCATCGTAGGGCTTAAACGTCATAGGACAACTCCTGCGTCCTTTCTGTTTCTTCTCCTTTCCCATCTACCAATTTACTCACAATAACTTGTTGCCTTGGTTTACTTTTGTTACCATTTCACAAACATCAGGAGTCAAGCTAACAAATCGCAAGAAAGGGGAAAGCTTGTCAATATTTATTTCCCACCATCCACCATCTATCGTCAGACTTGCACAACTTCCCAGTATCAACCCACCACGCCGCCTTTATCGCCACAACGAGTTATATCAAACCTGCACCAAGTTCTTGATTTGGGCATCGAGAAATTCAAGTAATACGACCGGATAGGACAGCTTTGAGCAAACACACAATTTAAAGTAGAAGCAAGGATGGCCGAACTAGATGCGACGGATGCAGCAGATACTGTAAGTTCAAACTTGACTCGTCTTATCATTTTTTATTTTTCTACATTTTCATTGTCTCCATCCTACCGAGCCTCCTATTTGGGAACGCGGGATGGAAATTTGCCTGATCGATTTCGACCTCACGCATTCGATCGGGATCGGGGACGGCGTTTCGCTACTGCCAAGCATTACTGGGCATTTACTGGTAACACCCCTCCATGGACTCCATGGATACACGAAGAAAAGAGAGGCAGAGTCCTAAAAGTACAGTGCCTTTTGTACCTGGCCTATGCCCTAGCGGCCCTGGAGAACCTTAAAAATTCCCCCACGAAGCGATAAAGGAGGGGCCAAACGAGGGACAATCTTTGCCCCTCTGAAATTTATATGGGATAAAGATGGAAAGTACTGTGGTACTGTGGGCAATTTAGCCCCACCACAGCATGACTCCGGGCCACATTGAAAATTCCGAGACTGCAACAGTCACTGGAAGAGTCATACTTTCTCTACATCCTACATTCTACACATTTCGCACCTGTATTTCAATTCAACTTTCGACTTCGACGATAATTCGACCTTCGTTATTAGCGCACTCGGTCCGGTCCGATATTATCCCGTCTGGAACCCTCTTTCATTCAATTAGTTTTCCTACTCTACTGGATTATTTCATATCAATTATTATTAACGCGATTCTAACCAGCAACAGGAACGTCGTCCCTCCATTCCCGACCGCAAACAACGAAAGTCCGTCGTCTTTAATTCCGAAGCCCTCGTAGTCGAACCCGACGGTAAAATAGTCACCATGGCTTCTGAAGAGACCAAGGATACCGCTATCTCTCATACTCCCCGTACGCCGCCGCTCTCAGCAGCTCTTGGGGCCTTCACTGATTCGAAAGAAGCACCTGTCGAAGACGCCGCACCTCTGGCCGAAGAAGGTGGCCTCGATCTTCTCAAGAAGAAGAAGAAGAAGCCTAAGAAGACCGAGGATGCGGATGGGGCCGAGGCCGACGGTGCTGCCGATGGAGCGGCTGACGCTGGAGGTCTCGACCTCACCCTGAAAAAGAAAAAGAAGAAGAAGGCGCCTAAGGCTGGAGAAGGCGACGAGTTCGCTGCCAAGCTTGCGGCTCTCAATATCGATAAGGAGGGTGGTGATGCTGAGGGCGCTGCCGACAAGTCCGAGGAGCAGACCGGAGATATGGAGAAGGGAACTGGTATCTGGGGTCACCAGGAGACCAAGGCGATCAGCTACGACTTATTACTCAGCCGCTTTTTCAGCCTGCTGGCTCAGAAGAACCCCGACCACGCCTCAAGCGGCACCCGAAGTTACAAGATCCCGCCTCCTCAGTGCCTGCGTGAAGGCAACAAGAAGACCATCTTCGCCAACATCCAGGAGATTACTAAGAGAATGAAGCGAAGCGAGGAGCACGTTACCGCCTATCTGTTCGCTGAGTTGGGTACGAACGGTTCCGTTGACGGAAGCAGACGACTGGTCATCAAAGGTCGATTCCAGCAGAAGCAGATCGAGAACGTTCTGCGAAAATACATCAGTCAGTCATCTCTTACCAAAATTCGTCGTATCTTTTTCATTACTAACTAGTGATAGTCGAGTACGTTACCTGCAAAACGTGCCGATCTCCCGACACCGAACTCAACAAGGGAGAGAACCGTCTCTACTTCATCACCTGCAACTCGTGCGGATCCCGTCGGTCCGTCACCGCCATCAAGACCGGTTTCTCCGCCCAGGTCGGCAAGAGAAAGAAGATGCAGGGTTAAGCTACGGCCGCGTTCCGCAAGCAAGGTTTTTAATGCTGTTGATATGCCAGGACTTTCTGTCTTCATATGGGTTCTTCGCGCGGTGTACTTGGGTTACATCGCTAGTTAGTCACTAGGGAGCTAGACTGCAAAACGGCAAATGGGAAAATGTCTTTTTTTTCGTACGATGAGATACATTATATGGTCTGATTGAATCATGTGTGATTGTGACGGGATTAATGTCTGACTGTAGGGATTTCCCACGTGGCTATTTGAGTCTCTACCTACTCATTGGATCAAGCATAGTCATCCAGTCCTCTTTGGTGTATAGAGTATCTTTACAATTATTATACGTAGGCCAACAATTGTGGGATTCGCGTATATGAAGCCCTTGATCGAATCGTTGATTTAGACATTCATCGTTAAGGGGATCGACCAACTACAAACACAAAGAGGTATCTATTAAATCTATGATAAATATATATGAAATTGAAATTGTGATGGCTTGAGGGCATTCCTTATTTCTCGGCCGGAAGCGAGTGGTGTTTGATCTGTGGTTGATTCGTATCCAAACAAGGGAGTAATCCCCGGCCCATGTTGTTTCTGCGAGAGTGTAGGTAGGCATCCTTGATCTAGAATTTATAATACTGGTATAAGTTGCTTAGATCGTACTTCATCGAAAAGATTCTGGTTCTATCGTTATGAATGGGAAATCCCGGCCAGCGGCGGTTATTAAACTCGATTCTTAGATTGAAAAGACAGCTTTACGATAGCTTTTCGTACGGATTCTTTTTCTAGTGTCTTTGCAGGAAAGTGGCAGTCGCCAGGCAATTCCGCACATATCTCATCGCCGTGTAGCTCCGAGGGTTCCCTTTCTCCTGGCAATTCTACTAATCCAGTGGTCCTATCAATTCCTTGAGTCCGGATCCTTGTATACGACGGAGTTGTTCGTGGAATGGTATTATATTCGCCAAACCGCGACTCTTTTCCCATCTCTTCCATATGACAAGACCAAGTATTGTAAGAAATGTGGTTGTGACAGCAATGATGATACCGATATTGACTTTCATGCCAAAATCATCTTTTTCCGGGTCGGGATTGTCGTCAGATGGCGATGGCGATGGCGGCGATAATGGCAATGGTGTTGTTGCAACTGCGATGTACCCGAAACCTTCTCCGGCCCGAAATGTCGACGGCGACGATTGCTCTATGAATGCAATCTTGCTTATCGACGATGGCTGGCCTGATGCTGAAGTTGCAGATGGAATTGGGGCGCCGAGCCCGTCAAATGTGACCGTGTTTGACTCATCAGTTGAATAGTCAAGTTTGATGGGAGCCATTGCAACCTTGTTGTTGTATAGGTCAACGACAGTATAGACCGTGCGAAGCAAATGACTACTCAGGAAGCCCACGTCGTAACCTTTGGTTTCCGAGACTCCAAACCTGCACATGTCCTGTCCGAAAGAATTGAACAGCTGGCGAAGTTTCTCAGGGGGCGGGACGACTAAACTTGCCATAGTAACATTAACCTTGAACGCTTCCGATCCTCCAAAGCCGAATGTAAAGTATCCTGGGCTATTCCGCATATTGCATGGTATAACAGTATATTCATAGTCGCCGGTCTCATCATGTCGCACAAAAGCTCCTGTTATATTTCGTATTTGTGCTGCGAGGTAAGGTGATAGCCATATGTCGTCTCCTAGTTTGATGCGGACTAACAATGGCCCTTGGACCCAAATTTCATCCGTGCCTGTAGGGCTATTGACTGAAAGCGAGGTCATTGCGATTGCAAGTACTGGCATTTCATCTTCGGAAATAATTACCATCTGTTGTGGTACGGCGGGTTGCACTTCTAGACTGTCCTGATCATATGTATCTAGACTGACGAGGTCTCCCTCATAGCGATTTGTATCGATGGCGCCGAATAGTATTCCTCCCTTGTAATCATCTAAACACTATATATTAGTTTCATATTAGAGAATTCTCCATGATGTCAGTATATGTTTTCAAATACCCACTTTCATCTTGAAGCCACAGACTGAAGGCGGGAGTTGGAATATATTCCTGAGATACCATAAGATCAAGTATGTTCTCATAACGAGTGTAGAGATCGCCAAGTAGGTAAAGGAATGGTAGGGATGGCTCTATATTGGCGACTTCTGGTGTGTTGCCCGGGAATATCGTCGCATAAGTTGGAGGCGGCATTGGATTATATGATAAGAGCATGGTATAGCCCATCCCGGGTACACCACCAAACCCAAGTGTATCAGCAAATAAGATGCCCGTCCAAGACTCCAAGTAGCGACCGTATATCATCTCTATATTGAATGTAGAGCTCAGATTCTGGTTGACTTGATCATAGTATAATGAAAGTTAGAATGAAGCTGCCTTCATCAAGGATTATACCGTGATAGGACACTAACATGATCCGAAACGACATCCATCATAAGTGTCCGTGGTGTTGACACAAGTTGTTGAGTTTGTAGATGGCAATAGTGTATAGTTGGTGAAGAAAGTTTCGAATTCGACTCTCACGGTTATGTTCTGGCCTGGCGTCCCAACTTGAATCTCGGTTATGTACTCAGCCACTTCATCTGACCATTGTAAGTCGAGCAGCACTTGAGCAAGAGATAAATTGAAAGTAGCTAAGACCGTAAGTGATCTTAGAACTGCGAGTTGATGCATCGCCCACGGCCTGGTGTTGGCGTCACATTCCTAGGCAGAAAGGGGGAAAAGCGAGTAAGGAATATGGATATTCCAAGGAAAGAGAATGAGGTATGGTCACTCATCTTGAACTCCGGGGATCGGAATCCCTTGGGAACTAATATAGACCTAGCTTGTCATTGCAAGCGCTTGTCCAACGAACCAACGGAGTATATATCCATCCGTTTTAGAAAAGAAAGCAGTGGTTATTCACTGGTAGGAGTTTTACCCAATGGCGATGGTAGTGTTACTGCATATAAGCCTCATCCCAACCTCTGACCATCTGATTCAGTCGAATAGCAGTTCATGATTCTTTGAAAAAGGTGGCTTGCAGATGACGAAACCGAGATAAGGGAGACCCTGAATAGCTGAAGCCTCGACAAGACTCTGTGACAAGGTAGTATTTTTAAAGATGCATATGAGGCCTTGCATGTATAGAACTCAGGCAGGTGAGCCTACGAGGGTAGCCTTGGAAGTATTAGATGGAACCGGTTTTGAGGCTCGAGGGTTAACTGGTTGAATGGATGAATGGATGTAAGAGGTGTGAAATCTCACACATCATCTCATCATTTAAGTAAAGCCCCAAGAATAAATCTGATCTTAGTTGAAACTTGAGTAGTGAGGTAACGAAATATCTTCACGCTCAAAAATAAAACAATGAGTGATTTCTTAAGTGTTTAAGAGTTGAAGAGGTGAAGTTAGGAAATATCAAGCCACAGGAGACCAATGGATAAGTATGATTGGTGGATATGTCCGTATCGCCGGCTGGCGATTGCCGCCCGGGTAACCAATTAAGTCTCATTTCACCCGTTGACAGCCGACGTTCTCGGCAACCAAAGCCGTTAACCTTAAACCAATATGTAACCCCGTAGCTGCAGCTATCCGCAAGTCACACAAAGCTCCAGGGCTGCTACCTTCCAAGGTTCACACTCACTCCTGACCAACATACGTTAATACTGTGCCTCAATATAACGACGAAGCTAGATGTGAAACGCTCTATGCAGTATCACACTTACCAAACTTGCACCAACTCAAGATTACTCATCTAAGCTTTACTTTCATTGGATTTCATTGGGTTTCTTCCCAACCTGCTCATCGGAGACGGGGAGCTTCTTTGGGCGAACCAACATGTCGCAGTCTCAGCTGCTCAAGGGCCAATCCGGCTTGCCTGTTGACAACCCGACGAAGTCATATTGGCTCAAAGAGCCCTCGACCAAACTCTTAGGTCACAGAACGACGAAAGAGTTACCCCGCTCTGCCGATGTCGTTATCGTCGGAAGCGGCATCACGGGGAGCTTCGCCGCTCATTTCTTGAAAGAACTACGTCTCGATTTAGATGTCGTGGTGGTCGAGGCAAGAGAGGCCTGTTCAGGGGCTACAGGCAGAGTGAGTTAATTAATGGAACTTTTCGGTTTGGAAGAAATATCTCCAAGCATCTCCGGACTAGGTGTCTTGATTCTTTAACGTATCTCTGACACCCCCTTTTCCTTCTCATTATTATACCCCCAAATATTATGGACGATGAGACCTCTTGGAATATAGACGCCGGCTCGATCGGATTTATTTCTACTATCTAAATAAAGATTCAGACTCGATCCTTTTTCTTACACGTACTATAAACAGCTTCATCTACGCAACACCTCGCCCCTTAAATAATACTTAAGTCAATACTAACTCATCCACCACTCCAGAACGGAGGTCACTGCCAGCCCGCAATCTACGCCGCAGAACCACATATAGCATCCTTTGAACTACGCAATTACTACTTCCTCAAGGACCTCGTCGAGAAGTTCTCCATTCCATGTGACTGGCACACTACCAGCGGCGTGCACGCCTTCTACTCTCCAGTGCTCTTCAAATTCATCCACAGCTGCGTCCAGGAACTGATCGATGAGTACCCGGATCTCGCCGCTAATGTGGCCCTGGTCACCAAAGCTAAGCACCATCAGGGTGAAAATGCTGGTGACGATAGTTTGGAAGGCACGCCGGCGTACCTCCTTGAAGGCGAGCGTCGTGAGCTCACTCTCGACGCTCTGCGGATTCCCCATGCTGAGGGCGCCGTTGTACAGTGGAATGCCGCAAGCTTGTGGCCGTACAAGCTCGTCGCTTTCATTCTCGAGCGACTTCTCGCCGCCAACGACGAGAAAGGTGAGGGCAAAGGATCATTCAACCTACAGACCAACACACCCGTGACGGGACTCTCTCGCGCCGAGCCTCCAAGTCTTGGCAGCCCGGGAGGTTCTAAACCGACATCAATATGGACGGTTCACACCCCTCGTGGCACCATCGCCACTTCACGGGTCCTGCTAGCGACGAACGGCTACACATCGCACCTACTCCCACAATTCACCAACTTGATCGTGCCAACGCAAGGCCAAGTCTCCGCTCTCGAGCCTCCGGAGAAGCCCTCTTCCCCTACCGACCCACCACTGGATATAAAGCACACATACTACATCGAAGGCGAGCCCGACGCGCCCTACGAGCGAGACGACTACCTAGTCCAACGCCCGCCTGCCTCAGCCGAACTCGTATTCGGGGGCGGCCGACGACACGCCAAAGGCCGAGGCATCGCCGTATGGGACGACAGCCAGACCGACCCGGCGGTATCATGGTACCTTCGGGGAGAACTCAGTTCCTCCATCGACCTATCTCTGCACCATCCCCCATCCCAACCCTCTCCCCCCCACTCATACTCAACCCAACCAACCCAAGAACACAAACCCCTCTCTAAAAAGCAAGACCTGCACCCGACGCACGAGTGGACCGGCATAAGTGAGTAACATCCAGAGTTCTTTCTTCCCCTTCTTAGTATCATTTCTGCTCGCTTGGGAGTACAAGCTCCCGAGACATGCGTCAAATGAGCCAATCTCCTTCCTAAGCAAGTAATTACTAACTCCTGTTGTTATAGTGGGGTACTCTAAGGACTCGCACCCCTGGGTCGGCGCGGTCCCCGCCTCCGCCGGCGGCGGCGACGGCCTATACCTGTGCGGGGGGTACACGGGGCACGGTATGCCGAACGCGGTTTTATCCGCCAAAGCCGTCGTCGACATGATGTACGGCGGCGACGACGCCGTTATCGACTTACCCCTCGAGTACGAGCTGACCGAGGATCGGTTGGCGCGCTCGAACCTGCTGGAAGAGGTTGTCGATGTTGATGCTAAGGGAAGTTTATATGCGGATTTCGGCGGCCGTTAGAGCTGTTGGGTGGTCTACTATAGGAGTTGGAGTTGATTTTCATGATGATGGATGTCTAGTACATATAAGGCCTTAGATGTTATGTAGATAGATGTAGATGAGATATCTTGTGTACCTAACTAGCATGTAAACGACATTCACCGCAGTCATAATACATACCTACTAAGCAACATAATCATACCCATTTTATTGTCACATGTCACTTTCAGCGCAATGTTTCATTCATTCGTGATTACCCGCTAGCTACCAGCGAACCACCACCGAGCACTGCTTCCAAAACAAATCGACGAGGACTACCTTATCTCCCCTGCCTGCAGGTTCTGATAGCCCTATCACGTCTGTGTAACGGTCGAGCCTTTTTCCCATTAGACAGCCGATGAGACCACCGTCGGAAATGCCTTGCAGACAAGATCGCCCTCCTTCCGTTGCCATCGTCGTCATCGTCCTACAGATACTCGCCTTCTTCCTTCGGGGTATAACAAACTCCATTCAGTTTCCCTTACGTTTCATTCAATAACTCCAACGCAGATGCTTTCCCTAGTTCCGTATGCCCATCCCATTTTTCTTTTCGCGTCAAAATGCCATCCCGTCAGCTGTCATCCTTGCCGAATATTTTCGTGTTCGGCGGTCAAGTATATGGTTCGTGAGTTTCCAGTATGTCTAAAAAGGGGACCTAAGGCGTCTGGCGTCGCCCGGGAAAAGAAGTAAAATTCGTGAGGCAAATTCGTGTCGAGGAGATTTAGGAACCGAAATTAAAATCCGAGTCATCCTGGTAATCCTTCCTCATCAACTATCATCAAAACTGGCTTTCAGGAAGTTACACATCTCATATGGAACAATGAACCTGTAGAACCTTCCTGAATGCTTGTTTGTGATGTCATCGACGAGCTCCGAGAGCGAAATGTGTGTTTGGGAGGCCGGTTCTAATCAGCCTCAGCCAATTGCATAATCAACTTAGCTGCCATGTCGAGGAAAGGGAAGGGGCTCATAACGGCCTTTTCTTCCAGAAGAGTCCCGTCGAGCCTTTCGTAGCCTGTGCATTTGAAGTCTACGAGGTAGACCTTGTCCTTGGGGTCCATCTCGTATATCTGGATATCCATTCGCATCCAGACAAAGTCTTGCTTGCGTTTGTCCATAACGGAGTAGACGAAAGTGTTGTCGTCGGAAGCAGCTTCGGCAGTAACGTTTCCGGAAGAAACTGATGACCTTCGAATGTCTGAAATTGGATTAGATGAGCATCTCAAAAAAAATCTAAATTGACGGACTTACCATCTTTCTTCCAGCGACATACTATATGCCAAGGATCGGCAGGCAATCTGTAGTACTTGATAGGGTCAAACGTCTCAAAGTCGATCTCGTCGGCCGACATGCCTTCGTACGGATTGCCCTCTTCTTCGTTAGGCGTCTTAGCATACGGGTCCCTGAACTGATCAGTATCTTTGACTAGATTACGCCCGTTGCTCTTTGCAATACTTACGCAGGATCCGGACCATGCACTTTTTCGTAATCTTCGTCCACGACCCAGGTAGCGCCAAGCTTGGATAAAGACTTATAGATGCATAGCAAAGCCTCAAATGGAGCATTCCGGGATCTTATACCAAATTGCCACCGGACTTGCTTGCTTCTCTTGGGTGCGACCGGGGTCATCGTCTGTGGGTGGTATTGGCTATCGTCAAGTCTCATGGCGCTCTTAGAGTGGGGCTTGAGGCGGCGAGCCGCTTCTTGCTGCTCAGCAGGCGTTCTAGGCTGCAGAGGAACATCGGGCACCGGTTGAGCGTCTAATGGTTCTTCGATGCCAGCGTTCTGCCGCTCAAGGTACTTTTTGTGAAGCGAGGGCAAACTTGTCGGTAGAATTCCGACATGGCTCACGTATCCACGGGGAGAAGAGCTCGTGATTGTGGAAGTGGTAGAACGAGCTGAGTCGGCGAGCGGGCTAGCTTGAGATTCACTGGGGTAATCGACTTGCGATTCCCGCTTGCTGTCCAATGTTGTTTCGCCTAGAGCTTCTGCGACACTACGCATTTGATCCTCGGCTTCTACATTCGGGGGAGAAGTGGCAAAGTAGGGGTTGTCGGCACCTGTTCCGTAAGCAGCTATAATGAGTTAGTGATACTCCGAACTCCTTTGGCGCAAATTGACGGCCGGGGGATGCTTGAGAAATACGGGCCAACTTACGGTTCACTTGCATGAGTTTATTCTCACGAACGATCATGTATGCATCCTTAATAGCAGACGGTTCATCGGCCTCAAGGGCTTCCTGGACGTCGCGTTTGCCGTAACCCATCGTTTTACTAATCTTCTCTGTAACTTCCTCGTGGAGCTTCTCCTGGACTTTAGGAGGGGCGTTGGGTGCGATGTCACTTGGTCTGATGGCTCTGTTGGGGTCAACGCCAGTGTTGAGGAATTCCTCGACAGGAGGAGCGAGGTACGGAGGTAAATCCTTTAGGAACCAAGGTTCTTGCCTAATCTCATCGATGACGATACGCTGCACAGGATTAGTCTGCAGCATTCTGCGGATAAGACTAGCTGCGTCCGATGGAACCCAGTGAGGGACGGTAAAGACACCCCGCTGAATTTTCGAAAATAGACTGGGGATGTGGTCGTCGTCGAAAGGAAGTCTGCCAACTAATAGGACGTATAAGATGACGCCGCAACTCCAAACGTCTACTTCTGGTCCAGCATACAACTTCCCACTGATAACTTCTGGCGCCGCATAGTTAGGGCTACCGCAGCTAGTCTTGAGGAAATTCCCATCCGTCATAATATTGCTCAGACCGAAATCAGCAATTTTGACGTTGAGGTTTTCGTCAAGTAAAAGGTTCTCGGGCTTCAGATCTCGATGCACGACCTTGTGTCTGTGGCAATACTCGACAGCGCATATCATCTGTTGGAAGAATTTTCGGGCTTGGTCTTCGGGTAGTCGGCCGTGTTTAACAATATAGTCGAAAAGTTCCCCGCCGGCATATTCCAAGACCATGATAATCTCGGCTGGAGTCTTAATCACAGTGTAGCTGTTGGGAGATTGGTTAGAAAATTCGAAAAAACGAGTGTTTCTATTGTCTGTATCACTTACAGTTTGATGATATGGGGATGTCGGAGCAGTTGCAAATATTCGATCTCTCGTTCAACCCGACCTACCATATCTCTGCTGATTAACTTCTTACGCGCGATAATCTTGAGAGCGACCTTTTGGCCGGTAGATCTGTGTACGGCCAGCTTGACCTTTCCGAAAGAACCTTCTCCTAATGTTCTAATAATATTGTAGGCGCCGATTCGCTGGTCGGTTTTGGACTTCTCTCGGTTCTGCGATGCCTGCTCGGCAAGCATGCTGGCAGCTCGAGCTCTGCCGTTTGAGCCATCGTTCGCGGGGCGAGTGACATTAATTTCGGGTACTCTACCGCCGTTAGCATTCTTTTGTCGGATAAGAGACGGAGATAAGGACATGGAAAGCTCTTCCTCGTCGAAGCCTCGTGAAGCCATCTTGTGTCGATAAGACTATTGGTCTCTAATTGATGGCGAGGTTGATGAGAATCGTCATGAAGCAACGTTCAACAACGAGGGGCTCTTCGACTAGGGGCCAGTAGCCGGGGTCGGGGAACAGGGGGAAGGTGAGTGGATGATAGAGCTGTAGGGTAGCGATGCACGCTTGGCGAGAGTCTGGTGTCTGGGATTCTTGGCACCAACTGCAGTCTCATTAGCTCATTAGCGCATTTGCTAACATTGAATCCACCCAGGCAGACTGAGAATGTATAGGGTACCCGATTTTGTAACGGACCTTAGGCGGATTTAAATATGATTGCCATGTATCGTAGACTTAAGCACTAAATATATAAACATGGAATTTCTCGTGCGTTTAAATGTTCCGAGGAACATTGAATGATCCAGGTACTAAACCTAAGACTTGTTGAGTGATGTCAGCACGCTACTCGCTTTGAGGCTCTAGCTTAAAGGGTCTCAGAGGGCTGAATTGTTGACTAGACAGAGTTTTTTTTTTGCCCAAATACCGTCCATAAATCTACTATTTTGGATGACTGTGGCAATTAGACGCTTGGGGAAAAATAGGCTCACACTAATAATAGTAGCAGCACAGACAATTGCGTCTAGCCTGTGCCTTGTGAAGTAAGGGATCGTTTTTGTTATACTACGTAAGAAGCTGCATAGGGTTGATGAATTTTAAGATTGACGAGAAGAAAAAAATAAATAAATCTTGGAACCAAGCACATTTAATAATGTATGTATTAAGTATAGATCTCAGAGGAAATGACGGCCCGTCACATCCGGTACTATTGGTAGCCATTGCCTGAAGTCTAGAACTCACATGTCAATGTCGAACGACCTATGCAGCTCTTTCCTGCTGTCCCAGCCTTAGAAAGGTGCCACAGATCCGCTTAGGGTAAAGGAAGTCCCAGAAAGAGCCACTAGCATACGTGTTTTATGTATGCTTACCTAATTGGCAGGTATCGTCAGGGCAGGAAGTCTTTGATTTGGTGGCTTGTGATACCTACCACCGAAACAATGCCCGGGTGGACTTTTGAAATTGTGCAATTACGTACCTACGCATGTAGGTCTCAAAGAGCAGAGTCGACATCCCGCTAATACCCAGCAATACCCTTAGTCCTAGTTTACTTTTAAGTCTGAAGTCGACCCATCTCATTAGTGGACTATCTATACAATTTATTCTGCTTCATAATTCGTACAAAGAATTGTGCGGCGGATATGATAATGGATGTAGCTAGGTAGGTAGTTATCTGGAAATACCTTAGGTTGGGAAATTTCGCTTTTCTCCTTGACAGAAGCCTATTGCATGGTACAACGGCATTTACCAACTAATCTGATATGCATGTGGGTGTGTTAGGGTGTGCTAGGAAAGCATACGTTAGTATACTAAGCTCTTTGTTGGGACTCGTTAGTCTTAACGACTCTCAATATTTTTGTCATTATCACTCTGTTCCTCTTGTTCCAATCTTTCAACAAGCTTTGTCCTGAGAAAGTCGCTGAGACCTAGGCTGCGTATGTGCAAATGCATGGTTAGCTGAGGTCGGAGGTGCCAGTTTGGGGATTCCCGAAAGCTTACATTCCCTCGTTGGTAACGATGCGATATGTCCCGCTGGGCTGGAACTCTCCTATAATGTTTCCAGAACCATCAACCTCAATGCTACCAAGAATATCCTCTGGAAATGCTATTCTGCCATAGTCGGGTGGATTTCTCAAGTCGCTGAGATGGATATGTCCTCCTACTCCTGCGCCCCCAGCGCCTCCTTGAGCGCTTGCTCCGCCGCCGCCACCTAAACCGGACGCCGTTCCTTTTGTACCTCGCTGCTTTCGCTGCTGAGGGAAGAATGCACCGCCCGAACCGAGCGTTGCTCCACCAGGCCCAGCAAAGGCTTTTGCTTGAGCTAGAAGGTCTGGGTCCTGAGAAGCATGATTCCGAAGAACATCCATCAAGATGGGTAGGAATTTCTTGTTCTCACGAAAGGAGTCGGGCTTTGGTGGTAGAGCGGTTGTATATCCAATGTTTACTGTAGAGCTTGGCGGATTGGTACCAAGATATGTGAGGATGTATCCATCTTGAACACCCACCTGATTCGTACGGAATGCTTTCTTGAAGAGCAATGTGAGCGAGAAAATCCAGTTAAATATCGATGTTTGATATGATGACATATGGGGTGTTACTGACGATGTGGGGGTTGCTACTCAACGTAGAGAATCCTCGATGCGATAATAGATTCCTACATGTTGGAGCTACCCGAATTCGTGACAACAGCATCTTGAGGTTGTCAATTGGTGGTTTCTACCATCAAAAATGGAAATTTCAAGGTTATTTGTAGAGCTTTAGGGGTTTGAAGCTCCCACTAACAGCACTGAGTGACGTAGTGTTCCCTGCAGATATAGTGGAGTAGGGTGAAGAAAAAAAAGCTCCAGGGCTTCAGAAGTGCCCCCGCGCGGTGATTAGTGGACCCCTGTAGGCCATTAAGTCATTAACGCGTAAAACGCGGAGGACGCGCTTTCTTGTTCAAGACCCATCGAAATATCAATTATCAAATCAAAATCGAACTCTAAATCATTATCTACGAGACCACATGCAAGATTGTGAAGATTGTGTATTGGTTCATTTTTGTGTACTTATAGCTAAAGAAATGAGAATTTCCACAAGCCAAAATAAGTCACAATGCAAGGAAACAAGTCCCTAGCTGCGTCAATCTTTGCACCGAAGACGCCTGCTCCCGCGAACCCAATTCCATCTTCGTCACCAGCGTTTGGAACTCCCGCTCACACCCTCAAACCTTTTGCTATAGCGCCGCCGACCAAAGCCACCATCCTACCGATTCTCCTTCCACCTGCCACTCTCAGACCTCTAGCATTCCGAACTTTTACCAAGAAGCATAGCTTAACGCTTACCTCCACCGCCTTACAAGAATTGGCAACGTTCATCGGCCGACATTGCGGTTCAGGATGGCGCGAAGAGGGGCTAGCAGAGAAGGTCCTAGAAGAGACGGCAAAGAGCTGGAAGAACAGAAATGGAGGTGTTATAGTGGATGGAGCCAGTCAAGAGCTGAAAGACATCCTCAAAACACTAGAAGGCAACATGAGTGGTGGGAGAATAGTAACCGGACGAGAACTAAGTCGACAAAATAGCCTGGCCCTGGATTCTAGTCAGGACCTCGATTTGTCTAACACAAGACTAGGGCTCAGACCATCAAAGGCTCTGTCTCGCAATGATACTGAGACGAGCTTTGGCATGTCAGCGCTAGGTGTCGAGGAAAACGAGCCAGAGGAAGAAGGTCTCAACCACCCGAGGCATTGGCTGAAGGTTGTCAGTGCATATGACCAACCGCGCATGTTATACAATGTTGCGAAGAAACACTTTGAAAAGTAGCTAAGCATCCCCAACCATTTACTAAGGTATCAAGGCGGCTTACACTACTCTAAGGGACCCCTCCAAACCATCTTTAATGCCGCCAGCATCCCACAAGACAACTCTATTCCGAAATAGATATAACGTCATACACCAAAGACTCCTCCGAAATGAATCCTTCCAAAGCTCGACCGTAGCAACAACTAAAGCGGCCCCCTCCCTCAAACGATCCAATTCCTCTAGTCTAACATCCCAACAAACCTATAAGATTACACCGATCGCAAACCTCCTCGGTCGACATGGTAGCCATCACATGCTTTTGGGCCTACTTTCGGTCCTCCCAACAGGCGGGCTAGCAATAAGCGACCTAACCGGAACGATCTCCCTCGATCTATCTCATGCGGTAGCCATACCCGAAGATTCGGCGTGGTTCACACCCGGCATGATCGTACTCGTCGACGGCGTGTACGAAGAGGAGGAAGAATCGACGGGCAAGGGCCTAGGAGGTAGCAACGGTGTAGGTGGTATCATTGGTGGTCGTTTCCAAGGCTTCTTCCTCGGCCAACCGCCCTGCGAGAAGCGCAAAGCAACCCTCGGCGTCGTCACCGGCCCCGACGACCACACCATCGGCGGCGGGTTCGGCTGGATCGACTTCCTCGGCGTAGGCAGCGAGCGGGCCGCGGGTCCCAAAATGCGCAAGCTAGAAGCCCGTCTCGCGCGACAAGCACGCCAGCACCTCTCCCACTCCGACCCCGACACGCCCAGCCGGACCCGCATCATAATAATCAGCGAGCTAAACCTCGACCAACCGCGGGCCCTGCAAGCCCTCCGCAAGATCCTAACGCTCTACGCGACGGAGCCCGAGGGGTCAACGCCCATGTCCTTCGTGCTCGCGGGCAACTTCACGCGGCACGCGGTGATGGCCGGCGGCGGCGCCTCGGGCGCCTCCGTCGAGTACAAGGAGTACTTCGACGCGCTCGCCTCCGTGCTCTCCGACTTCCCCACCCTCCTCTCCGCCTCCTCCTTCGTCTTCCTCCCCGGCGACAACGACGGCTGGGCCTCTGCCTTCGGCGGCGGGGCCGCTGTCCCCTTGCCCCGCGGAAAAGTTCCGGATTTGTTTACGAGTCGGGTAAGGAGGGCTTTCGCGACTGCGAATGCGGAGGCCGGGATTGGCGGGGTGGGGGCCGAGGGGAGGAAGGGCGGGGAGGCTATTTGGACGACGAATCCGGCGAGGGTGTCGGTGTTCGGTCCGAGTCACGAGATTATCCTGTTCCGGGATGATATGTCCGCGCGCTTGAGGCGGACCGCGGTTAGGTTGAAGTCATCGAAGTCCGCTGACGAAAACGAATACGAACACGAGAACGAGGGACCTAGGGATACAGACGATGTGGATATGGACGATATGGACGTTGATTCAGCTCCAATGAACGCGAAATTGGCGGCTAGAGCTAAGATGGAAATCCCGCATGATGTGCACTCGGCGAGGAAATTGGTTAAGACTGTCCTGGATCAGGGGTACTTGTGCCCTTTCCGACATGCGATTCGTCCTGTCCACTGGGATCATGCTGGGGCGCTGCACTTGTACCCGTTGCCTACGGCTATGGTTCTCGCGGACCCGACGGCGCCGCCGTTTTGTGTTACGTATGAGGGGTGCCATGTCATGAACCCTGGAGCCGTGCTAGTGACTGGGCGGAGAGGCGTGGGGAGATGGGTTGAGTATGAGTTAGGGGGCACGGGGAGAATAAGGGAGTGTCTGTTCTAGAGATGCTTGCGACAGCGAGGGGAAAGGGAGAGGGGAGGGAAGATATGAGTGTTTATATCCGAAATGTTAATGTTAAAAGGTATCAGTAAGCGCCACGATGATGAATGAAGGCATAGCATAGCATTCCGCAATACGATGAAATCACGAAATTCAAAGCTTGGGAGCTTAGTTCACTATTTTTTCATCCGAGGCAAAAGTATCGTTTAATCAGATTTTTATTAAGACCGTGATGGGACATTAAGTACGTTTCGGCTCGTTTTCTCCACAGCATCGTCGTCCATGCTGTTTGGCTTGCAGCCATTAAAAAGGGCGTAAGCAATCTAGAAAAACTATGTACGTAGAAAAAACCGCGAGTGGCCGCAAGCTTTCGCATCATGCAATGCTGCTCCCCCAATATAGAAACGGAAAAATGGGGAGATAATCCTGGAGATGTGCGATCCAACGTCGCCGTTTATATAATCTAAATAACGTACTGAAATTCCTTGTTAGCTGAGTGCGAAACGGGATAATAGCGAAAAGAAGAAACTTACCGGAATAAAAAGGTACGGAACACGTCTCTCGTATTCCTTCCACGCATCACCGTACTTGTTCTTGCAGCGCTCAATATCCCGCATGGCGCGATGCGTGATCATGCAGCAGAAAAAGACGGGATAGAACCAGGGGAAGGGGCTGTTAAAACCCGTGATCAAACCCCAGCTAATGGCGAAAAAGGCATCGCAAGTGTAGTGAAGCTTGCGCGCGTATCCCCACCAACCGTCAACAAGAATCTTGTCACCGGTCGCAGTGTCGATATACTTAGGGTTGTCGATGTAGATCCAAGGGAGAGCCGGGAAGGTTTTACGCTTCTCGAGGTTGCCACGCTCTCTAGCTCGGAAGGCGTTCTTCTGTCCATTGGCCTGGTCCCAGACGATGTACACAAAAATGTAGGTGACGAAGAGGGCGGCCAAGGCGTACTTGTTCCAAGCGTATTCGGATGGGTCGTGGTTGGCGAGGTAGAGAGTGCAGTGGCAGTACGAAAGAGGGACGCCAGCCATGTTCCAGAAGATCAGCATGAAACCCCATTTCTCGTAGTACATGTCCCATGTCGTAATAATAAGCTGCTCACCCTTAGAGCAGGCATTAGCATAGAGGTAGTGGGCCATAACCAAGAACAAGACCTCTCCAGAGACGTAACCATAGTTCTCATACTGACGCGCCGCAGCCGCACAGCTCAGTCCAAAGAGGATGAACCAAGGGATGCGAACCTCGTAGAACATCTTGAAGTCGAGGATTCCGAACATGCGAGGGTTGAGCTCAGCTCCCATGAAAAAGTCGTAGATTGGGTAGCCCGTCATTCGGTGTGTCGCGCCACGGAGGATGGCAGAGAAGTATGCGACGAACGCACAGAGAAAGCCGGAGAGGATAGCGACAGACATGAGGGGGCCGAATTCGTCAAGGAAGGTGTAGATCTTAAATACACCACTGAAATGGCACGCGGCCATGACGACGATGGTAAAATAAAAGCTAGCATAGGCAGAGCAGTAGTACTTGAGTTGTTTGCCTCCCTCGTGAGGAAGAGGCTTGCCCTGACCCCAGACACCGGGCATGAACAAATAGCAAGCAGCCTCGAAGACGTAGTAAACCCAGTAGATCTTCCATGCTCGTAGGGAAGGGAATGCGCCGGTGTAAATAAGTTCCCACATGCGTAGGCCGAAGTCAGGGAGAGATTCGCCATTTTCAGGTAGAGGGAATTTGCCATCATAGTAGGTAGCACCGATCCACATGTAGTACATGAGGGTAGGGAACCCGATCATGAGAGCCAAAGTGCCGAAACTGCCTCCGAACTCAAAGACTCCGGAGTGGTCGACTTTCGGGTCCATACCCGGCTTCCAACCATCGACGACCTGGTCCTTGGCATGTCCATTTGCGCTTCCGTTGGTATGTCCATTAGTGTGTCCATTGGCATGGCCATTGGTGTGGCCATTAGCGTATCCATTCGCATGACCGTTCGAGTGTCCGTTAATCTTCGACTCTTTACCATTTCCATTGGTCTCTTCATTAAGGACAGTTGTCAATTTGTCTTCGGGGACGGGACTGAATTCTTCCTCTTTCGTTGGGACATCGGAGTCGTCTATGTTCTCGAGGAATTTACTCATTGTGCGACGTCGCACAGATCTAGATCTAGTGGACCTGCTGGTAGCAGTTTCGGCGGCAGAGCTCGAATCGCCATCATCAGACGCGCCGTCAATAGGAAACTGGGATTTGCGTCGCGTCGAACGGCGACCAGGTGTTTCTACCATGCCATCGAAGAGCTCCTTCTTTCTGCAATGTCATGGTTCGCATTAGCAAATGTTGTCCTCGATGTTGTACTTTGTTACACTTCTCAATTCCAATCTCAATCCCACAAGCCCATAATCCCATCGCGAATCGTCTGATTTTCCCACCGTACAACAAAACACGACACAAAAACAAAAAGTAATTAAAAGGGGAAAATGCGAACATACCGAGGAGTCGCACGCAAAGAGTATCGTGACGACATTTCTAAAATAAAGAAGAACGCTCGAAGTATAATGAAAAAAAGAACTGAAGGAGTGGACGACGGGCAAGTTAGTGCTCATCAAATTGGAAATATTAGAAGTCGTCACTTGAACTTGAACAGAAAAGCGTAAATCAGCTTAAATGAGACCCTGGCCCATTCCATTTCTAGTCACCTTTTTTTTTATTGTTTTGGGATTGGACCTGACTTAATTTTCGCCCGCTTTTTCCGGTAGTCAGGGGCAGCCCGCGGAGAGCGCTTGACGATCTCGAACTTTAACCGAGGATCCACTATTAGTTCCTTCCTCTATTTTACCACTAATATTTAGAGTCTAAGCGATTAGGTAATCCGTGGTCGTCTTTTTCGTGATACACAATCGAACGCCTCAACTTCTATGAAACTCTAAAACTAAACATAATTGAAATGTCAATGAGCCTGAACCATCCGTTCGCAAAAATTTCCATCATCCTTCTTTGATCGAAGGATCAATTCACTCATCAGCAACCTCGCCAACTTAACCTTATCCACCTCCAATCAACAGGCGATTGTGGTCTTGGTCGTCGCGGCCGTCTTCTCGACCCAGGTCCCCAAAGGATGCTATTGGCACAAACGGGCTAGGACCACCATCTTTTGAAATTTTGCAGCTTATTTGCAAACAATTCGAGTCACTCACTGAGGGGCATTTGGAGAATGGGGACTGGTGACGGGTCCCCTCATTCTGACCGCTCTTCTACGGGAGTAGGTGTTGGCAAGCCACCGGGTAGTTGCGGGTCACCGTCGCGAGTTGTCTCGGATACGTCTGGTTTTCTGCGATTACCCGAGTTCAAAACCCCTGTCTCTTTTTTGTCGATTTACTTCTCAGCCGGGTTGGCCAGCGATTTGTGGCGTTTTATCTAGTCGACTTGTCGTCCCGTCCACTTTCTCGGATGTTAATAGTATGCCCTTCGCGCCTCTAAAATAGACCTAGAGTCTAGAGACTTACCGAATCACTATCCACGAGCGAGCTCGAGCAACCTTTTTCTTTAACCTCTCATTTGCACTATGGCTCGACAATGGACGTGCGGGAACGATGCCATGCTCGGTCATGACTACTGGGACCATTTCTTCGTTTGATAATCTGGCAATTAGAGGCTCTTGTGAATGGATCATGTCGTCCACGTATTTCTCTAAACCATCTATTTTGGGCGACCTTTCTGATGGATGCTTGCGATTCTGGCGTTTAGCCAGTTCATCCCTAAGCTTTGCAGCCATCAGCTTATAGTCTTGGAGCTGCCCTTTGAGCATTTTACTAACAAGGTTAGTGGCGAAGCATCATAAAACATCTTACTTCACATACATCTCATCATCCTTCCCGTGGGTTTGAATTTTCTCTTCTAGCTGAAAGCAGCTTGAGAGAAGTACCAGATTGCTTATCGCACTCTGGATGCTCAGCCGTAACTCCGGTATATCAGGCTTCTTCCAAAGCCACAGAAATCGAGCCCAGGGCGTATGGAATGGCGCGAGATTAGAATCATGATCAAAGTTATTGATTTCGACAAAGCGCTGCACAAGATGAGCGAATCCGTCCTTGACCAATTTGCATTGTCTTGCGATCTTGTGAATCAAGTTGGCTCTTGTAGCCTTGTAATTTTGGTTCAGCCTAGTAGCAAACTCCTTCGTCAGGCTATGGAAATAGCCCAAATGGGCAGTGAATATAGAGGTCTCGAGTATGAAAGACTCGATTTCTTTGGGCGCAGAGCGTATAGTTTCCACGCACTTACGTAAGGTTCTTGTCAGTTGTATCATGCTTCCGCTCAGTTGCATGATAGCAGCAAGGCCTCCGATCAGTGTAAGTGCTTCTGCCATATTGCTAAATGACTTATTAACTACAATGAAATGTTCGAGTGGTTTATCCCTAATTCTTCCAGAGAAAGGAGAGGGGACCCTCAACGATATATTCTGTTTATATATTGGCCTTCAATTCAAAAGTTCCCGCATTCAAATCGAGTAAAAGCATAGCCCTCACGGGTTGAGCCTCGGCGTGAGGCTTTGGATAGAATATGGATCAAGAATTCCTTCGATAATTCGACAGGCGACCTAGGGCGATGGCGTGATAGCTCTCCCCGCATATGCCTAGGCTGACTATGTCCGCTTGTGGCGGATAGCTTTGAGGCTCTATGGACCGCCCATGCTGCAGCTTAACTGCACTTCGCCATCCATGGCTTTAATTTTGACCACTCAAACTGCAAATTGACATTAATCTAAGACAACGGGAACTCGAGTCTGGGAGCTGTGTTTTCGGTGAACCTATTGCATTATTTCAAGCAGCTTTCATAATGTCGGCATATTTTCTCCAACTTTTCTCCAAGTCACTATCGTAAAGACCGAGTTTGGGCGTTGCAATTTCGCAACTCGATTTGTTCGTGGTCGTATCTTTTAAGGACGGGATGCATACCACCTATACCTAGGCCCCAGGTACATCCATGAGTATCCTGTCAGCTTATCATCTACTCGCAATCTCAGCTCGCCACAGAAGGGCGCGATAAAAGTCTTTTTTTTAGGCTTACGCCGATGCGGGGAGAGCTATTCTCCGAAAATGATGACGACAGCAGAAATTTCCGGATCGCGAGGCTAAATCTCGCATTTGTTGACCATTACCAACGACGCGATCTATCTCTTTTGAGACACCGAAGACGTACATATGAATCGGAGAGGTTAGATGCTTAATAGTTATCGATTTGATTAGAATATTATTCAGGTTGTTACTATAAGGGTTTAGGTAACGACAGTTAGGTTATCTTCACCTAACTAGCACCCATGGATAGCTATAGATAACTGCTATCGTTTCCGGTTCAGGAAATATTCCAGTGTGGAGTCCACGCCAGAAGACAGGGCTTACGGCAGTACCCGTCTCACCATCACCATCATCACCTACATTAAGATGGACATTATCACCGCCATACAGGTGTTAGAGCAAGAATCACCAACGTTCGCCGATTGGACATCACCGATAACCTCACGCTAAATCCGACCTAACGTACCTAACGTCCGTTATGGAGCCCCCGGATCGAAAGCCACGCGGAGGGCGCATGCTTACCAACCAGGTAAGCAGGTTGCCAGACGTTCCTAGATAAGAATCCCCGCAAAGGGCGCACTCCGGTCCAGCTACTTGGAACCCTGACCCAGCTAGTTCTGACCCAGTTTGATGAGGTTATGAGATTATCTAAAAGTTGCACTTCTTGAACCACAACCCGTCAAAGCGGTCAACAAGGTAGCCAGCCTACTTATGTTGACGCTTCACAAGCTTATTCCACGAACAAGGAAAGGGTCCCTGGATGACAGCCACGTCGTACGTAGTTGATATTCTCTCACGTTCTTATCTTAGCCACCTACCGCTTCGGGGAGACCTCTCGAACAATACTACCATGAGGTACTCCTATCAGATCGAGCGGTCCATGCGAGGCTAGCGACACTTTTTCGTATCGAGATCCCCTACGCCCTATTCTCTATCTATCCGGCCACGAGTAAATGTCATGGCTAGGGCCTCGCTTTCGGCCCGGAAACATGCGATAGCGGCTTCTCATAGGGCCGGCGGGGATTGGGCTCGGTTGTCAGCATGGAATGAGACAATAGGGTATATATATATGGTAGAATAGTCAATAGAGGCCGTTGTTAGTTGCTCGATCTGCAGCTCTGCACGCTTCACTCCAAGTCTTCAAGATGTTCTGGCTAACCCTCGCCGCTCTGGCGAGCCAGGCGGCTACAGCTTCGGCTTCCTCAGCCCTTCCGGTGAAACTTGAGACCCGCTCGGAACTCAACTCGCGTCTCACAAATATTCACATATCGATCGATGTTCCTGTCGACGGCGAGGTGACGTATACCTACGGCCGCTGCAACAACAAGGCCATCAGCGAGGCTCACCACACAGTTGGCCGAGGCACGGGCGCCACGGACTCGCGGATGGTATGGGTTCTACCGGATGATGCGTGGTTCGACGGATGTATCTCAGCATGGGACGAATTGGGATCCCTGATTGGCCGTAGCGAGCCGCAGCGACTCAGCAGGAGGAAGTTAAAGAGACGAGGCGCCAACAGCATCGAGATGTCAAACGCTACCGGTATCGACGCATGGGGACCATGGTTCGACGGCGTCGAGCTGCTCAAGAACAAGGAGATCAGCGCCTTCGATGCTAAGGAGGCCAAGTGCAAGGAGGTGGCTATCGTGGGAGCGGGTATGTCGGGCTTGATGACTTACCTAGTGCTTACGCAAGCTGGCATGACGAACGTGAAGATCATCGAGGCTGCTCAACGACTCGGTGGAAGAGTCCATACCGAGTACCTGACTGGTGGTCCGTTCGACTACTCCTACCAAGAGATGGGACCCATGCGCTTCCCGGAAACCATCGTGTATTCGAACGAGTCTTACAACATCACGGATCACCAATTGGTCTTCCAATTGGCTCGCGAGATGAACAAGATCAACAACTACAACAAGAACTGGAGTGTTGATTTCATTCCCTGGCACCAGTCTAGTCCCAATGGGCTGTACTACCACAACGGCATCAAGTTAGACAACGGATTACCACCAACTGTGACGCAAGTCAGCGAGAATGCTTCGCTGAAGGTCACTTATCCTGATAACCCGTCAACCTCGGCCTTGTCTAGCAAGATCGACGCTATCTCTGCTAATGAGACTTTCATGATTGAGATCGCGACCAACATGTTCAAGGCCCACAAGGACTTTTTGGGTAAGTTACTAACTAGATCATTCAGATTTTGAATCATGTGCTCATTGTAATTCTAGTCAATGGTCTTGGTGGCCTCGGCGGTGATGTCTGGTCTGAATTTGCCTACATGGTGAACTACCTAAACGCCTCCTTAAACGATACCGACGTGCTCAGTGGCGACGCAAGTTCATTCTGGGACTCCCTGTACGAAGGCGTGTATTTCGACGCTGCAACCTGGAAAACCATCGACGGAGGTCTAAGCCGACTCCCCACGTCGTTCCACCCCTTAGTCGACAAGGTCACGACCATGAACCGCAAGATCGAGCGCGTGGAGTGGCTAGATGACACCAAGAAAGTCAAGCTGCAGTGGAGGAACAAGTTCACCGACAAGACATTCCAGAACGCCACCTACGACTACGCCGTCTTCGCCTTGCCCTTCTCCATCGTCAAGAAAATGAGGCTTCCTTGTAAGTCATCTTCTCATTTTCTTTTTTTTTTTTTAAAAAAAAAAGGGAAAAACTAACCACTCCCAGACCTCCCCACAACAATCTCCAACGCAATCTCCAACATGCCCTTCGAAGCGGCCTGCAAAGTCGCCCTAGAATACAAAACGCGCTTCTGGGAGCACTACGAGAACCCAATCTACGGCGGCTGCTCAACCTCCACCGACATCCCGGGCATCGGCTCGATCTGCTACCCCTCATACTGCCTAAACTGCACGGGTCCCGCGACGATCCTGGCCTCGTACGCGTCTGGCGACTGGGGTGCTCGCTGGGTCTCGGTGCCCGAGGCGGAGCACGTGCAGTACATGGTCGACGCCATGGCGGAGATACACGGCGAAGTCGCGCGTGAGCAGTATACTGGAAAGTATAATAGGCGCTGCTGGATGATGGATCCGTATGAGGGAGGAAGTTGGGCGGCCCCGACGATTGGACAGCATCAGTTGTATTTGCCGGAGTACTTTAAGACGTATAACAACGTGAGTACTCTACATCTGTGCCATTTTTTGGTCTGGGGGATGAATGACTGACAATGGGTTCTAGATGATTTTCGTCGGTGAGCAGACGTCTTACACGCATGCTTGGATCGCGTCCGCACTTGAGTCGGGTATCCGTGGTGGTGTGCAATTACTCCTCGGTAAGTCTACCTCGTTTCGCCATGGTATAAGCTTGCCTTGAGACATTCGCTAATCAGTATTTCTCTTAGAACTCGGACTTGTCGACGAGGCCAAGGCCACGGTCGAGAAGTGGATGGCGAGGTGGATTGATGTTGTGAGTATCTTCTCTTCCTCAATTAGGTCTTTCTTCACGACAGCTAACAGCATTTTCGCAGTAAAATCGTAAATTATTTTCCAAATAGCATACCTATACACGTGTAGGATATCGCCGCTGTGCAAGCGACGGGTATTTATGAGGAACGTTTGGTTGCGATGACTTCACGACGACGCCGTGTGGCGATCACCGTCAGCGTGCATATAGAATAAAAGCATATACCACGTAGATAGGTGATGTAGATACATTAATTCATAATATTGTCTACGATCTCTTGTCGTCTACCTATGAGTGAGTGTATTCGTGTGTTTGTCATGATGAGAGTAAAGCGCTAGTACATGTTGCGATTCCATTCGCGCTAACTACTTAGAAAAATGAAGGAACAGTTAGATCGTCAAGATCTTCTTGATATCTATAGAGATGACATGAAAATAATGAAATTTATGAAAAGAAAATCGTTGCTGGTATAATATATCGAAGTATGGCCCTCTAAACCCAACCTCCCAAACCCCTATAACCGTAATCCGTAACCCGTAACCCGTAACCCGTAAACCGTAATCCGTAACCCGTAACCCGTAACCCGTAACCCGTAACCCGTAACCCATAATCTATAACCCATAAAGTCGTAATATCCTGAAATCATTAAAAAAATGCGGGTATCTATACCAAAGAAATTTCCTGAAATTCTCTACCTTCCAATGCCTCGCCTTGCATAAATCCATGGAGATATGTCCCACCAACAAGGTTATAGGTCATCTCTTCTCCATCCCCAACAGGTGCAGGCCTAAGAATCAGAGGCACTCTTGAGCCCTGAACGATCCAAATCGAGTCACCAAGTTTACAAGACGTTGTACCGCAGCCCAAATGCCCACCAGCCGTCCTAAAAAGACGGAGATTTAGAGAATGGGTGAATGAGGTTTCGAACTCGTCAGCCCTTGTCTTTTCTTCATCTGATGGTTCGTGCGAGCGAATATCCATCCAGACTTCGAAAGCGTTCTCCCAAGGGCTCCTAATCGGTACCACTCCACGCGGACCGGTATCTAGCAGAAGGGTTCGCCAGAATGCGTCCTTGTGGTCTTTGAATGGATACTCACGCTCGAGCTCATCTAGTATCTCTAGCCAGTCGCCGCATTTCTGCTTCTTATTCACGTATTCTTTCGTGCATCCGGTTCGACTGATTGTGTCGAGTTGGAAGGCTTTTAATACGAGAGTGCGCTCGCCACGAAACTCACAAAAGCTTGCTAGCTCACCAGCAGCATTATATCTTTCGTATCCCGTGATTCGAAGACCGAGATCCTTATTGACACTCCAGTCAGGGGCCCATGTCGGCAACCCGACTACTTTCCTGAAGTCGTCACCTTCAACATGGGCCAGGATATGTAAGTCATTCGAATTTTCGAGAATATACTTGGCAATATCGGTATAGAGACCTGAAATGTTCCTATCATATCTGGGCTCCAATATGATTTTACCTTCGCTCTGCTGCTGTACAAGACTAAGTAGCGAATACACCTTGTCGCGGGGATCAGAGGCCTCGTAAGTGCGACACCTGATCAGACTGCGAAGTAGAGTTTTGCCTGTCTCTTTGGTTCCCTCGGGGATATCCCTTTTGACAGCGGCCAGTTTCGCGGGTTTCTTAAAGGAGCATTGTGTGCTGTAAGTGTTGGCAGACGTCTGGCTTGCCATGTGATCTGAAATGGAAACCAGCGTCTCCCAGTCGAATCTTTCGTGACCACAGAAGAAACTAGTTTGTTGCGCCAAAACGAGTTCTTGAACCACCCAAGCTCGAGTAAACCATCTCCTCTCAAAGAAAGAGACGAGTGCCGCCCAATGTTCAGGTGAGTTTGTGTGTTCTAACAACTCGTTGTTATGTTTATTTTTACATGCCTGGGGCTCGATCGACTCTAAATCTTTACTCGACAATTTGCCCAGGCGCCTTATTAACTCAGACGCTGACGGAGTAGAGTTACCGGCAGCACCTAGCCATACGTTCACACACTCGGCCGAGCGATAAATGTCCCCCATGATACTGACTTGTTTGCAACGCTCATCCTGGTCGCATTGGTTGATACATATCGCGTCGACCCAAAGATCTCGATAATATCCATCTTCCCTCAGATGCGTCAGACAGTCGAACAAGTTTTCTGTTATTGCTAAAAGGCCATTATTGCAAATGATGTCGCACTTCAATTCGGGTTTCTTGTGGTTTTCGGCCTCGAGTTCAGTCGCCCACGTGTACGATAGAGCATCATAGTGGTGAGTCTGAGTCTCGTTCAATTCAACAGTGCGAATGGAGCATTCCAATAAGCTATCCAAAGTGAGTGTCGGGAATATTCTAAGAAGTCGAATGACTTTGGGGCCTGTTGTGGGGCTGTTGCCGACGCGAAGCGGTACAGTTGAATACGAAAATGGCTTCAGCTGTCTCGACTTCTCACTGACTTCGTAGTGTTTGAGGTTTTCTGAACGTGTATTATTCGAACGCTTATCCCCTTTAATCTGATATACCCAATGCTTCCCGGACTGTATGCAGCCATTGAAGCAACGCATTTCAATCAGGGGACGAATTGCTTTGTTCTCGAATAATGCCTATTTGGAAGAATCACATTGTTTGTCCGAATTCGATCGAGTCGAGGCAAACAAAGCCCTTTTGTTTCCGGCGGCCCCGAAACTTGTGCGACATGACCCAACCACCTTTTGGCGGTGGCGCAGCTGAGCTGCAGGTCGAAGCGCTTATTCAGGACCTGTTCACGACCGTCATCATCGGTTCAATCTCTGAATCAGGCACCCGTGTCTCAGCCTCTCTCAACAACAGTACTGACAATCAGTGAATAGGGTCAAACTCACTGAATTTTTGTAATTTTGTGCTCAGAAAGATCCTTGGTATTTCCTATTTATTTTAAGCTTCTCGCAATGCTTGGACAGGTTTTACTTTTGTTCATCATAGTCTCAGTCTTCGCATCTTGGCTTATCAAAAAGAACAATAACCCTTACAACAATATCAACGAAATTACAGCAAAAATGAAGGTCATGCAGTATACAGCGGTGCCGGGTTTCTTCTTGCACGATGAAGAACCCGAAGGCCCGGTGTTTCGAGCGGTAAGAGATATTCATTTTAGCGCCCAGATAAGAACATTGACATATTGATGCTAATGAGAATATAGAAAACAAGGGACGAGTTTGGCATCAAGGAGCGCGAGTATGAAACAGACCGCAAATTCTGGAGAGACTTTGCAAAACTCCCCCAAGAGGAACAGGAAGCTATGCGACAAGGCGCAAGCGACCAGTGGCTTCGCTTTCAGTACTTCATTAACCACTTGAACAAACACGGACAGGGGAAGGCTGAGTGGAAAGTGATCTACGTCCTCAGACATGGCGAGGGCTACCACAACGTGAAGGAAAGAGAGGTAGGAAGGGCCGAATGGGAGGTAAGTCAACGCACCTAATTGATCCCTATATCAAAGTTTCCCTAGGATTACTAAAACGTGAGGATAGCGCTATTGGTCGCGCATCGACGGCGATGACCGCAGCACTTGGGCGGACTCTCACCTTACATCTACTGGACAGCAACAAGCTGCCGAATTAAGACGCCATGTTGGCAGTGGTCGCATTTACAGCCCGCAAAGCGTATACACAAGCCCCTTAACGCGCTGCCTCGAGACGACGAGCATTATCTGGGGGTCTTCTTTAACCCACGCTACCGTCATGGAGAACCTCCGGGAACGTTTCGGAGTCCACACGTGTGACCGTCGCAGCAGGAAAAGCATGATCCAGGCCAACTTCCCTTTTTGCCAGGTCGGAGATGACATGACCGAGAGAGACGAGCTCTGGAAGTCCGACGTACGAGAGACGGAGGGAGATGCTGCCGCGCGAGCGAGCTCTGCTCTACACGACATCTGGACCAACGACAGAAACACCTACATCGCCATCACCGCACACTCCGGATTCATCAGGTCTCTGTATGCTGCCATCAAGCACACAGACGTTTGGGTGGCGCCCGGTCAGATCATGCCTCTCTTTATCAAGGGAGAATTGGTAGATGCATAGGTAAAAAATCGATGAGAGGACTGGGAAGGATGGGTATTTGTTGAGTTATCTTTTTTTTGGCATTGCGAGAGAAGGATAGAAAAGGGGGGAGTAATCAGGTAATGGCTTTGATTGTGGATGGGAAAGAACGAGGGTAACGTAGGCATTTGGGACGAGCACTCTTTCTCTCATTTTTACTTCTCATATACCCCGATACGGATGCTCTTTCTAGATTTGATCTCATAGGAGGCCAATTGATTTATTTGCATAGAGAAACTGCGACTTTCACTGAAACCTTGATTTTGTGTTCTCTTCCTCAAATTCGTCTTTTTCAGGGTAAAGACTAGACTGCATATGGTGACAAGTCGTCTAAATCATCAGTTCATACCCTGTCTAGAAATTCATTATGTTCTCCCGACTCCGTTCGGAAGAGCCTCCTGCACCCTCCAAGGGCGATTCTTCATCTCGATTTAAAATCTTGAAGCATCGTCTCTATGGTGAGGGCGATGAAGATGAGCCTGAAGAATATGTCAATTGGGGTCCGGGCGATGAGAATCCCGAAGAATATATGAACTGGGAGCCCCCACGCAAGCAGAGACGTCAATTAGATATTGCCAAGCGAAAGAAAAAGGGGCTTCCAAACATGGACGAGGACGATCAGCCTCCAAACCGCCAGCATGATCGTCGACGACTTAGCCCTTCACCTGATTCCGAGTCACCGCTAGTCAAAGAAGTTGAAGGTAAGTTGATGTCCTCATTCATCCTATCTTCACTAACTCCCATCTAGATCGTTATACCCACCTACGCGCAACTCTTCATAGCGCTGCACGCTCTTCCCTTGCCTCAGTGGAATCAGAGCTTTCCGCAGCCAGTGAATCATCCACCAAAACTAAACTCAAGCAAATACTTTCCTTAAGTTCGGAAATATCGTCCCTCGTTTCACCGATGCTGAATCTAGATGTGGACTACATGGCAACTGACGAGAGTGGTCGCGCTCGCACCGTCACCATTGCCATAGGCGCCGCGTACTCCGCGTTGGAAGAAAAAATAGACAGCACTGAGGCTGAGATTAACCGACTCTGGGCTGAGTGGGAACAGACTGACGCAGAAATAAGAGAGATCGTCTCGGACCTGGGTCTGTTGTCACCAAAGGAGCCCGATTCAGAGCATGTGAGCCGTAATGGTGCTAGTTCTTCAGAATTCGAATCAGATCTAGAACAGGCGGAAAAGGCGGTACTCGAGGAAATGGCAGTGTATGAGGAGGTAAGCCAAAGCCTACGCCCCAAAGTTATGAAACAGTGCCATAGTTATGTACTGATTGAGTTCTAGGAATTACTCAAGAACATCGAAACAGAAGCGGGGAAAATCTTGCATTCCTTTTTAAGCCGTTGAGTATGTCGTAGGTGCACTAAATGAGTTCGAAAATTTTCGGTGTGAGTGAACGCATCTTGCTGTCAGAGAATACTTTCAAATCTCGAAACCCGAAATTGGCTGATATGTGATGGCTGTTTGTACGTCTAGTTAGTAGCTGTTGTGGGGGTGATTAAGTCAAAGCATTTCGCATCTCTTATATCCCAGCTTATTTTTGGAATGAAAATATTTATTTAGCTAAAACAACGCGTTTGTCCACATCCCTTGGACCAATGCAGTCTGTCTGCTAAGGCAGTAATGATTCACCCGTCATATTCGGGCTACGCCCTTGAGGAGCTATCATGAATTCGACCCCGTATCCCATGCAATACACTAGGTATCCGTGTAATCCTCTAAGTAGTAATTCATCCGAGAATTTTGCTTCAAAGAAAATGCTCTATTCATGAAGCCGTTGAAAAGAATTCTCATGCTCATAAATGCTAGGTATTATCATTATGTCCGGGTCTTCCGATGTCGTGTGTCCTCGTTGACGTCGTAACCCGAAAGCTAAAAGAAGACGGAAGAACGAGAAGCAGGAACTTGCTCGTGCATGTTTTTTTGACCTCAAACGCTTCCCGGAGTAACAATGCAGTAAATAGCAATCGTGGCGCCGTGTGCCGAATCAGAAATGTCGCCGGGCTGGTGTCGTGTAACGCTAAATGTCATCGATGACGAAAGGGGCAGAGGGAGAAAGTCCGTTAATTTCAGGGTCCGCTCGTAAATTTCTTTTCGTGTCCGTGGAAATATCCACCTATAGAAGAAGCCGTATGCGTCGCAACGGCGCTACGACGTCGGAAAATTAGGTGAGTTTAGTGCTCCTCCTGTACGACGACCCCCCACGGATGGTCTACGTTTCCGTACATGATGTCTCCAAGCCACTTCTTCGCGTACAGGGTGTAAGGGCCGCCTTCGCCGGCCTTGCCCATGGGGATCTGGATGTCTTGGCCGCGGTGGTGGATGAGTGACACCGGGCAGACGAAGTACTGTTAAAAAGTTAGTAATATGCTCGATGTTTCCCTGAGCTCCTAGAGATAATTAGAAAATACTCACAGCTGTGCCGGCCGCAAAGGATTCTAGGAGTCGTCCCTCGTCGTTGGCTTCGATCACCTCTTGGATAGTGTATTTTCTCTGAACAATCTCGATCTCGTCGCTTAAACGCTCACGGATAAGCTGCAAGAGACTGCGTCGGGTAACACCATCTAGGATCAATCTGTCGTCTAACGGCGCCGTGACGAGCTCGGTCTTTCCTGCCTTGTTCTTCCATACGACGAAGAAGTTGCTTGCTCCGGCTTCTGTGCAGTAGCCTTCGCTGCCGTACAGCCACAGGATCTGGCCGAATCCTCTTGCGCGAGCCTCCTGGGTGGCTAGGAGGGAGGGGCCGTAGTTGGCACCAACCTTGGCGTACCCGAAGCCACCGACCCAAGCACGTACCATGTCGTCCGGTGACGTGTGGAGCTTCATGCCGCCAGCCGGCGAGTCCAGGATCGGCATGAATGTGGCAATAATGTAGAGAAGAGCTTCCGTGGGCGCCTGTACGCCAAGCTGGGATTGGGTGCCGATTAGCGTCGGGCGCAAGTAGATAAAGCTGCCGGGCCGGTCTCGGGGCAACCATTTGGGACCATCCACAGCCATCAACGCAATGAGCAGCTTCTCTAGCTCGGCAGGTTCAAAAGTTGGCAAGCTAATGCGAACCGAAGATGTGAGGAAACGGGCGGCATTGCAATCGGGTCGGAATAAGCGCAATTTACCATCGAAACCACGATACGCCTTTAGACCCTCAAAGCATTCCGTGGCATAGTGGAGGACGGAAGCCGTTGGCATAAGCGACAAGGGCCCGAACGGCCTAAGCTCCGGGGTTTGCCAACCGGACTTTGCTGTCCACTTCACAGTAATCATGTGGTCAGTGGCAACAGTTGAGCCGTCGATGGAGTGGACACCTGGAGGAGGAACGTCACGCGGTTCCTTGGTGAATGTGTAGGTGAGCTTGGAGGCGTTTATCTCATGAAGATTCGGCTGAGAAACACCGTTGCCGTTTCCTGTGGACGGTTGAGTAATTTGGCCATTGGTACCGTTGGTGCCATTAGTATGATCATTTTCGGTCAACCTGTGATCAATGGCGGAAGAGGTCAGGTCCAAGTCCTGTTCGCCATCGTGGACGGTCGAAGGAATCGCAACCGGGGTCATGGTGTACGGAGTAAGGATTGGTACGTATGAATTGTTATTTACTGAAGAGACAATAAGAGACTGAATCTAGAAATATAAGTGTAGAAACCCTTTTGGACTATGTTTCCTTTTGGAGGACGATACGAATTTGAATGGTTGAACGAGGAAAAGACGGAGCTAGCGTGAGCAAGCAGGGGCAAAGTATAAATATTTTAGACTCGGCCTTGAACCAAGTTAGACTCTTTGAGACCGATGACTCAATAGCCAATGAGACAAACACTAAGCAGTTTCTTCGTCGAACTGTGGTCGTACCTGTTGAATAGTGTCAAGCTAGCAAGCCGGAATCTTCATACTGTAGACAAGTTGCATAGGGCGTGCCCTGATCCCTGCTTGCGGTACGGTTTTTGGACCCGTCCAAGATCCGCAACCCAATGAATAGAGGAAGCGCAAACTTTGCAGGCTATACAATCAGCCAATTGGTCCAGACTTGGCCGATTCAGCTAAGTTAAGCTAACGGCCGACATACTGATCCATAATACTACCTACATAGTACGAACAGAGAGTAGTTCCCATGAGGTTGGAACCTACACGGACGCTACGTAATTAGTAAGGCTGTATAGTGTCTTTTTCGGGAACATCAATATGCTTGTGGATGTCAGGTGGGCGGATTCGTGGGTGACACTACTGACACTACCAATTGCAAGATACAAAGGGCAGCACATCTAACGTCGTCTTTCCTATGTTGGACCTAGACTCAGAAATTGGTTGTGTGTGGGCCATCGCATACAACACCGTAAATTTTGTAGTAGTTCGGTTGTACACGGCGGCTGAAAATCATGTGGCATTGTGGGTAGTGGAGCAACACAGCATGACGCCTCTGATTTGATATAGAAAGCGTTGCCGATGTCGAAATGACGGTCAACGCCTTCAGAACCCTAAGGTAACCTTCGAGATGGATAAATCGGCTTCCGCTTCTCGGTCCGCACAATTATACGCCAAGTCGGGTGGCTTGGTGAGTCAAGAACAAGAAACAAGAGAGAAACAGAAGCCTAGGCCGAGATCGCAAAGGACAAACGTGTAACTTTTATACATGGATCTTCCCATGTTCTCCACTATTATACGTCAAACAAGAAGGGTTGGCGGGGTTGACACGCGTATTTCGGTTTGAGAGTATAAAAGCCGGAGCTATGTAGAGCTAGAAGTTGAAATGTTGAAAATAAAAAAAGGGGAAGACCGAGGTGAAGTCCACTAAACCAGTGTGGAATCTTGCCGCTCTTCGGTCAACGGAAAATTTCCAAAGTTTACGCCAATCTTAGTGTTCGGGAGAGCCGAGAATTGCCGTGTATTACCTTAAGTGGCCGCACCTGCCGTAGTAAGACCTTGGCGACATCATAAATTGCTATCTTATCAGACTTTAATGCCTTAAATTCCCATTTAATGACCATAACTTTGTATTATTTCTCGATACGTCATTCTTCACTTACGCGCTACTCCATTTTCATCCATCATTCATCCAATATCCATCAAATCTCCATCCATCCCATCTCCCGCATACATATACGCATAACACGCATATATTAATGACCCCCAATTTCATAGTCTCGTCCAATAAACCCGTTACAAGTGTGATACTCGCAAGAAATCGCTATCTCCCGCACAGCTGAAGAAAGCTTGTGACTGAAAACCGTTTACTAATCCAAACTTGGAATAATCCAAATAATTAAATCTTTTCCTCAGCTTCGGCCGGCTCATAATCCCGCCAGATTAAACCCTCGGGGACGGTCTTCCACTGCATCTCATTATCGAGAAGCTCCGTTGCCTTGGCCCACTCTTCTCGGACCCGCTGCGCTCTCAGCTCGTTCCTGGGCTTGATATTCACCTCGAAGGGTTCGGGCTGAACGAACATTCCGCCATCCGGAACTAGCGCGTCGATGTTTGGAATAATTTCGTTCCCGGTGATTGGATCAATTGGCCTTTCGAAGTCGAAGGCCCAGAGCAGCCTTGACATGGCTAGGAAAAGAGAACGGTCCGCGATATGCATACCTTGACAGAGGCGGCGGCCAGCACCGAATACATAGTGGTCACGCTTAGATGGATCCTGATTAGTGGCGGCTTCTATCGAGGTCTGCGTATCACCAGCCCAACGGGTCGGATTGAATCTCCGGGGGTCATGGTGTCGCTTGGGGTCGTTTGAAATCCCCCTTCATACGTGGAGAGATGAGCCAGCTATCACTTATCGGTTGGAGTACATTTCACTTACCAGACATTTGTCATAATATTGGCATCTTTCGGGATCGTATACCCCATGTATTCGTCATCTCTCGTAACGGCATGTGGCACACCCAGAACAACAGTCGGCATCCATCTCATGCTCTCTTTCATGCAGCCACGAATATACTGGAGATCGGGTAGGTCGTTTAAGTCCGGGAGTCGGTCTCCACATACCCGATCGATTTCGGTCTGACCAGCTTTACATACCTCAGGGAAGAGAACCATGGCTTGGATCCAACCTACTAGCGTCGCTGCCGTCGTATCGGAGCCTGCTTCCAGAAGGCTGCCACTGACGTAAGCAGCAGTAAGATCAGAGAACCCTTCCTTGTCTTGGGCTCGAACAAGGTCGACGCATAAGCACGGCTTTACTTCTGGTCAGGCATTCCCGCTAAAATGTACATTTAAGAGGGTGGAGGATCTATCTACTCACTTTCGCTTCGCCTGTCTTGACCTTTCTTCTAGTTTCGCGGTAGTGCCCGAGAAATAGATCGGCCTCTACCTTGTGTAACGCCTTTGCATGTTTCCGCATGGGCAGGAGAGCATCCGGAAGATGTCTTAGTAGAGGATAGGCATCGAGCAGTTTAGAAGCGCTTGAGCCCATGACGCCGCTAAATCCCTCAAAGCACTAAATCCGAGTGAGCCACAAAAACTCGGGGTAGCATGTTAGTGGTTAAACTTACGTTGAAGAGCTGTTTAAGTCTTGGGTCGTCATTGTCGATGGTACGGAATCCGAATAGCATCTGCGTCGTTAGGGAATTGGTATATCTCCGGATGTGATGGACGAATTCGCTAGGACTATCGACGAAGGCGTTGAGCATTGCCTTATTCTCTAAATCCTGATAGGGAACATATGTTCGGGCCGCCTTGATGTTGAGACTATTGTGTACGAGTCTGCGGATCATACGCCACTTGTCCCCGTACTCCTATGTCACAAGTTAGGTATCACAACAACGTCGGATTATAAGGCGCATGCATTAATGGCGTACCATCAACAACACTCGTTCATTACCACTATTAATTCTCCCAAGGTATACATCCGCTCTCGAGGAGTAGTAAGTACTGCGCTTGTCAAGTAGATCTTTGACTGCCCTATCGGATGAGAGAACAATCATGACCTTGGTGCCTAGCATCAGTGAGTATACTGGACCGTATTCCTCGGCCCATTTCTGGAACTGCAGGTGTGGCTTTTTCTTTGGTATTTGGTGGATGTTCCCTATCAGAGGCCATGTCGGCGGTCCTGGAGGGTATCCTTTCGGTCGTCGCCCAATTCTACCAAGCCGGTAGACAAGGAGCAATACTGTCGCTATCACAGCAAGAGTGGTAGTCGGGAACGCCATCGTACAATGTTTGTATAATGTTTAGATAGTCCAAAATGACTGGTCTGGATCTTAGGGAATTACTCGAAAACATTGTCGATTATGTTTTCTACATATATCCCACCTCCTCCAGATCGTCCAACGGTGATATGTAAGCACGATCATGCGGAATCAACGAAACTCGCGTTACGCAGCATGTATAAAGACGCGGGGTTGTATACATCCGGTTCGTCTTGTCAAAATGATAGCTCGTAATGTGGTGCCAATAGGGCTAATCATTGGCTTTCTCCATATTATATCACTCTACACCATGGCAATTCTACGCGAGTATTTACTTTTCCCAAGTAAGCACGCACCTTCACCCGTCCAGCTGCATGCAGCTCTGTCTTATATATCACAATTCAGAGCATCTAAGCATCAAGTAAGCACCTGTCGAATTGACCCATTTGTAAAAGCAATCCTGAAGTTAGCAGAAGCTGAAGACTCTTTACTTTTTATCCCACATCGTGCTTGAAGATATCTGCCCCATCTAGTCATTAGCTTGTCCCTGGGCAAGGTGGCAGTGCGTCAAGCTACGTAAGACCGTTGCAGAACTGCATGTTCAATTCTCCAATACCCCATCTCTTAGATTTGTCAAATCTGCCGGTACTTTTATAATCAAACAAATCGGAAAGTCGAAGCTATCTGCTTCCAGCGCTGCGACGCTTGGCTTCCATTATCAGATCATCACACCCTTCCTCGGCTCCCAAGGCATACTACCCTCCCAACGTCAAAAGCAATTTAACATCAAAAGAAAGCCCGAATTCTAATTCATCTCGCGATGAATACGATGTAGATTAATAACCAGCTTTGCTATTGGACGAATACCTATGTTGGAGGCCCTTAGATCACGATGAGCTCTATGAATCAGGAAGCTTGAGATAGGGGCGAATTGCATCATGACTCAGATATTGGATCGGTGGTGTCGACCTCGCTTAAAGATATATTCAAGTATCTACCTCATAACAAAGTGGTATATAGGTATGGAAGGTGCCGTCGGAATATTGTCCTGTCATTCCTATAGGTCGGCGACGAGGCCGCTTCCGATAGCTTCGGATAGCTCACCATGTTGATATCTAGAGCTTGCTCAGCGTCAATTGGTTCAGTTTGGTAGGTGTAATTAGATAGCCATGACTCAGGCACGACCGCTCTATTACCCTAAAGCCACTCGGCTTCGTTGTGGGTCTTGATTCATTGAACAATCCATGCATTTATCTCAGATTTTGTCCAATATGATATTATTACTAAGCATCCTTATATAGTAAATACGTGCTAGATATGACTTCACACCAAACCCTCTATAGGCACGAGCACCACCAGGTGGTTATGAATAGGTGAACATGAGCGTTGAGGCTCAACTTAGCAATTATACATCCTTATCAAATCAGAGCCTCACTCAGACTCGATATTGCCGAGAAATGGGGCCTAGGCCCCGTTTCAAACGCATTCAGGCAGTTCCGGGTGAAATATAACCCTTATAACTTGTACGTGTCCAGAAAGTGGCAAAACATATCTACCTTATAGAATGTGTTTATACTCTGAATACTAGGCAAAGAACATAGGAAGTCATGATAGGAGTCAAATTTCATCGTTTGATTCATCGTAAACCTGCATCGGATATCCGGTTGTGCTACCACACTCTATTCATCCAGACCACCGTGGTGCGCCGCCACAGAAGCCACTGTCATGCCGCCGACCCGTTACACCAGCCGGCCCGTCGACCCCTCGCCCCTCGGCTCGTCGCTATCGCTGCCCTTTTCCTCCGTCGTATTGCCGAACCGATTCATGAAAGTTGCCATGACGGAGCGTCTAGCGACGTGGGACCCCGATGACATGAACGTCAGCGGGATTCCCACGCAGCAGCTCCTGGACTTGTATGGGCACTGGGGAGACGGCGGATGGGGGACCATCGTGTCGGGCAACATAATCGTAGACCCCACACACCTCGAAGCACCGGGAAACATGATCCTCGCGCCCTCCTTATCTCCCCTCCCTTCTACCAACGCTGACACTGACGCACGCTTCGTCGGCTATCAAAAACTAGCTGTGGCCGGAAAACGTGGGGGCTCCGTTTTCCTTGCGCAGCTAAACCACCCAGGTCGACAAACCGAATTCGCATTACAAGAAAACCCGGTCTCGGCATCCGACGTGCAACTAACCAAAGGCATAGGGGCTCTGTACGCATTCGGCAAACCGCACCCAGCTAGCCTTGACGAAATTGCCCATATAAAAGATGCTTTTGTCTACGCCGCTAAGTACCTCGAAAAAGCAGGTTTCGACGGGATTCAACTGCACGCCGCGCATGGGTATCTTCTCGCGCAATTCCTGTCCCCGACGACGAACCTACGAACAGATTCATACGGGGGCTCGCTAACGAACCGCGCGCGGCTAATCTGTGAGATCGCGGACGGGGTGCGGGGAGCGACGGGTCCTGATTTCGTGCTAGCGATCAAGATCAACAGCGTCGAGTTCCAGGATGGCGGGTTTTCAGCCGAGGAGGCGGCGCAATTGGTCTCGCTGCTGGAGGCGCATCACTTTGATATTGTAGAGCTGAGCGGCGGCACGTACGAGGAGCCCGCTTGGCATCACAAGAGGGAGAGTACGCGTCGGCGGGAAGCGTTCTTCATCGAGTTCGCGGAGCTGGTTGTTCCGCATGTTAAGCGTGCGCGGACATTTATCACCGGAGGGATTCGGACCGTAGGCGCGATGGTAGATGCGCTTGAGAAGAGTGGGTTAGACGGGGTTGGCTTGGGGCGTCCGAGTGCTGCGGAACCTAGTTTACCGATAGAAATACTGCGGAATGGAAAGGAGGGGTGCATCAAACCCTTGGTGGGTGACACAAACGTTCTTGGGGGCGAAGATTCTTGGGGCGTAGGCGCATCGTTAGCTGGGGCACATATGCTCCAGATGAGCCTTAACCAACAACCAATAGATCCGTCGGACCAAGCGTCGATAGACAGCTTCCTGAAAGGCTTCGCCAAATGGGTGGCAGCATTCCCAACGAGGTCGAAAAGAGAGGTTCTTGATCATGTTAGGATCGAATTAGTGGAGTCGAGGCCTTATGGAGTCGTAGAACCACCGGCACCTTGAATCTGAGAGACGACAAACCGGCTACCCAATCCTGGAAGACGATAAGATCGTACGCAAAATACCAGAATAGGCGGAAAACTTATGACGGTACTTTGGACATCATGAAACCTCTTCGGTTATACGCGCTGTTATTGCTGCTTAGGGGAATATTCAATCCGCGTAGCTCAATATAACGGAATACTAAGTGCTCCTAGCTCGGTATGTCATGTCAACGACTCTTAGGCTGGCTCTATTGAACGGGTATAGTTATGGTTGTCCTTGTTGGTAATTAAAATCTGCCAAGTACACTGGTCCAAGCGTTGGGTGATCGGCGGTGTGAGATATATACATGACCAAACTTCCAATATTTTTATAACTGTAAGTCGGTCGTAGGAGCTCGGCTAGGACCACCTCTCAGGTGGGCAGATGAGTTTTTGAATAGCGTTTGCCATATGTAGGCTTCGCTAAGCAAGAGTTCTATGTCCTTTTCAGTCCAATCGCGAGTAGGTAATGCCTGTAGGAACATCATGATCTCTTGGAAGTCCATTTTCACAAGTTTGGTTGACCACTTTACGAGGAATGCCGCGCAGACGTATAAGTGAAACTCCGAGAAACCTTGTTCCTCAGCCTGTACACGATTAGCGATGCCGTAGACGAGAATGCAAAAGACGTACTAGGTAAGTATCCCACATCCGAATGGTGTTTCGGACACTAATCTCTCTCATGAGGAGGCAATTCATCCAGCGAAAGCTAAATTGAATGAACTCAACATGTTCGTTTTCAAGGTGCTTTGCAAGTCCTTCATCAATCCTAGCGGTAAGATCCCGAAGCGCAGCAACTTGTCGTTGAATGCCAGGTTGAGCAACAATGTAATGATCCTGAATTCCATCGAGCAATTTTGTCAAGCACCAAAATGAGTCGGCCTCCACTGCGTCGAGCACGGCCTTCGGCAATTGCCCCGGGTCCATGCCGCTCTCAATATTGCAATCGGTGATGTAGGCACCCAGAAAAACTTCCCAAAAGGGAGTTACCAAGTCGTTGATTCCTTGCACGTAGCCACTCGCTGGGTGTCGGATGGCCCAGAGATATAATATTCGTTCCAATGAGCGCTGTGTTGCTTCATAGCTATATAGCTCAATGTGAGGGTTTGTCCTTGGGACATCTATACTGATCTGATGCCATATCGCTTCATCGAGTCCTCTTGATCGACCGCTTGAGGCAGGGTTTGCCCCTCCTCGTTCGAAAGCTTGACGTACACCGTCGAGATATTCTTTTCGCTTCCGTTCGAGCGTTGCGACACGCCTTTCGCTACTAGTCGGTAAATAACTTAACAAAAGCTGCCATGTCATTGCGCGAACTTCTTCGGGAACACCGCCCCACGCCAGTGCTCTCAGATCAACTAATGGTATCGTGCTGGCCTGGAGTATCTTCTTGAACTTATTGATCTTCGTTATACGAGAATTTATGACATCTATCTCCTTTGGAGTTGCATTGGCTGGAGTCGACGGATGGTCAATTAGGTGCAAAGCATTGGCCGGGTCTATATCGTATCAGCAACCATCTGGACAATCCTAGGAGATGAAATAGGGAATACCTTTGAGAATATCCTTGTATTGTGGTCTGAGTATTTTTCCTTCGCTCTTTTTCGGCATTGGGTAAGTCGGTGCTGGTCGTTCGATAGCTATGTCGGCACTATTCGAATAGCGTCTATTCGACAAACCAAGTGCAGCATCAAGGGGTGTCGTTTGGAATGGTGAAGAGGAGGTACTTTGGGCTGCTGCAGCTGCCGCTCGTCGAGAGCGCCGTGTCATATTAGACAAGCTTGGGAGGCCGAAATCATCCCCATCATCGTCTTCGTACCCGAACATATCGTCTCCTTCAGGCATCTCAGGGTCTCCAACGTCCCAATCACGATTTGTATTTGACAAGAAGTGGAAATAAGACTTCAGCGGAGGCGAAGATAATCCAGACGAGGGCTTCGGTGGTGGCGAGCTAACATCGCTAGTTCTGAGTTTTTGCGAAGAAGAAGAGGGAGGAGTTCTCG
The DNA here is from genome assembly GCA_022496965.1 of Annulohypoxylon nitens. Lineage (NCBI taxonomy): Eukaryota > Fungi > Ascomycota > Sordariomycetes > Xylariales > Hypoxylaceae > Annulohypoxylon > Annulohypoxylon nitens. Next base: position 134,257 of record MU386648.1, on the reverse strand, counting down.
GCCGGGATGATGAACCAGATAGAGTCCTGGGGTAGAGCGTTGAGTTAGCAAAGAGATTCAAGAATACCAACTTGGTCGACATACAGATTATCTAATTTCAGCATATCTGCATGAGAATAAGCAGCGCCGACAACTAGATTAGGATCTCGGCCTAATCTTTTCGGGGTGCCTTCTCTTTGAGCACGCCAGAAAGGCGAAGCCGACCTAATTTGATATTAGCTGCGACGACTTCAAAGTGGCACGAATATGTGGACCTACTCTGATCTATCTATCAAGAGGGGAAGACGTAGTTAGCGACTTTATTTTCCTGATATTAAATTAAGCGCCCAAAAGCGCATAGTGACGATCGGGATGTGGAGGTCAGAAGGAAGCAAACGGATTGCACTTTACTCACCGACTTGAATCATTTCCTACGTCATTGTTAGCTTTGAAAGATTGATTTTCTTTGATATAAACGTGTGACAACTGACCTGCTGGGACGGCGGCTTCTTGCCGCTGCCCGAGGATGAAAACATAGCAAGTTATATTAGTTATATGTTGGCGAGCGATCACAGCGACATTGTTGTTTTGGAATTGAAGTGCGATTCAACCGTTGACAAGTTGACAAGGGCCAAGGCTTGGGATACCTGGATGTTGCTACCATAGGTGTATGGGAAGGTACGTCGGATGATTGAGCTAATGCAGTAACCTTATGCCCCTCGATAACTTAACTTAAAAGCCACAACTTAAGCCTCGGCAGTTATAGGTACCTGGAATGTACTTTGGTAATTGATATATGTCATTAGATCTGTCAGCTAAAACTAACTACATATTGGATTCAAATCCTAACAATGCGGGTGATAGATATTTCCCGACCATTACAAACTTCAATGTTTATAGATATATGATTTATTACAATACCAAGCTCCTAACAAAGAATCTAGAAAAAGCTGGGGCAACTTGTATGTACCTATGTACACGCCTATATCGCAGCGGAAGGAGCTAACGAAATTGATTGGGTACTAGCCTCTCAAGTGCCAGGAAGCTGCATGTGCCCCAAGTGATATAGAGAAAGATTGTGGCTTGATAAGGTAGTCACAAGTCAGAGCCCCACATAGTCCATAGCTTTGTCTTACTTGATTGGATAAAAGGGTGGCCTGTGCACGACCATCGAACTTAAGCTAGTTCAAAGTTTGCCTGCCGTGGTCCTCGCGTCTCCCATTGGCTTAGGAATTTCTCATGTCGTGTCTACGACGGGAAGATTCAGAAGGCTACTTCTAATTCTTTTCCTCTCAACTACTACGCTTCTACGCTTAGCTTCCGATTAGGACACGAATCGGACATTTCTACCACATATTTCTTCCATCCTTCAACCACATGGTCTTCGTGTGTAATTGCTCTGCGTATCATTCACCTAACCTACTGTTTCTTAATAAAAACATTCTCGCATGCTTGGTTGATTGAATCACATTGCCATCTTTCCCTTTTCTACTTAGGTAGTTCAATCTCTTAGGCCGAATCCAAATCAACGCCGACGTCCCAACTCGATTTTTTCTCAACGCGTCAAGCAACTGTATTGCGACGTTTTCCACAATGGCGGAAGCTGAGAATGAGAATCTTGAGATTGATCTATTCGCAGACCTGTAAGCATCATATTCGCTACTTTACCACTCAAATATCCCCATCAATTACCTCTCTATTTGTTTTGCGCCTGCTTACCACTGACCAATTTTAGATATGATGATGACAATGCGCAACCTACGGTCCCTACGGCACCGGCAGCACAACAGCCGACTCCTGCCCCTGCCCCTACCGTCGCGTCCTTTAGCCAGCAGCCAGCAGTAGAATCGTACAGTAGACCCGAGCCCGAACAGGACGTTGGAGCCAATGATGTAGCCCATACTACTGAGGAGAACGGATATGGTGATGAGTACCAAGATGATAATTATGATGACGATGATGATGTGGACTTTAACTTGGGCAACGGCCCTACCGGTGCTGCTCCCACTGCCCATTCCCATCAAGATGATTCCTCTTCCGCGTTCCACACCACCCGAGGACCCAGTGCCAAGGAAGATGGGTAAGTTATTTCCCTTTAGATCTTGTTTTTATCATGCATTCGTTATCTACCAGTTCAGAAATGGCAAACAGAGGATTCTTAGATTCCCAAAGCTCCTGGTAGAGAAGATATAAGCTTCCTAATCAATCTTTGGGCGATCGAAAGAGTATGATTGTTGATATCCTGGGCTTCAAGGAGGGCATTGGCGAGCAGGAGGATTATTTCTGTCTCGCATGCTATCTACAATATGGAGACATGATAGTGGTATACCAAGTTAGTCGACACTCAAATGCATAGCCATGGGGAAGGCATATCAGCCGTCCAGATCGCAAGAAGGGCACTGCAGGGAAGAAAGAGAAGATAGAGACGAAGGGGGAGTCACTGCCTCCATGAAAAGGAAACCAACGATAAAAGGTCGACTATAGTCAGTACACAGAACACTACTACTGCCCTTCCGTAGCCACTCATCAGGGATAGGCTCATAAAGCCCACGAAGAACTATAACTTTGAAGGCTGTAACAAGAGAATTGGCAGCGAATAGCGCTCGAAGTTATGTCCTAGCTTGGCGATAGCAAAGAGACGAGAACAAAATTCGACATTTCAGACATCACCTGTCATCACCCTGCCGTTGTCTTGTTCTATTGAGCAGTGCTGTTAAGGCCTTGCTCCTCGGATAATACCACTGGCCCATGCATCATCACCTCCATCTGAACTACACTACAAACTTTACATGGGAGTTCTAAGAGATCCCACGTACACAACATCAACTATCATGGACATGTCTAAGAACCAAGAGGAGGAAATTTGACCACTTCTCTGATCACCAAGTCCCTGAAACTGGCCGGCAGTTCCTAGATATCAATCTTCCCCGTTATTCAGATTTTCGATCTACCGACTCGACCACTAGATGATGACGGAAAGCCAAAAGATTGACCATGCGGACCTATAGCCAGCCACATACGAGCGCAATGAGTTTGCCAGCTGGCTATCGTGCCATATTTGAGCCACATATACTGACTTGTTTTCGTTGATTACGCACTTTATTTGTATTTTGTATTAGCTATTGATACGCTGAGGCTGACAATGATTTTTATATAGCAAGATGTTCATTGGTGGTCTTAACTGGGAAACCACTGACCGTAAGGAACCCCTCTCGCCTTTTTTCCATCCGAACTCAATGACTAATACTTACCTTTAGAGAGCTTGCGTGATTACTTCTCCCAATTTGGCGAGGTGACAGAATGCACCGTGATGAGAGATGGTGGCTCGGGCCGGTCTCGCGGCTTTGGATTTCTCACATTCAAAGACCCCAAGACGGTGAATATTGTGATGGTCAAGGAGCATTTCTTAGATGGCAAGATCGTAAGTTCAGCCTCGACTTCATGCAATCATTCAAGTAACTCGAAACTAACGCCAGATCTAGATCGACCCTAAGCGAGCCATTCCTCGCGACGAACAGGAAAAGACGAGCAAAATATTCGTTGGGGGTGTTAGCCAGGAAACTACCGAACCCGAATTCAAGGACTACTTTGCTCAATTTGGCCGGGTCGTCGATGCAACGCTTATGATGGATAAAGATACCGGGCGTCCTAGGGGCTTCGGGTTCGTCACCTTCGAAAGCGAGGTTGGTGTTGAAGCGTGTCTGAGCACGCACCTTGAGATCCACGGCAAGCCTATTGAGGTCAAAAAGGCTCAGCCACGAGGTAACATGCGAGAGGAAGAGGAGGCCACAAGGCGGGGCAAATTCAGAAAGGGTGGCGCAATAGAGGACCAAGCTAGCCCTCAGAGCCAGATGAACAACCAGATGGGACAAGGAGGCATGACCCCGCAAGTCATGGCTCAGTACATGCAACGCATGCAGCAGTACATGACTATGATGCAACAGCAAATGGTTATGAACCGAGGAATGGGAATGGGTCCGATGAACCCTGCTATGATGCAGATGATGCAGCTCCAACAGATGCAGCAACTTCAGCAACAGATGGCTCAGGGTGGCGGACAGAATTCCCAGAGCAACCCGATGGCGGCAATGGCCAATATGAACCCGGCTCTAATGCAACAAATGCAGCAGTTGCAAAATCAGATGATGAGCAACGGATCTAGTGGCCAGAGTCAGAGTCAAAGCGATGGAAGTCAACAAAGTTTCGATTCGTTTAACCAGCAATCGATGTTTAATCAACGCGGTAGCGGAGGCCGACGTGGTGGCCGTGGTGGTTACAACCAAAACTATGGCAACATGGGTGGTGGTGGCGGAGACCCGACCTCCTGGGAGGGTATGTATGATGACGTTCCGCAGCCTAACTTTAACCAAGGAGGCCGTGGAGGAGGTTTCCATCGGAATAGAGGTTCCCATCAGTCAAGTCCTGGGCCTGTCGATCCTACACATGCGCCTCCGGCCAACGCACCCACGGGTCCGAAGAACGCAGGCAAGCCAGGTGCGAATTATCGTGGTGGAGGACGAGGTGGTAGCCGGGGCTTTCACCCTTACGGGCGCTAGAATCGTAATCCGTAAAAGAGATGATATTACCCCCTCTACCTCTCTTCACATGACAATGCTCGTAAGAGCGACAGAATCCTACTCGGACAAGCCTTTACGAATTCATGAGTCGATAAGGTCTCGTGAGGCAATTTGCAAATCAAGGACAATAACCGTCGCTCATATTCATCAACTCTCTCTCGACACTACCAGAACATTTTCAAATGACGCCACTCTCCCTCAGTCATTTGGTTGTACCCATACTTTATTCCTTCACACACCATTCAACGCATCTTCCCACACGACAACCGTCGAGGATATTACCCGGCCCCCTTGGCTCTGGCAACAAGGGAAAAAGACAGGAGCTTCTCTGCAGATATGAACGACTTGGCATTTTCAGAGGGACCGGGTCACAGGCTAATGCTGGCTTTTGCGAATTTTATTACGGCTGTTCCATCACTATACGGATGGGCGGTTGAACCCAATTGTATGTAAAAAGGGTTCCTTGCTATTGCCCATAATAAATTGCGATGCTTATTGCATATACAGATGTGTTGGTGCTTGAAAATGTGAAATGTGACGCTAAAATATGTGCTACGGGTGCCTGCATAGGTATCTTTGATGATATTCCCACCGTGCTCTTCCCCTTCTACGCCAGCCATGTTGAAGCCAAATGAGGGATGCTAGCAACTATCCCACTTGCTCTATGATCTTGAATATAAGCTGGCCTAATATAAAGTGAATCCATCCATAGCTTTGCGTAGTTTATAATGAGTGAACATTTATATCTGTAATTACACTAAGACAATCGTATTATATAGGACCCCGGTTTTATGTTTAAACAAAACTGTACAATTCTTGTAAATTCACCAGACAGCTCATTGAGATAGGATATTGATAGTGTACATTAGCTAACACATACTTAAAAAACACATTCCCATTACTCAGTACAAGGTATTGCGATTTCTCTTCTTAATCTCTATAAAGCCGCGTAAACCCTTCCGCAGGCGGTTGAAGCCAGTTCAACTCATCATATTTAGCCCCTTCACCTTCAATAACATGGAACGTATAAATAATTCTTCCCTTCTGGCTCAAGTTCCTCTCGCTCTTATGCAGCAAATTGCCATGTATCAGCACCAAATCCCCCGCCTTAACCTCTCCCATCACATACTCCCCATCCTTCGTCTTCCCCGCCACCTCCCCGTACTCCTCCCCGGGAGGGAACCGCGGTCCAGCCGTATCTATAAACTCAGTGCCCCCAGCCTTCGCACGCACGAACCGCTGTTCTACGGGTGCCCACCGGTGGCTTCCAGGAAGAAAACTCAGACACCCGTTCTCGGCCGTGGCGTCCTCAAGCGCGTACCAGAACCCGACGGCGGACGGCGGGTCCGTGTACAGAAACGTCGAGTCCTGGTGCGGCGGCACCGCGCCCCCGATCTCCGGCTGCTTGCAGATCACCATGCTCTGCAGACACCTTGGATCCTTAAACCCAATTGCTCTCGCGATCGCCGCGGGGTGGCTTTCCTTGCGCCCCGCGGCTACGCTTCCTGTGCTGCTTGCCGCGCCTAACAGGTCCGGGTTCAGGGATGGGGAAAGTAGGGAGGCGAAGGGCGGGGATAGGGAATGTAGGTAGTGCCCGATCTTGTTGATGGCGCGTGATTTGGGCTTGGTTAGGGCGCCGGAGGCGTCGAAGGCATCTTCTTCGAAGAAAAAACGGATTTTGTCGCCCGAGGTGAGGAAGTAGTCGTCGCCTACGTGCGCGGACTTCTCGCCTGTGCTGAAGCGCGTCATGGGGTGGTCTGAGAGGGAGAAGTCTTCTAGGAGCTTGTGCGTTTCGCTGAGCAGGGCTTGCACTGTGGTGGGTGGCAGGGCGTGCGGGATGATGAGGTACCCGTCCCGCCAGAAGGAGGCGAGTTGGTCGGGGGTCAGGCCCCCGGTTGAGGCGGGTGTTGAAGACATTGGATGGTTTGGGTTTACGAGGTAGGGTAGCTTTTATAGTAGTTCTTATCGTAGTAGCTTAAAGACGGAAATAAGTGGTAGCCCGGGAGGTTTAAAGGTTACATTTATTAGGTAACAGACTAGCTGGGAACACAAATGATGCAAACGACGATCGGATGAAAGATGTCGGCGCCACGCGATGGTGGGGTCACGGAGCTTCGCTTGGAACTCTTGTCGATAAGGTGCGCCGAGATGAGGGGTCGTGATAGACCGTGTGGGGCACGGTAGAGTTACCCTTTAAAAGGCGCATGAGGACAGTGTCGATGCTTCCCGCCTACTTGGTAACACCTAGCTCGGCAACTTTAACCGATTAATTTACTTAAGCTTCGAGCTTGTACATTTACGTATCGGGACAGCTTTCTTTTCTACTCCTTTTTTCAAAACTACTCAAGGTTGTTTACTACGTTATTAGGTGTGTTTACCATGAGTTCAGAACAGGAGGTCCTATCTGGACCACCAGCCCCGGAGCTGCTAGACGACCGAATCTGGGTCGACGGATGTTGGGATTTCTTCCATCACGGTCATGCCGGTGCAATGCTGCAGGCCCGCCAACTCGGCACGGAGCTGTATGTCGGTGTGCACTCCGACGAGGCCATCTTGGAAAACAAAGGCCCGACAGTCATGAATCTGCGGGAACGGTACGGATAGCTCTTCCCAGATCGTATTCTGAGGAGCGTTCTGCTGATCCTGGCTTTTATATGAGAAAAGGCTCGCCGCCGTGGACGCTTGTCGCTGGGTCACCCGATCCGTTGCGTACGCCCCATATGTCACCCAGCTGGATTTCATAAGTCACTTTGGTTGCAAGTACGTGGTGCATGGAGACGATATCACCTCGGATAGTAGCGGTGAGGATTGCTACCGTTTTGTGAAAGCGGCGGGCCGCTTCAAGGTTGTTAAGCGTACGCCGAGTATATCGACAACCGATCTTGTCGGTCGCATGTTGCTATGCACGCGAACACATTTCATTAAGTCACTAGAGAAGATGCTTGCAGGCGAAGAGGGCAGTGGTACCGAAGCCGAGAAGAAAGCAGAGGGAGGTGCTATGTTAAAGCGTATCAATCAATATGCGACCGACGAAAGTGGCAAAAGTGCTGGCGCGGATGTGTTCTTCTGGTCGGCCTCTAAGGCTGCGAAGACTGATGCTACGGAGGAGAAAGGCTCATTCCGCCCATTACTCAAGGACCAGAGTCCAAAACCTGGCCAGAGAGTTGTCTACGTTGATGGAGGGTTCGATTTGTTTTCTAGTGGACACATCGAATTTCTCCGTCAGGTTGTCCTAACAGAGGAGAAGCTAGCAAAAAAGGAGGGTTGGTACGACCAGCAGGCTGTGGATGAGCGCCGTGGTAAGGGTGCAGATTACGGTCCGGTCTTTGTGGTTGCTGGCGTGCACGACGATGAGGTCATCAATTCCTGGAAAGGAGTCAACTATCCCATCATGAATATTTATGAACGAGGCCTCTGTGTCCTTCAGTGCCGGGTTTGTGGTTATTTTCTTGATACCGGTTTTCAAATGAGACGTCGCTGACCATATTTAAATTAATAGTATGTTAATGCCGTCATATTCGGCGCCCCGTTCTCGCCGACCAAATCGTATCTCACAAGTTCTCCATGGGGTACCCCTGACGCCGTATATCACGGTCCTACAGCATTCATGCCGCTTTCGTACGACCCATACACGGCGCCCAAAGAGCTGGGAATCTTCCAGGAAATTCCCAGTCACGAGTTCCAAGACGTTAATGCCGGCACGATTGTGCAACGTATTATGAAAAGCAGGGACCTTTACGAGGAGAGACAGAGAAAGAAAGGTATGAAAGCTGTCGGGGAGGCTGCACACCGACAACGAGAGATACTCGAAGAAGAGCAACGTCGAAAAGAAGAGAAGATAGCGGCCGAGGCGTGAGTATTCAAATGCATAACAGATCATTAATCAATTATCATTCGACAAGGGGAATAGAGGGGAAATGGTCAAGATTATCAAAGTCTACCGACATATGGTAGTAGTAGGTAGTTAAGCGTTTACAGCTCGAATAGAATTACGAAGTGATTTCGGTCTCCAATACCGAGTCTTCATCCTCATTGGTAAATAGCACGTACGGGATCTTGTGACTCAATCGGAGTTTCCGGGAGGATACCCATCTCACTCATTCCGAATCCCTTTAGTAGTAGTCTTCGAGTAAATATGAGATTGTTATAGGCTGACTGTTTCAGCCGGTAGTCGTACAAATACCACACTTCTCAGCAGATGTCATATAGTCCGGTAAACGTAAGAACCATTCGTCATAAATCAGATTGTCCTTGGGCTATAGTCATTAGCTGAATATAGCTTACGGGACGAATGAACTTGCGGCTCTATGCCGTTTCGCGCCCTATCAAACGCTTAATAGGTTAGGCAACGCTTACGTGAGGTTGCAGAGGGCCAGTTCTCAAGTGAGACGGGCAGGGCGGGTACGGGACAGTATGCGGGTAAGCAATTAGAGCGACGCATATCATAGCGAATAGATGCCTGTCGTTAGAATACCGAGCACTGTATCTAAGAATATCAGCACATCTAGTACACCTCCAGGGCTACCATGTAGGTGATGTATCTGGTAGGTACCGATGACTCAATTCTTGCGTCGGCGAATCGACGAATCATAGCTCTAGCTTGTATATGAGAGACACTGATCTTGAGCGTCGCATTCCGAAAATACCGGAGACAAGTCCATTAAGACTGAAACATAGGGGATTCCACGGCGAAAAAGAATAAGCGGTGAGATTATCAATTCAGATCAGTGTTAAAGAATGAGAAATCGGCTTACACACATTGGTTGTGATAGAAAACGTCTAGAATAGAAGTCAGGGCAGCCCGGAAGGCTAGAGCGAGGTAAGAATTAAAGCCCTTGTCAGCTTTATTTTGGCAGTTGGGAGCTCGGACCAACTATGTATTTTCCAGAAAGGGGAAGGAATGTTGTCGATCCCGATCTAAGTGACGTGAGAAACAAAACCCCTTCCGCCTGAAGACTAACAGGTTTCACAAAGGAAGGGCTCGTTGTTTGCGCTACACGGTCGACGGCAATTATGTATGTACATCTCCCGCGATGCATGACGAGGGTTGTCAAGTTATTATACAATTGTGTATTTTGAGAATAGTTCCGAATCGATCGCATAGGGCTTCATTTTACGGAAGCTTCTACATGGTAGTAGGGCGTGTTTTGTTTAATTTCCTTTACGTACCTAGCTAAATTGGGTTGCATCATGTCGACGGCATAAGCAAAGCAACGGGCTGTTAAACCAGTATATTTGACACAATGGGTACATTGAGCAGGTAGGTACCTGTAGGTACAAATTCCCACAAGCTCAGCTGCGCTGGAAAGCTGCAGATAGCGCAGATGGTAGGTACCTGTTAAGTGACACGGATACCCTCTTGGTCTGTGCTCCCTTCTGGAAGCTGCGAAGAATGCAAAGAAGCTTTAAGGAAAAAGGAGCTGGGGCCAAATAAAGGCCTCTACTGAGCTTTAACTGGGGAATTCGCGTCCTTGATCTGCCCCACTCCCCCCAAAGTCTCCAAGGTCTCAAGGGCTAAGAGGTTAAGCGCAATTCAATGATCTTCTTTCCAGTCCCAAACTCAAGAACTTTGTCCCCCCCTCAAATCGTCACTCTTTTGCCACAGACAATCCGAAACTCCAATACGATAATTACCATATTGAAATTTATCATATACATTATCCTTACCTTCTATTAGATCTGTTCAAAGAATCACTATACCTATCTGTTACATTAAGTAGTCATAGTTGCGCTCAGGGGTAAAAAGAGATTTGATCATCTTCGCTTCTACCCCACCTCATTTCTGACTCCGTCTCCATCGACAAGTATCCATCCTGCCTCATCGCCGTCGACAGCTGACTTTCTACTTCGATAAGAGTGGACTGCGCACAAATAGTATCGTTGTCGGTCTTGGTTGTTGAGAACTAGATACGAGTCAGAGGTGATTGTATCAATTGTGTACTTGAATAGTAAGTGGTTGGTTGTGTCTTTACCTTCAGCTTCATCTCTATCCCACACACCCCATATAACCATTCTTCCACCCATGGACCCGTCATCGATCTCTCTGCCTCTATTAAGCTGCCCTGGCTCATTCAGCTGTTATCTTTCTATTTTTCTATGTGTACGCATACCTTTTCTAGATCATCTTCCTTCTGATCTTATCATTGACCACTCAAATAACTGATTGCTTACGCTACATTCGCAATCTTTCCCCGGTCATATCCATGATTCTCTACATTTTTAGGGCATAGCCTCGTCTTGTGTTGCACATACCACATCCACCTTCCTTTAGCGCCTTGTCATTTCAACATCTCCATTCATCATCCATTAAACACAAGCCATCGGCTGATCCTAGCTGGATTTCACGAAATAGCCTGAGCTTCTAGAATCTATATTAAAAGTCGGCAAGAAGGCGGATCCTCCGTGCACATCCCCTGAGATCAACCCTACATACATAGTAGGTAATAATACAACTTAACTTTCGCTTCCTTCGTTACATTCCGAGTTCTTCCATCTAGCACACGCTTGCATCATCCTATCGTTTACTAAACTGAATCCTTTTGTTGAGGCATTAAGCCATATTACATTCGCTTGTTGCCTCGGTTCTACCCTCCTGCCTTATGCGCCATGTCTCTGCCTGCTGCTTACCAGAAAGAAATAGACTCCCTCGTGAGCCAGATTCGACTCAAGAATCCGTCCGATCTCCTACAATTTTGTTCCGACTACTTCCACCGACGTCTCGCAGACGAACGCGCTGCCCACCTGACGCGAAAACCCCCGTCAACTCGTAAAACTTGTGTTATGTCGGGTACAGCTTTCACGAGCCCTTTCGGGGCAAACTCCAACCCCTTTGGCGGCGACGGAACTAAAGCTGAGGCTAGCAATGGACCACCTGGAGGTCTGCTTAATGTTGTAGAGGAAGATGAGAACGACACGATTACTTCCCCTACGACTCCATCATTCGGCGCTCACAATATCTCGGGCGCGACTTTCCGTGGTCCTTTTGGAGGCGATGGGTTTGTAGATGGCCCTCCGTCCTCTATGCGAACGCCTCCCAACCCTGATAGCTATCCGGCCCAATATAATTTTGGTCGCCGCACCTCTGTATCCGCCGAATCGTTGAAGCCGGTAGCAGACGTCAACGACAACTGGACTCCTCCGTCGTACCCTAAGACACAAGAGCAGCTAGAAAGGTTACAGAAGGCCATCGAAAACAACTTCTTGTTCAGCCACCTTGACGACGAGCAAAACGCGCAGATTCTAGGTGCTCTACAAGAAAAGCCTATCCCGGCTAAAGATATCAAAGTATGATTGATGCATTTCTACATATATTGTTAAATCCTAACATTTATATAGGTCATTACTCAAGGCGATGCCGGTGACTATTTCTATGTTGTCGAGAAAGGATCTTTCGACGTATATGTCAATCACTCCGGCGCATTGCAACCGGGCCCGGACGGCATGGGGGATAAAGTAAGCAATATCCAGGCTGGTGGTTCTTTTGGTGAATTGGCTTTGATGTACAATGCGCCAAGAGCTGCCACCGTTATCTCTGCCGAGGCTGGTTGTAATTTATGGGCGCTTGATCGCGTCACGTTCCGTCGCATTCTCATGGAGTCTACGTTCGCGCGTAGGCGACTATACGAGAGCTTCCTAGAGGAGGTACCGCTCCTTGCTTCCCTCACGCCCTACGAGAGGTCGAAGATTGCCGACGCGTTGGAAACCAAGAAGTTCCCGAAGGGGTACACAATTATCAGGCAGGGCGATATCGGCAAGTCGTTCTTCCTACTAGAAGATGGCGAGGCAGATGCGTACAAGGATGGCGGATCACAGTCTGTTAAGCATTATAAGAAGGGCGACTTCTTCGGCGAGCTTGCGCTTCTAGACGACAAGCCCCGAGCAGCGGACGTTATCAGTTCGAGTGAGGTGAAAGTTGCGACGCTAGGCAAGAGCGCGTTCCAAAGGCTACTTGGGCCTGTTGAGAGTATCATGAGACGGACTAGATATGTGGGTGTCAAATCAGGGGTTGAAGATGTCGATCCCCTACATTCGTCATCCTAATTGATTGCACTTTTTTGGAGTTGCAGAAGTGAAGATTAGATACATGATGCTCCAGGATTGGAAGTAGTCTAGACGGATGGCAGCATTCTTTTGGAGGAGGCGTTCTCGGAATTACCCTCGTTTTCCTTGTTAAGTAGGTTTTATGATATTCATTGATACCGTATTAGAAGCATTGTTATAAATGCTGGAATTGCCTTGTAATAGAATTGACTCTCCCATACTCCTATACCCATCCTCAACGCCTTGACATTTGATTTCTTTGGGCCTGGTTAGCTCCTCGGGTAGGTAGGTGCCGTCGTTCAGGCTAACCATTCAATCACTTGACATCTTCCCGCACTTCGTAGTCGTAGAATCTCCCAACCGTAGTACCACAACAAAATTCATCCTCCACCCCTCTGCTTCTCCAAAACCTGCTGCCGCAGCCCCTCAGTCGCGATCTCCGTCTCCAACACCTTACTCACGCCCTTCTTCCACGTCTCATCCAACCCCTTCAACTCACTCCCTACCTCATCCTGCGCGCGCCGTCGCTGGATATTCACCACGTCGATCTCCTTTTTTGTTTCGGCCAATTCTCGCTCCAGAGCCTGTACTTCGGCTTCCAGCTGCCAGTTCCCGATCAGCCACGCGTTCTTGCCGTAGGTCTCGAGAAGCTGCAGGTGCGCTTGTCGGCCGAGGAGGTAGGTTTGCGCTGTGTAGGCGCGCGAGAGCGTGGTTTGGAGCGTGGATGGGGAAGAGGAGGAAGGGGGGGAAGGGGGGGAGGGTGCTTCGTAGCGGGAGAGGTCGATGGCGGATAGGGGCGTTTTGGAGGCGATGCGGGATAGTTCGTCGGTTATTAGGGGGCTGAATTTGGGCTCGCGGAGAGGCGGGAGGGAGGAGGTTTGGGAAGGCGGGGAGGAGCCGGCTTCGGCTGCGATTAGGGATTCGGCTGCGGCGCGCTCGGCGGCTGTTGGTTCGGCGTCTACGTCTAGGGGATTGTTAGTTGGGTGTTTGAAGTGGAGGTGAGTGAGTGGCTGGTAGGAGATGGGATGGGAGAGGGCAGCTTACATGGCAGCGATTCGTGAACGGTAGTGCGTATGGACGACATCTTAGCACTCTCTGTTGGAATTCTTTAGATTGGTGCGGGTTCTTGTGTGTTGTAGATATTCTCGCCAATTGAAGAGAGGCTGGAAACGTTGGAAACGCAGCTTTGAGCTTCGCGACGGGAATTTCGAAATCGTTATCGTTATCTTTGTAATGCTCGATAAAGTGTAAGGAGCCTGCAGCTGGTGGCAGCTGTGCTTGATCCACATAGGAGTGGAGCTAGACGGGAAGCGACAGTCACAGCGGAGTCCGTAGAGCGTTCGGGGCTTGTTTGAGTGGGGTGGCACAGCAGGGGTCGGTTGGAGCTTCCAATGACGTACATTGTCTCATATGTCGGGTGTGTTGTACCTGCGCGATAAGTGAAAGAAGGCATCATCTACTTTGTTTGGGTTTCTTGAGTGGATCTGACTCACTTAGTAACCAACGAACCTTAGCATCTTCAACTATTACTTGAATTTGTTTAGAAAAGGCTTTCTCGGCCGATTGATTGCACATCCCCTCAGCTCCGAATCGTTGAAGGCGGAAGATACAAGAACCAACCCCCTGGAATGGACTTGACGCATTACTTTGTCCTATGCAACTGCCGCGACAGATCGTACGGCTGCTGCATTGAATGACTCGCCTGCCAACCCTTTAGGTGGCTCACAGTATCTACCTAGATATTCAGAATATCGGGTCTTATTTACTATATCAAGACAAGTCTAGTGTGTAGTGAAGATATCGTTGGTCAAGATGCGGTGGAGCAAACGAAGCAGGAAAGCCGAGGAATCCGAGCCTTTCCTGAAACTGCAGCGGGATCTTACTGTTAATACTCGAAGCACGACTCGTTCTACTTTTAATGCTATCATATCATTTGTTATAGTGTTTGCGTTGGTAGCGACTTTTACGCCCACTGGTTCGGTCATCTATGGGTGGACGTCAAGGCTCTGTACGGGCAATCGCGTTGGGCAGGACTCGACGGCGAAAGCGCATCATGGTGATGAATATCTTATCGGAGTCGGCAAGGCCGATATAACCGGACCTTGTGTTGAGATCAATTTGATGGGATATGCAGACCCTCACCAGATCGGAACTGGTTTACGACAGCGTCTCTATTCTAGAGCCTTCATCGTGGCTGATTTAGCCAACTCAGCTGATAGCTTCGTCTATCTTGTTTTAGACACTCAATCTGGTGATACGGCAGTCCGATATGGAATCCTCTCAGGCCTCCGAGACCTTGGGCCTGAATATGAGAATTATGGCCGACACAATTTAGCTGTGACAGGCACTCATTCTCATTCGGGTCCCGGGGCTTGGCTCAACTACCTTTTACCTCAGATCACAAGCAAGGGTTTCGACCGGCAGAGCTATAGAGCTATTGTTGACGGTGCCCTCCTATCAATTCGTCGTGCTCATGAGAGTCTCACACCAGGACATCTGAGCATTGGATCTACTAAGGTCTTTGGGGCCAACATCAACCGCAGTCTTTTCGCGTATCTCGCAAATGCGGAGGAGGAACGCGCGAGATATAACATCAGCTCTGAAGATGATGGATCTGTGGAAAAGGACTTGACTCTCCTGAAATTTCAACGGATCTCTGATGGCAAAAATATTGGTGTTCTGACGTGGTTTCCTACTCATGGCACTTCCGTACTTGGAAACAACACCTTGATATCCGGTGATAATAAAGGTGTAGCAGCGTATCTATTTGAAAAAAGTGTTCACGGTGACGAGACTGCTGCCGAGGGATTTGTCGCCGGCTTCTCTCAGGCGAACGTCGGTGACACCAGCCCCAACGTCCTCGGGGCATGGTGCGAGGATGGCACAGGACAAATGTGCAGCTTTGAGAATAGTACTTGCAGCGACGGGAGATCTCAAAAATGCCATGCCAGAGGTCCATTCTTCAGAGAGAAAGATGAAGGGACCTCGTCATGTTTTGAGATTGGCAAGCGTCAATTTGAGCCTGCTAGGAAACTATACGATCAACTCAATTCAGCACCAATCCCAGTTCATGGAAGTTGGGTCAAAGCCTTCCACACTTTCCATGATATGTCGAACCACAAGTTTCAATTACCCAATGGGACGGAGGTCATGACATGCCCTGCTGCATTAGGTTACTCTTTTGCAGCCGGTACCTCTGACGGGCCAGGCGCTTTCGACTTCACTCAACACAACAGCAATGCATCGAATACCTCGCCGGTATGGCGTGTCGTCGGTGGCCTGCTTAAAGCGCCATCAAAGGAGCAAATTTCCTGTCATCATCCTAAACCGATCTTACTCGACGTCGGTGAAGTGTTTAGTCCATACCAATGGACACCAAATGTGGTTGACGTACAAGTTTTCCGCGTTGGTCAATTAGTCATCATTGTTAGCCCCGGCGAGGCAACGACTATGGCTGGGCGACGCTGGAAGAATGCTGTCAGTGACCGAGTCAAAGCATCTTTCGCAAACGAGGACGCTCAATCAGCACCACCGGTGGTCGTTCTTGGTGGTCCTGCAAACAGCTATACGCATTATATCAGCACGGAGGAAGAATACGGGTAAGTGTCGTTTGACTCATTATGTTGATTAATCTATCTCCCATCGCGGTCCTTTCATATTGTGCTGTTATCATTCAAACTGTCTATAAGGCCTGCTGAAGAAACAGTACTTCCTAAGTTTGACTATATTATGACGTTCTTATGCAGCATACTTACAGTGAAGAAAAACAGGATTCAACGATACGAAGGTGCAAGCACACTATATGGGCCGCATACCTTAGCAGCCTACATCAACGTTACTCTATCCTGGATCCCCTACTTAAGTTCATCGGCTAGCAGCCGACCACCTGTAGGACCGGAGCCACCGGATAACAGCAATCGAAGCCTTAGCTTCATCCCTCAAGTCATTCACGATTCCCCTCCATTGTTTAACCATTTCGGGCAAGTCAAGCAGGATGTAGAAGAGACCTACCAAAAGGGTACGCCCGTAATGGCGAAATTCGTCGGCGCCAATCCGAGGAACAATCTCAGACTTGAGCGGAGCTACGCCGTAGTCGAAAAGCTGACTACAGCTAGCGGATCGCGCGACGAAACGATGGACACGTGGGAAGTGGTCCGCGACGACCGCGATTGGCACCTGGTGTTCCGGTGGCACCGCACTAGCGAGATTCTCGGAACCAGCGAGGTCGAGATAACTTGGGAAACATCGGACCCGTGGGCGGAGCCGGGGCGGTATCGGCTCCGGTATTTTGGGGATGCCAAGAATTTGGTGGGGGCGATCACGGAGTTTGAAGGCGTGAGCGGCGAATTTGAGTTGGTTGGATGATCGGATGTGTCAATCGATCCGATTAAAAAATCTCAACTGCCGAGCTCCAATCAATAGCCCTGGACACGGTAGCCAACCCAGCTCTCCGGGATTGCGTATACCTAATTTTATGGCAAGGGTGTCATGCATAGAGCGTAGGGGTACCGGCACCTAAATGTGACAGCGGCAGGCATCGATGCATTGCTAACTTTTCAAGGGGACGGGAGGGGTCAGTCGACACGAGGAATTCAAACTTCAATCACACGGACACGGGCACGGGAAAGTTGCATAAAACTTAAAACAAAACATACATTACAACCTGGAAAGATATGGGAATAGCGAGAAATTAGAATGTGATATCCTTTTTTGACTCAGGACGGCTAAGCGGCTCAGGATTTCGGTTTGTTTTGTTTTGTCTTTGGTAATGATTTTGTAATTAAGACAGCGGTGAAAATTTTTGAGATTCGATTAGCAATTCTTCATCAAACCTGCCTTGGTATTCTCGCATATTTCTGTTTCAACCCATGCGCGTTTTGACCTTTTTTTGAATTTTTGACCTCGAGGGGGGGAAAATGAGGCTATACCGTTAACAATGTGGGATGAGATGATTCATCGCATGTTGTTCGAAGGGTCTAGACGGGTAAGCTAGGTCACGAACTTGGCAACTCGGTGGGGATCGTCACGAGAGGGTTCTGGACCTTGGCCGGGTCTCGGGTCGGGGGTTAAGCTAAGCTATCCATGATCGCATCCTTTCATCCGTTTTTGCTTTTTTGCTGCTGAAACAATAACCTAGGTAATAGGTGACTTTTTGGAGTGTATAGGTAGGTAGGTGGGTTGTAATATAGGAGTAGCATTATAGGATACCAATAGTGCTTACTTACTTTTACCTACCTACCTAGTAACGTATCTATTACTGTCTAATGTTATGTACTGCGTGTGGATGGAGGCGTAGTAATATTTAGGTTGGAATATTGGGAATCCCTTACTTGGGGTTCATTTGCGCAAATGTGCCTGATCGACGAGTCTACGCGTAGGACGCGTAAATTAATTAGACAGCCCTACGATCTACGGGTTTACCTCCACGACATCATAATCACCGAGAAAAGCAATAACCAGATGTAAGGTCTAGAACTTTTGTTTGCTTGTTCGTATTGGGGTTGAGTAATCTCTCTCACTGTGTATGTGTGTATGTATGTATGTGCTGTTGCTGCATTCCTACTCCTGAATCTTAATAATCTGCCACGCTGGAAATTTCGCCAAGTTGCTTAGCCGAAATCTCGCAATGCTTCCCTCCTCCCACCCCTGGCCCGTCTCCTTAGGTGCGCATCGCGGAAGCGCCTGCGATGCAGATGCGAGGAAGCGCAGACGCCAATAGTAGGTCCGAACGACCGTTGTTCGTCAGTGGAGAACCCCGTGGGATGATGCGACAATATGTGCTGTTACGGTAGATAGGTGGTAGTATGGGATCGGATGCGAGCTGGATATTGCAACGGCCCTATTCGGCATTTCTCTCGTCTCCGCCCACCTTCAATTCAACAAACCACAATATCCTATCCCATATCTGCATCTCTCCTTGCTCTCAACCCTTCCAATATGGAGCGAATGGAATGCGTCATTTTTGAATAAGTGTCTCGTCCCTTGCGAATGGATGATAATTAAACATGTGGAGAGGGGGAGGATGGATGTATTGGCATGCGCCTTCTTCCTCGTGGATCTCTGTTTATTTGTCTCATCGTCAACCCATCAACGGCTAAGACATCTAGGT
The DNA here is from genome assembly GCA_022496965.1 of Annulohypoxylon nitens. Lineage (NCBI taxonomy): Eukaryota > Fungi > Ascomycota > Sordariomycetes > Xylariales > Hypoxylaceae > Annulohypoxylon > Annulohypoxylon nitens. The sequence goes on along the minus strand of MU386648.1, from coordinate 115,552 downwards.
ACACAGTATTGCCCATTGATCACGACCCTCCCTTGGCTAGACCCAGGTGGCACGACTTTGAGAAAGAATATGTGGGTATCAAAATATGAACATATCAGATCTGAAGGGGCAATTGTGGCTCCTCCGCATAGCGCTTGTACAGGAGCCCGTATTACGACGGTTTGGTAAGCCCATAATAGTAAAAACGGGATGGAAAGCGAAGTGTGTCGAAGAATAGTAGTAGTAGTAGTAGGTAATAAGAGTAAAATGAACAGAAGGATTATGAGTTAATGCACAAGCTTTAGGTATAGGTATTTGTTTTGCCCTTCGCCTTTCCCAATGCCCTCTCTTTCATGCAGAATTGGTATGTAAATGCGCTTCGAGGTGAGATTAAATCCTCGTAGATTAGAAAAATAGAACTCTCAGAAATGAAATGAAGATTGCCCCCGTTCCCCCTAAATAACTCCCTACGATGGCAACGCTAGCAGCGCGAAGTGACCGCCGGCTACCGGCCGCGCCGTAAATTGTAGGCCGCTGGGGTAGTTTCCTGTTGAGGCGTCGTATAGATCGGTTAACGCCATGTTGGTGGGCGTGCTGTCGATCCAGCCTGCGACCAGCTTTATAAATGTGTCCCTGGTGCTTGAGCTTGCGATGGCGGCACACCACATCATCCAATCCGTCTTGGTGTAAGAGTGGCGCGTGTCAAGAGGAATACCATACTCGAGAGCTACCGTCGGGTAAAAGTCAGACTGCATGTCATATACGGACTGTGGGACAAAGTCGCCAAAGTTTAATAGAGAGTTAGAGTATAGGTTGTAGAGTAATCCGTGTGAGTCACTGTCTCCGTAGCTTAGAGTTGCATGTGGTGGGTTAGCTGCCGTGTTTAACCCGAAGCCCTGCCACTGCGAGATGTACGAAGTCGCCGTATCGAGATACGAGTTTGCGTCGTCGGTGTTACCCGTAAGACTAGAAATCTCGGACATGGCTCGCAGTCCAATAATACCCTTTAATCCTAAGTTGGTCTGGTTAGCGAGAGAGCCCGCGAAGTCGTCCGTCGAGATTTGGTCGGCGGGAATCAGCGCCTCATCAACTAGATAACCAGCCCATTGCTTAAGGATGGGATAATGCTGCGTAAGGTAGTCGTTGTCACCCGTCTTTTGCGCATACGCCAGAACCATGATAATCATATTACCACACTCTTCAAGCGGCATGGGCTCATCGGAACCATCAGGGTAACCTTTAGCAACAGGGAAAGTTCCAAGATCGTGAATGGCGTTAGTGTTGGGGTAGTGGCCATCCTCCTGGTTGAGGAATAGTGGCTTCAGCATGTAGTTGAGAATGGCGGGGTTAGTGTACAAGATCAGCGGCATGGCGGGGAAGATAACATCCACAGTTTGAATATCACTGTTGGAGCTGATCTCCTTGAGGAATACAAGGGGGTCTGAGTCCGTTCCGGTGAATTGCAGAGCACCGAAGGTCTGCCTGACGCTCAAGCTAGTTATGGTCAAGTAATTCTGTCCCGCCGCAGCTAACGAGTCCGAAGCCACCTGGTTATCCAGGTCTGTAGCTATGCTTGCGGACTCCTCATAGTCGTTGTAAAACCATGTCATCTACAGATTTCTATTAGGCCGGACATCCACTTTTACGGACCGAACAATAAAAAAACTTACAGCATCGACATCAGAGCTGAAATAACTGTTCCACAAGGCAGGGTAGGTGGTTAGGTTGCTTCCCTCGCCGAGCAGGTTAATTGCACCGTCCTGGGTCATACCAATCGAGTACAACGTCGAGACAGCATCGGTCCCGACTGAGCCGAGATCATTGGCGAAACCGAAAACCGGCCTGTGGGTGTGGAATGAGCGCGCATGAACAAGGCAAATTAATCTTGGCTAGTGGGTTTCATGGAGACCTACCAATTGTCTGTTACCGCTCTGTAATTGGAGTCCTTTGTGTTGGGAAGAACACCATTGTCAATGAATGCGCCTCTCACAACAGTGTCCTCGCCACTTTGCCATGTGAGCTGTGTAATTACATTAGTTGTGCTCAAACTTGTGGGAAATGCCATTTTTACGACTTACACCCTCAACGTCCTTGGTGGACCAGAACCAGGTACCCCAGTTAGGCTGCTGGTTCGTCTCTGAGATAGGTTCTTGGTCCTGGCGTTCGAATTGATGGTACGCGACTCCATCGGCTGAATTATGATCCCATTGAATGATGGCATTCAGATCACCGGAAGCCCATTCTGTGAGAGGGTGTAAGTACAACGTGTCAATCACGAGGAGTAGATTCGCGTAACCTACCTGCTGAGACGTCCGCGTACAATTGAACGTCGTGGGTGGCGCCGTCCAATGAGCTAACTGCAACTTCGAGGTAAGAGAAAACTAGAGATTGTCGTTTTAAGTCGTTTGGCGTTACGGGTGTCAAAAACGTAATGTTCATCTCAACTTTGTCGGCTACGTTCATCACGAACGAGCTTCTTGTCGACGTGTAAGAGAACTCCGTCTGATTTACCAAATCTGCGCCGGGCGGTGCGCCTAGCCAGTTGTAAGCCGTCCCATCTACGCGGATGAAACCTGCCCAACCCGTAATTTGCTGGCTATGTGTCGTTGTTAGTTTACAAGGTAGATCACATTGTAGGAGAACGAGAAAAGGACCAACCTCCAAAACACTGGCCATCGACCAGCAAGATAGCCCCCATCTCCTCCGTCACTACCGACGTTTAACCAAGAGTTAAGGTACGGTCCTTTCACAGCTAAGGGAATAGCAGGTGGCCTTGCAGGACTAAAGCTTGACGCGGCATGGACTAAGCTACTGCCAAAGGCAAAACCGGCCACCAGCACACTTCTGAGCCCCATCACGGATGATGAAGTATAAATGAGGTGGACTAGAAGTTTGAAAAGCTCAAGAAGGTTGGAAGGGGAGGGGTATAAGGATCGATGGAATGGATAAGCTCCGATGTTTCGGAAACCTAAAGGGTACAGCCGATGGTATGAGGCGGGATAAACATGGAAGAGGCGTGACGAAAGGGGGTGGAGGAGGTCGGGACGAGGGTAGATATTTGAATAAGATTTCCGAGTCACCTACATATCTTTGTACAAACTATGCAAGTCAATCTAGGATCTCGAGGCGTATAGGCTAGCAAGATCAGATGGATCGACGAATGAGGAAGGTTTCGCAAACGTGTGGAAGTACAATGCGGACAGGGTAATGGAGAGAGGGGGCACCTTGAGCAAAGGCTAGGTAGGGATAGAAAGAAAATAGAGAAAAGAAAATAGTCATGGGACTCAGCATATGCTGAGAGGCATGATCAGGTCACCACATGGGGCTGGATGTATGCTAATTCTTTCACTCTTGGCCTACCTCACATAAAAACAACGTTGTGTCTGCCTTGGTATACAGGAACAGTCATTATTGCTAACGGTATGATCTTGGGAGTGGCATGAAGCTATTGGGGGTTCGGCCTTTGTGACGACATGGCTAGCTACTAGCATTAGGAAACTATCCTGTAGGTCACGAGCCAAGGGGTCCGAGGTCTAGGACAAAGGAGACCTAGCACGCGGAAAAACCAGGTAGTTGGAATAATAAAAAGACCTTATGTAGGAAACAAGGATATTGACCAGCACCGTAAGTCATACTGTATAAACTGAGGTAAAAACTTGGGAGGGCTGTGACGAGAACGGGAAATCAAGTTACCACGGAATGGGATTGTGTGGAGAGAGGTCCTGTTTACCTTGTCCTACTTGTCGTCGAATTATCCCGGAATGTGCCGGTAGGGCAACAGGTCTCACCCGCATGGGGAAGGAGATCTGCAAGTCATCAAGAATCATACTGGCGGCAGCACATTGGATGGATGGATGATGACTTGCATCATTTTTTCAACAGACCCTTCAGCCGTCTAGAGCCGTCCATTTCCTGCGGGTGGACTAGATGAGCTTCTGATTAGGGGATGGTGAATCCATCAGGTCGGGCAAGGACTTGTAAGGATCGTGAGTTTGACGTTGAGCAATTTTGCCTGCAGAAATGATACCTTTTTTTGCAAGCCACTGTGAATCCTCAGCTCCTCGTATTCGAGCACGAAAACGTGATAATGATAAGCATATTTAGTTACCCAAGTAGGACTGATGGGAGACAAATGCGTGTTACGCCGCCACGTCAAGGCTAAGATTCTGCTATAATGCAGGTCCGAGAAACTTACTGATGTTAGAGAAACCATGACTTTCGATGGTCTATCGAATACCAAGGCGTAGGTTCAAGATTCTGCTATTCTTCGATGGTGTTTCCTATTTAGGATGGTCCTAACTGTCAGATCGGCTAGTTTGGGTTTTCAAGATGAACAGACATGGTTTATTAGGTTTGCTTTGGCTCAAAAGTAACAAGCCATTCCTTGTGTCCGTTCAGCTTGGTCCGCCAAGGAGAGACATGCATGATGCTGTCTAGCGTTCCTCGAAAGTTACAGCTAAGAAGAAAAAACTTCTTCATCGCATAGCTGCGTCTTCCCGGCGATGTAGGCTCACATGTGTTATTTTGACATCGCGCGCGGTCGGGGTAACGTGGACCGGGGATTTAAGCTAGGCATGGTGCCTCGGCAGGTCGAGGGCTACGGCGCTTTGCAACTGGTTCAGGAAAAGACGAGCGAAAGTAGCTCCCGCTATTACCGGCTTTCGAGCATCCTTCGGACGGGAAGTCTCCAAGTCTGGGGAAGCTAAGAAGCTTAACTTGGCATAGGACAGTGCTACTAGAAATCTCTATACCGTGGTGTATCTTTCTTCTAATTGGCTGTTGCGAGATCTCGTGTCTTGTGGTTGGAGCTGTTTACGATCTTTGTTGTCACTTGAGCTGATGGGGGACTCCGTGGTCCCTTACGTCAACGATTATTGGCCGTTTGGATATTGTATCCCGCAAAAGAAAAAGGATCAATAGTCGGTGTAGTTACATAATGAGATAGGTACCTACTCCAGTTGTCAAAGAGTATATACCAAACTAGAGGCAATAGACCACGCTGCCGGTACGATTTTCTCCCTCGGACCTTTGTGTAGGGAAGTCTGGTAAATTTCTCTCAAACATCGTACGAACCCCAACCCAGCTAGCGTGGGGGGATCGGCAGCCGAGACAAAGAAAGTCAGAGCTTTATAATAGGGGTTTCCTGAATAACGCTTTTGTAATAGACTTCTGCTGTGACTTTGCAACAAGGAATTTGCTGGTGACAACGGACCGTTCTGTCAATTTTTCACGTTCTACTCAAGCAGTGCTCGTTACCGCCACTTCGTAACACCGCGTCGTCGTCGGGTCGCACATATTCCGTGAGGAACTGGAGGAACCTGCTTACAGCGCATGCGCCTGCGAATAGAATCCATTGTACACATCCGGCGGTGACGCATTGGTAGCCAAGCTGGCCAGGGTAAGCTAGGGTGGTGAGCGCGGGGGAGGAGAGGACTGTCAGACTGTGACCCCTAGGCCACCCTTACCCCAAGCCGCTCAAGTAACCTCACGTGCCCGAAGATCCAGCAATCTTATTTTCACCTCTGCAGGTTTTCCCGCTAGCGTAGGAACTTCTCCAGCTCACGATAATCCGGGGATAACGTCAATTTCTTCCGGGAAAGGTGGGTTAGGTACCGCACATGAGGTGAAAAAATCATTATTACAGGCCGATCATGGGATCCTAGCGTCGCATTGGCGCCGCGCGTCCAAGGATTTTTCATGATCTATCCTACCATCGCTTCTTACAAGGACTATGGCCAAGTAGTTTAGTATTTCGCGTGAAATTTCCGCCGATTACACGCCGTTCTGTTGGGCTGACTTGTGTCTCTTCCTGCCTGTGTAAAACTTGCCAGGCCTAGCCGCCAAGGTAGCCTCGGGATGACGGAGAGGACCTAACTGTCGGTAAGAGTCTAGGCGACCCGCTGCCCTACCCTTGAGCAGCTACTACTATATGCCGTGCTACCCCGCAATCTAATCACGATAGAGCTAGGTCCGATTGTTAAGGTTGCCCCCAGCGTTATATGCGTTTTCTAGCTGGCCTCGTGGCTCCCTACCAAGACTGAGCTGTCAGCAAGGCGTGGCCGATCGTGTATGGTCCAAATTGCACCTGAGGATATGAGGTCATCATCGCATCCCTGATCAATGCGCATCTTACACTGCGGCGGTAACATTGCAAGTATGTTGATGAACCAGCCTCAAGCCATAAACGGCGCATATAGGTGCCGATGGAGAGTTCGAATCCCATGCGCATCTACTAAACTTGCCCCCCCTTCGCCCGAATGTGAGTTCCTAACCGATTGCAGCCAAGATGTCAGCCACCAGTTTCTACCGATCTGAGCGTTAGAAGCTAAGGCTCGCCTATATATCTTCTGAGGACCTGCCGCTTTAGGATATTTTAGTGTTGGAGTGGTAGAATAACGACATCAGCAACGTCGTACAAGATAAAGTGATGTCTCGTAGGGACACTGGAGATGATGCTCACATGACTAATCATCCTAACTTAACGTCAGGTAGAGTAGTGCTTCTACTACCGTTTTCTTGAAACTTCCATCAGGCGGGGTATATGCCTCATATTAAAACCTAGGTTCAAGTTGATTCACGCTCTTGGTTGTGGTGGGTGAGATCACTTTAGGAATGCTGAAGAGAGTTGGATTCTCGGGTTTCGGCCTCTCCAAACAAGATCAGATGCTACTAGGCAATCGAGACAGACGGGAACCGTTTGGCAGTCTGATTTTAGGTAGCGTTGGAGCAAGTAAACTCTCATATCGGGTGGTAATAACTACGAGACAAAGTCGGCAATGCATTGTACCTACATTGCATTTGCACTGAAACTGAACGGATTGTGGGGGTTGGCGTATCAAGTTCCTTGCGCCCACGGGCCTTAATTTTGATCTTGCCGGGAAATCCTCGTGTCGCTGGCCAGCGTCGAATATGCTGCTTTTCCCCCAGGACAAAGAGACCTCAAGATCATCATGAGTCCTTGATTATCAACACATCTGGTAAGTTTAATTCACCAGACCTTTAAATCTGAGCTGGAAAGACCGAATGATTCTTCGTGGAAGTTGTAGTGAAATGAGCAGAATGCTGCCCACGTTGAATTCCAAGGTTTATAGTTGCCAAAGCTGAATTGAGAAATATGGGTGCTGTGCTTCGTTGCAAGTACGGTTGTACCACAAGCGCCGTGTGGCATGTCTGTGACCGTATTGTGCTTTTAGGGCATGGCTTTTGCGCTTCTTGTTGATAGGTACGTTCTGATTGATAGGAATTGTTCGGTGGTGAGGCGCAGTCCTGATCGCCAGCGCAGATTTCGGAGCGTTGATACCAGGTATTCTCCGAAGAACTGTACTACGCTATAATGTAGCCGAGTGTGGTGATATTCCCCGGTCTGAGTACAAATATGCCCATATTGGTACTTGTCCAACTGTGTACAAACAGGGTTGAGTGTAGTAGCCCACTTCCGAGTTGCGGCTAGCTTAATGCTGAAAGCCTCAACATATCGAAGCGCAACGTGCCACAGAGTTAGTAGGTCTCAAAGTTGACCTTATACTTAGCTGTATTATAGATAGCGGCGAACAGATCTAAGAAAGGGGTAGGTAGTAAGAGGCTCGGCTGCATAGACAAGATCATCAGGGCGAAAGCGCGGGTGAGTTCCGGACGGGAAAGTCGCAGGTACCTAAACCTCATCGAGTAAACACCATCACCACGGGTGTGGTTGTCACACTGTGCAGGTTATAAGACAAAACGAGGAGTTGTTACTTGCATTTGGCTGCAGCATGTTCGGCGACTGGTCCGCTGTATCCGCTCTCGGCAAGTATCTCGACCATGGTAGCGAAGTAGGAAATCGAATCTAGATTTCCATAGCTAGACACAAAGCCACCGAGTCCTTGAAAGCACAACGTTGAGGTTTCAACTAAGATCGTCACACGGACTCGCCATATTGGTCATGTTACAGCAACAGCTGTGCGAATGCCATGACACTCAAGTTCGAGATTCTGTACCAAGCGTGCCGGTGATTTGAGTAAGGCCGCAGAGCCATAGCTTGCATTTTGTGGATTGATCCCTAAATGAAAGTGTCATCATCGATGATATGTACGAGCAGCCACAAATAAGATAAGAGGGTGATTCGTAACGAGATACGGGGTGGCTTGGCTTGGCTTATGTAGGAGATCTCGAAGCCGTGTTGGTGAGCCAATGTGATTGTAATCTCCAAATTTGAAGTGGCCAATTGAAGGGCTACATCTAAGACTTACGAAGATCTCATTTACCATAAATGAGATAGACGAGCAAGATAAAAAGATAGGATGAGCCAAGATGTATGAAAAAGAAAAAAGTAAATTCGAGATGTCGTCTTAAAAGACTCTAAACTCAACTTTAACCTTAGATTATCGGAGTTAAGCAAATGTGGGTACGTCGGGAAAATCTTGGAAGCGTACTACGTTTCTATTGGTCTAAATGGCTCTTCCTATTAATAGCTGCTGAGCATTCAAACATTAAAATATCGAAAGTCCAAGCTCCAAGTTCAAAGTTCCAACTTCCCAATTTCATCTCTCTATTTCGTATACACAAACAGGCAATACTAATTATTAGCAGGAATCTAAATAACCCAACTGGTATCACGAATTAGAGGCGACGACACTTCATCTAATGAAAATTACTAAGATCAATTGAGCCTCATCTAAATATACATTCCTACGATCTATGGATCGCCTAACCTAGCGACCTTCCACTTTTTCTCTCGCTAAAGGACGTCTTACTGCGCGAAATCAAGGCACGAGTTGGAAGTCGGCATCAGCAAACAAGTCCATGTTTGTATCAGGTGTACGATGACCGCCTAGCTATTCAACCTCAAACACATCCTTCCATCATTTTTTTGGAATAGCTTCAACGGTGAATCCTGCCACCGCTATTAGCTTGAACCATCTAGATGATGTTAGACCATTCTAGGCCCTACCAACTTACCTTCAAAAGGGCGGCGCCGCAAATGGATCCGATCCTTCAACCCTTCAATAGTGGTAAATATCACTACAACATGCGATTTGTAGAGCCATGTTGCGCCAGCTTCCCTAAGGCAACTACTAACTACCTACTCATATTTTGAAGGTAGCCTGGAATTAATCAAGAATATGCTCTTCGTTTAGCTAGCGTTTTCTTTTTATAAAAATAAATGAGAAGTAGAATGCGTATAACATCTTTCGCTTAACGTATACGTCGTCAACCTGCCTCAACCGGGGCGCAGTCTCGACTAAATTGATCCGCAGTCAACTTCGCTTTGCTCAATTGGGAACTTGAGTTCTAAAAAACCATCATGGCTCAATAATATCTGCCTTTTCTTAGGTAATCATGGTTTACATGTGCCGGCGTATACATCCTACTCGCCCAATCGTGAATTGAAACGGCGTAGTGATATAAGGTGAAGGAGATCCCTTCGATCTCATGGAATCCACACACCAAGATCAGCGTCTTTTTTTCCTCATTTCCATTCTTTTTCTTAGTCTAGGGCTTTCCTTCTCTTGGGCTCGGCTACCCGTTCATTTCTCAACGGTCATTTCTGAATTTTTGCACACCGTCTTTCCTTCACCATGTTGTTTACTGGGAAGGACGCTTTAGTTGCCCTCCTCCTGCTTGCTCAGGGGTGGGCAGTCCAGGGCTCTCCGGGGCGACGAGCCTTTGCGAATGAGACTTCCATCACCACGCCAATGGCTTCGTCATCCAAGTCCGTAGCAGCAACTTCAACTTCCATGGATGATGATGAAGAGTGTAGTAACACCATCAGCGAGTCTCATTCTACCGCCGCCGCAACCTTGACTAGAGCGGTCTCTTCTAACGTTACTGCTTCAACTGCTGGGCCTGACTATACAACGTTGACTGTCAACGTAACCTCTGTTTCGACTATCATCTCATGCGCTCCTACTATCACGAACTGCCCGGCGGCTTCTGAAACAGCTGCTCTTAGCACGCTGCCTTCGGAAGCAGTATCGACGATACTTGTAACTAGTGTCGTCGACATTACCACCACTGTTTGCCCGGTCACGGAGGTTTCCAAGATTTCCTCATCGATCGTAGCATCCTTTACTCTATCGCACTCGAGACACAAACCTACCACTACTTCCCATGTCACTGCCAGTGCAAGTGCTAGTGCCAAGAGCTCTTCTACCGGTATTCCTATCAGTGCTACCAGCTCGGCAAAGGCAATTGGCGCTTCAAGCTCAATGATGAGCTCGGGAACGAGCCTCACTACTCCCGGACAGAAACCTACCGAGACCTTCTCCAACACCACAGCTCCTCACACCGTAAGCAACGAGTCTCACTAAGTCTGATGTCTGCTGGGTAGTCGCTAACATATTCTCTAGGTAACCCTCTCTTCCACAGCTTCTCACCCAATGGTAACGGCTAGCAGCAGCTCTCCAGTCTTCGTTACCTCTTCCCCACCGATGTCGGTTATTACCACAATAATTAGCAGCTCTTCTAATGGCTCGGTCATCCTCAGCACGAAGACTTCTACTCGATCCGCAGTAGTAAACACTACGTCTTCTGCTTCTCCATCGGTGATCACTAAGACCGTCAGCATACCTTTCAACGGAACAGTCTCCCTTAGCACAATGACTAGCACTCAATCTATGCCAACGAGCGTAATGACTTCCCCCTCAGAGACAGTCATTACCAGAACCATTAGCAAGCCATCTAACGGGACTACCATCCTCAGCACGTACACCACCACTAAGCCTATTGTCACACACCACACGGGACCTGAGACGGTTACTAAGACGTTCACCAAGCACATCAACGGAACTGATATGACCAGCACGATTACCTACACCAGGACCACCCCAGGCCGTCCCTCTCACAGCTCTAAAGTCATCACTACCAGCACTCCGGGTTCGGTTGTCCTTACCACCGTCACGGTCTCCGGCTCCGTCCCCGTGGTCACGACTACCAGCCTACCTCCCAAGGTCGTAACTGTTACCGTGGGCGTGAGTGAGAGCGAGAGCAGCACCTCAGGCACGACGACTATGACCAGCGTCTCCGGCGGAGAAACTACCTACATCACCACCACTATCGGCGGTTCGGAATCGACCGTCACCAGTGTAAACGGTGGCTCCACCGTCATTGTCACTAAGACCGTTGGCGGCGGAGAGACGACCGTTAGCAATATGCCCAGCGCCCAGACCACAGTTGTGACCAAGACCGTCGGAAGCGGTTCCGGCGAGACCGTCACAGTGACCGCTTCCCCGTCCACCATCACCGTTGGCTCTGGCACATCCGCCCAAGCATCCACCGTTACGGTATCCGTCCCTGCCGCCTCCCAGTCCGTCATCACCAAGACGGTCGGCGGTGGTGAAGGCTCAACCGTGACCGTGACCGTCGGCGGCTCAGGTTCCACCGTAACAGGCGAAACCACCATCATTACGAAGACCGAGCACCTCTCCACCGTCACCGTCTCCGTCCCGGCGCCCTCTCAATCCGTGATCACCAAGACCGTCGGTGGTGGCGAGTTCTCCACCGTAACCGTGACCGCGTCGGCCGCCCCGTCGACGATAATCGTTGGCAGCGGTTCCGTGTCCACGATTACTGTTACCGCTTCTGCTTCCCCGTCTACTGTAACCGTCGGCGGCGGCAACGGCGCCACGACTACCGTTTACACGACCCAGAGCGGGGCTCCCGCCGCCTCAACCGTTACCAGTGTCGTTACAACTACGCTTTCGCCGAGCGGAATGTGCGCTTGCTCGACTGGCTTGTAAACGACTAACTACTAGTACCTATCTACCTCCCATACCTATCTAGGGTGATAGTGTACATTGATTTGGACATATGACTTGCGAGCAATTCATGGATAACGAGGCAGGATCTTGATGCGGGACATACCGAGTTGATATTTGGGCAGAAAATTGTATATACCATATGTAAATTTAGGGGAAGTGTGTGTGTGTGTGTGTGCATATATCCCGGCTTATGGATTGAGCCAGGCTGGGTTTTTTTTTAGCGAATATTACGTTCTATTGTATATATTGAACCTAACTGTTTCCATGAACGTAGATTGAAAGCAAAGGTTGAGAATCCGTATTTGTTGGATGCCTATCCAGCCTGGGATCATCCTCTTAAGCCGACGAGATGCTGCAAGTCCTATATACCTCAATAATACCACCTGACAATCGCAGATCGTAGCATCGATGCAAGCGCAGTCGTATATCCATCGATCCCAGTTTGACATAAGTAAGGGTCCAAGCAAACATAATCCGTGCGTTTTCCTTACAATTCTTCGTATCTGCAGAGATCGTAGCATCCCTGCGTTAAGAGTTGGAGGTGACGGAGCTCAGGTGGGGAAAAGGCGATGGACGCCTCGGGGCGGGAAATGGGCGTCACAAACAATCTATTTGGATCCTGGGGTATGGATTATTCCCGAGAGGCTGAGCACGTAAATAGGTAGTTATGCATCAAGGTATCGAGGCAGGGAAGCTGAGGTATCGCACCGGAAGCCGAAGTTCGCCTCGGCGTTGGGAAATGGCTGGGATATCGGGTGTTACCCAGGTGTGCATCCACATCACGTATTTTGGTGATATAGGCGAACGTAAAATGATTTGCGTATTTTATGCAGGTGGTCATATGATATAGATGAAATTCAACTGAGAAGGGTCAGCCCTCACTTTGCTATATGAGTAACGTGTGCATACAGCTACAGATTGTTGTTTTTGAGAGGCTAATTAAGTTTTGTGAATTTGATAGATATTTTGATTATATCGCACTGACCTTCATCTGGAATAATACCTATCGGCACTAGGTGCCTTAGGTACTCTTTCACAAAGTCGCGGATAGGCTTTAATGAAGCCAGTCTCCGCGGACAGTATCATCCGGCAAGTCTCATCACGGTGAACATCATGTATTCGATGAAGGCGGTTGGCCAAGTCATCAGAGAGACGCAGTAGGTGGGTCAGTGACATTCTGTATCCGCCGCACCCCCTATTGCGGCTGCTCCACAACACGCGACTTCTTCCAGACGTAAACTACTCTTCCTACCGCCACTATTGACACAAGGCCCAATCCAATTCACGGCTCCGAGAGGATGCCACAGATTACCAAGGCAGTACTCACAAGGGTAAATATTATGGGGTTTGCTATATAGGTCCGGTAGGTCCGGGGCGGTCCTGCAGGCGCGCTATATCCGAGCAGGGGACTCGACGTAGCGTCGGCCGGGTTTTCCGGTAAAAGGAGACTGCCGAAGCATGTCACGGCATATACTGAATATTCGGATATGCCTTTGAACGTCACTAGGCTGCGGAAGCTACCGAGAAGGATGAAAATCCCGGTGATGGAAGCATTGAAGATCATTGCATATCTGCATCAGTACGGGTGGGGTCAGTATATTGTGTCATCCGGGGAGGTGTAATAGGGGGAGGGTAATAGTAGTCAGGCGCGAAAAGGGGGAAGAGGAAATCGAACAATTTACACGGGGTTAATGGTACCGTCTGCCTGGCCGCTGAATCTGCGAAGCCGCCAAAGGACGTGAGGTCTCGTAAGAGACAATCTTGGCCATCTGTACGAAGTATTTCTAAGCCATCTGTGAAAATTTGTGTCTTTCCAAGGCGTTCCAAGGACTCTGGGTAGATGGGAACGCTTTCCCGCTCGGTACGTTAAGCGGCCAATGGCAAAGGTGCTAGCATTGATTGATCCTAGACACGATATCATGACCAAGATCGAGTAAACGTCTTCGCCGATTTTCCCGAAGACTTTAGCGCCAAAGACCTAGCGTCGAGCTATTTTGTCAATAAACAGCTAGAGTGAGGACGAATGACGAGCGGAGGGTTGAGTGAAAACTTTGGATCAGTAGGAAGATAGATTACTGACCACGGCAACTTTATTCGTGTTTCGGAGAACGTCAATCGGCAGCACCGCGTACAGAGTCGCGTTCATCAGTATGAAACAAGAGATTGAGATGACCATAGCTGAATTGATGATGCGGGGGAGGTTCTGAGAGGCGTTCTCTAGTTCTCCAGCGAGAAATCCAACCTAGGAAAAAGTGTCAGCTAGTTATTACCTAGCTGGGTAGTATATATCGCTGCGCAGGAGACTTCTACCATACATTTTCCCAGCCGCCATACGCAAAGAGTGCTCCGAAAACGGCAGACGTGAACTCCCCGGCTGGTAGACTCGTGATGTTAGACGGTTGATTCTTCAGGTTGTCGGCGATGATAGCATCAATCGAGGCTTGGCTCGGAAACATAGAATTCCAATCCTCACGACCTGAACGCCATCGGGAGAAGCGGACGAAGCATAACCCGCTCACTATAATAGACACCAAAGTGGACAGCTTAAGGGCCAGAAACACATTGGCGACACGAGCCCCTGAAGTTGCACCCCGACAATTAACCAGAGTGACCAACACAAGGCCGAAGAGCGCAACGGTGGTATTGGCAGGGCCCCCATTGGCGTCCTCAACACCCCAGACGAGCTTGCAGAAGTGCTCGGCAAAGATAAAACTAGCCACAGCATTGGCGCACGGCTTTGCCAGGAAAATCCAAACCCAGACGAAAATGAAAGCCGGGAAGTCGCCGTAGCAATGGAGAAGGTATTCCTGGATACCCCCATCGCTGGGCATGGCGGAGCCTAGCTGGGCTATTGTCGAGGCGCCGGACCAGACTAATAAGCCGGCTAGTAACCACACAAGGATGGCTGCCGACGGAGAGTTGACATGGCTACTAACGACGGAGGGGGTCGAAAAAATACCGGATCCGATCTGGAGTCCGACGACGAGGGCAAGGCCGTCTAAGAATACTAGTGAACGCCGCCCTTGCGCCGTGTCGTCCGAGTCTGGACCGAGGCCGGCATTCCGGGCGTCGGGTAAGTCTCTCTCGACATCTCCGCCATCCATAACTGCGTTTGTACGGTGTTTGCTTATTTCATCTCTCAGAAACAAATGAAAATGAGAGGGGAGGGGAAAGCCGATGGAGGGAATTCTTAGCCTATTATCTTCGGAGTTATGCCGACAACTAAAGTATATCGCATGCAAGCCACATCGATAAGGACGATGTTGTATAACAAGCCCAACTGGCCAAGGTGGGCATGAGAAACATTATACTGGGATACATGTTTGTGTCCTGAGTCTCTTCATCAAAATCGGGTTACCTTACATATCTTCAGCTAATCTTCTTTTCCACCAATAGGCACAACGCATCGTTGCATAAATGACGCCTGAAAAAAATAAGGAAGGAAGGAATGACGCTGGACTAGCATTATGCTGTTCGCTTTGGGCTTATGTGCATAATAAGGTCTGGCTGGTCAAGCTGGAAATGGTATGTCCCGAACACAGCCGCCCGTCGCTTTTTGGTTAAGTTCGGGCCGGAGCGGTGAGCTAGGACGGACCCGAGGATGAGTATGTCTCCTAGTGACTTTGTCAGAAACAACACGAAAAGGCATGCGGTGTTCGTTCGTACCTGAATTGAGGAGCAGCAGGACAAATTCATTACTTGACTCCCACTCGCTCGCAACACGCCCGCCATTCGACAGAGCTACGGGTTGCTTGTGAAAGCCGGGGACTAGGTATCTCTGAGCACCCGTTCTCCTTGGTCTGGGGGCTGCAACTTCATCTATCCCACTCCTCTTTAACGAGATGACATTGCATACCTAACTATCGCCCACAAAGAGAATGAATGTTGTGGAACCCTTGTGTTCCATTGTCGCTTCATTGAACGTCTCCAAGTATTTTGCATAAATATAATGTTGTTTTGCAAGCCTCAATGTTTACCCGATATTGCAAGGCAGTTGACGGTCGATCGATCATCCGTTGAGCAAGCCATTCTCTCAACATCTAACTGTGGCTGCAGCAAGGCACTTCTCTCATTGGGGATAAAACGCCACTGAATCACAACTGTTACTTCTAAGCATTATATTTTGCCGCTGTGTGGGGGGCCCGGACTTTTAATGGCAGCAAAGGGCGCGCTTTACAGTCATTAGTCATTGGGGTGTAGGGGTTGATTGCCTCTCGGACATTGATAGTCAACTGAATGTCGTGAGTTACAATGCTTCGACTGAAGCAAAGCTCAATGTTGCTTTTGGGTATGCGGCTCAGACCTGTGGGGGCATGTGACAACTGATGTCACAAAACTTAGCTGCAACTTGAAGTTCGGAGGTGTTGGTGACCTAATATAGGTAGATAAGAGCATTCTGTTCAATATGCTGTGTTAAGGTGGATGGAATGGGATGGTCCTCTCTAAAAGACCGATTGGTTTACGGAGATTTGAATGCGAGACTTGTGTTGTAGATATGGCGCCGCCTATTTGATGACCGGTCTACCGGCTTTTCCATTATGGGTGATGCTGGAGATGCTTTGTTTGTGGCCGCCACGTGAAGGTCCAATCATTTCCGTCGATGTAGAAGCATTCTCTACTTGCTACCCGGGCCGAAGATTGTGTGGCCGGGTCTCGGCATCATACTGTAGTTTAAATGCAAGCATTAGATGACCATAGGAAACCGACACACGAGTTTTCAGTGGTGTCCTTATCCTCTTCCATACATACCATACTTACATAAGTATGCATGTAACCCTGTACAGGACTTCGTGAGATCAGTAGTTGCGGATCGTTCTCGCCATGACCGGCCGAGATTCGGCGTCAAGGTCGATTTCTACCGATAAACAGTTGTAAAAGGCTGGTGCAAGCTGCCACTTCCCCCATTGGTAGCAGAGACTACCGCATCGCTATATCTCCGAGTCTTTAAGTCTGGGTGTAATGGGTTGAACTTCATATACCTTATACCTGATTCACCTCAGCCTTGAAATACAACAGCAGCAACAATACCGACATCGAAATGTCTACCAACAATATCTTCGTCAATGACGAATACGAGCACGACGATCGCTGGACCGCCGTCGACGCGTATGCGATCTCGCATCTCCACCCGGACACCCGTCCCATCACGGGGGTCTTGGCCCGCACGCTCGAGAACATCCGTGACGCTGGGATGCCCAACGACTCAACGTACCCGGTTTTCGGCAAGTACTTGGCGTTGCAGGTCCGGTCGGCGGGTGCAAAGGACGTCCTCGAGGTGGGCACGCTGGGAGGCTCTGGATCGCGAGCCTGAACCCGGACACGCGTATCACAACGCTCGAAGTTGACCCATAGCACGCGACGTTGGCGCGACAGAACTTAGAGCTAGTAGGCGTTGCTAACTATGTAGGGGTGCTCGTAGGATCATTTTGACATATGTCGAGAGGTGAAGTTCGTCACATTACCTCTTTCTCATCCCCTCTTCTTTATACCTCGAACTTCAAACACGTAACTAACGGCGTAATTCAATAGAATGACGTACATCGACCCAGTCGAAGCTCTCCAGAAGGTGATCAGGCCTTATGTAAAGGTACTGAAAGATGATCCGGAAAAGGGCTTCAAGATGCTCATGGAAGTCGATCAGTACAGCACCCGGGAGTATCTTCGAGTGAAGGAGTGAGTGTCCCCCGCGCCGAATACTCTCTCATTGTCATCGGTCTGGAACTGATCGCCTATTTCTCATAGAGATATGAAACCGGAACTGATCGAATACCTTGAATGGGTGTATGGGTGAGTAGACTACGAATGCTTTTACAACCCACAAGTCACTCATTTACCTATATCTCCATCTACCAACAAAAAGCTGCTTTGTTCTATAGGGCCACCGATTACTTCCGCGTAGCATTCAGCAAACTAGTGCTACAGATGTTGGATTTCAGCGCTCCCGAATGGAAATGCATTAAGGGGGTACAGACAGCCTCACCCAAAATGCGCTGCGTATGCTCAAGCAGCAACCCGAGCTAAAAAGGCGCGTTGACAAAATCGAGATGGTTGAGAACGAGACTAAGAGCAGCATGAAAGTCAGCGTGGCCGGTGAGACCGAAGTCCGGAATTATAACATGGTGGTCTGCCAGAGAACGGGTCTTTCGGGCTCTCACATACTCCTGCTATGAAGGCCGCCGTCAAGTTTAGCCGGGCTTGGTGGACCAAAGACTGTCATATTACCAAAGGTGGCATCGGCTTCGCTGACGAGCCCTCCGCTCCTGTGTCTATCCGTCGTACAACATAGACGACGACCCCGAGAAGCCCGCAGTCCTCATGTACATCTACACCTGGACTCAGGACGCTCTGCGCATGACTTCACTCGTGAAGGATGGGTCGTCTATAGGAGAGGACATTCTTCGCGAAGTGATATTGAAGGGTTGTAAGATCGACTGGAAGAATTGTATCCAATAAGAGCAGAAAAAATTTGTCTCTAAGCAATATTCGATTTTTAACTTTTTAGAAGGCAGTGCAAAAAAAAAAGCGTGTTTACATAAGCCGAGTCGTAGCTTTTCATAGGCTGTAAAGCATGCAAAGCCAATCAGAATGCAAATTGGCAGCTAAGCCGTAAATTTTGAGGCACTGCTCAAGCCTCATAGTTTGTAATACTATTACCAAAGGTGAATTTGACCAATGAGAATGAAACTACTCCGTACTTTCGCAAAGATCGAGTTCTGATCTTACAGTACCTACTAGGTATCTATAGACGTAGTTTTAGGGGCATTGTACAAGCATTTAACGGATGTAACGCATCACGCCTATGGTTGGTACCATGACGAGCATACAGCGGGGGCCGTAGCCGGGTTCCGACCCGGGCAATTTAAAAAACTATACCCACTTCTGACAAGACCCGCGGCGGACGGCATGTTGGTAAGGCCACGAGCGTCCACCATGGATGGATTGTAGGCGCCTTAGAGAGTGTGTGGCGGGACGTATACCAATTTCTTAAACGATTCGGCAAGGAAGATGAGATCAAGAAATTGATAGAACATTTCGGCGTGCCTCTCGAGATGGAAATAGGCAAACATGGGACTGAACATCTGCAAGTTTTGCTGGGTTCGCTTCAAAGAGATGTGGGTGAGATTATTGACATCTAATGGGGAAGAACCGACATGCCCCAATTTGGGACTATAGGACCTTAACCTGACCTCCAATAACAGTCATTCTCATGACTCCTAAATGAAAGCCGTACTCTCTCACTCGAGGACGTGCAGAGACCAATTGTCTGAAGCCCAGGTCGTGATACCCTGATTGAAAATTGCGATTCGATCAATCTACCGTACTGGCCTGCTGGGGTTTCGGTTTTCTAACTTGTGGTAGACGGTCGGTGATGCGATTTCTTTAATACTAGGTAGGCATTCGAGATCTTGAGCGTACCCACTGCCGAATTCACAGCAAGATACTTAATCGGGTCTGTCGGCACTATTAAAGACATATTGGATCAGTAATAATAAGGCGGCATAGGGTTAACAGTACATTGACCTAGGTTCTTAACATTGTCAATTAGGTATAATGAATAATAAAAGAGGAAAGCTGCGTAAGAATTTTGAGGGTTGAAGTATTGAGGTCGCACAACCTTGAACTCGGAATCTTTAATCGCCGTTGCTTATGTAAGCTAAAATTAGGCTCCGTAAGCCAGCTGCCTTTAGATCTCGTACCATCCTTCCAAAATTCCAAGATATTCGAGTCACAACAACTTTGAGTATTCACATTACACTCATTGCTTTTTCCAAAGATGATTGTTAACAGGGGCATTTCGATATCTATTCCGTTCGGTTCTCATATTTACATACATAAAATCATGCTAGCCGTTGGGCGTGCCTGAGCAGCCTAAGCAACGTTTCAGCTGCTCTCGTCGCGTACTAAACACCCTCAATTAAGTGAACGAGGCGCAATTGCTATCAGCATCAAACAAAGCGCATTTGACAACAGATCCTCCGCATTTAATCGGCGTTATAATTCGCCCTCTCTTCGTCCAAGCGAATGTCGCTTATCGAACCCATTATGCTTCAAAGCTTGAAGACGATACTCCGACGCTGTCGTCGTCTTTATCTCTAATGGGAGCTCGGATGATCGTCGCGCGGGGCATTTTGTCGTTGGCGTCTTCTATCGTCGCATTTCGTGAGGACGGTCATTCTCGGTATGGAGGAAATTCGATTCGAAATACCCCGTGGCTTTTCTTAATCCGCATAATATCCGAGGTAACCCTATAGGCATAACTCCTGGAAACACACTTCAGCCTCTCGCCATTCCATCACAGCACATTGGAGGAGGTTTTCTTCGGTACATTGATCTTGGCGCTTAATCACTCTCGCTTTCTTCTGTGAGCCTGAGCATACTTGCGCAAAGCATAACGTGCTTTCGAGTCCCGTATCGTTGACGCAATCCCTAATTTGTTGCATCGTGCAACCGCTGCTTCTTAGGCTCTTAATTGTTCTTATCGTGTGTCCTTCAACGTCGAACGGTAGCGAGGCCGGCATCGCGGCTACGAGGGATGCGCACATGATTAAAACCATGGCGACGTTGGGAAAAGCCGCGAACTTCATGACGACGTTTATAGTTCTTGATTCCAAGCTGCTTAAAGATCGACCTTGGTAGAGAGTGACTCGCGGCCAAAAATATCAAGTGTTGTAGTGAACGAAAGTAGTTTGCGGATCGTCGAAGAGATGGCGCAATTGAAGATCTACATACGAATGGCACCGATCGCCTCAGCTTCTTTTATTTATACTACCCACAGACAACCGTATTGATTATCTCGAGCAGCTACAGAAACATCCTAGCTAAAAAGGACTAAGGGGAAGTGAGATCTTGACGCAGGTGAAACTCGCCTTGATCGCCAATAGCGTGGATCTGAAACTGAGGCCCCGTGGTGTGAGCCAAGAACCTCTACAAACCTTTGCGCTGGGTCTCAAATCAGATAAACAAAAAAAAAATACACCAAAGTATATTTTACCCATCTCATCAGTACGGCGAGTACGTCGCCGTCGCCCCCTTCAGTCAGACAGTGTATCCTCCGTCTCAGCTCATGATTTGACACAAGCCAACATCCACACACACATTTAAGAAACGACGTTATTGCTGAATCGATTACGACTGCACAAGTTTTATGTTTCCGCGCTGAAACAGCGTCGCGGGTCTAACCCCAGAATCATCACGACCCCACCCAAATTTCTTCGATTGGGAAGCAAAAAGATAACGAGGCCTGCGAAGCTTACGTCCTTATCCGTCAAAAGATCTGCATCCAGGATAAAAACTCTTGGCTTCGTCGCAGCTATCCAGACAACTCGGCGAGATATCCTCGCAATTCGTGTCCCAGGCCTCCTCGAAGATGGATGGTTGACAAGATGACAATGCCATATCGAAACAGATTCCCATCGTATTATGCGGGTTTGCCGTTTATCCGCATTCTGCTGACTTAGATGAATCTCTACCTACATACATGTACCTCGGTGGAGATAGTTGTTTCTACAGATGTTTTCACCGATCGTCTCATCGGTCGACGTACATATAAACCGCACAGACTGTTCTTATCCACATTCCACATGTAAGTATTCTACTGCAGAACCACATTAACTTGCGCATAATTACCAAGTTTAAAGTCTCATAAGAATGCACGCCATTCAAGTGAATCGGAGTGCCATAGCAGCATCGCCGTATTTTTGTAAAATGCATAGCCCAAGAGGGCCAAGCAAGAAAATTAGGATTGCCAAATTGTTTCTCCCTACATATCTGTCCAGGCAGGTAGGAGGTATGTGTGAATATCCCTTCGACGGGTATAAGACAACAATTCCACTAAAGCGAATACCAACGCCTCGGTCAATAAAAACACTTCACCTCTATCACGTCTCGCGGACCATTACCTAGCGCAAGGGAAGTAACGCGCCGTACCGGTTTAAGGGGTAACATACGTCGATAATAATTCCAATATGACTGACGCGTATCTTCGCCATCAGTTGAAACAGCTAGCTCAGTTACCTGACTAACATGAGTATCTGTCTCAGAGATGGTCTCTATCAAGTAATGACTAATTACGATTCAATAGGAATTATTTCGCTCTACATGTGAGGCTATGCCCAACGTTACGCAGTTACGCACACCACACCATTTCGAAACCTTCCAGTTTCACATGCAAAGAAGGAATATCACGAACTCATAGCCTCATGTTCCGAGTGTCAGAGAACGTCAGGTGGCTTTCGCGTTCATTTATTTTTGCTGAATTTACATATTTGGTTGGCATGCTCCACGCTCTCGATCCAGATCTTCTCATCTAGAAAATTCCTTGGACTAGGCATACTAAACAGGTTCTTATCTACCTATTCATCTGGTTGATTGTTATTATATAATTATGTTCCCACTCTATCTTAACATATGTTTAAGCTAAGCAGCAAGTAGGATAGTGACTACATTTCTAAGAAACCCCCTGGAGCATTTCCCGACGAGAGTCAGGTCTAGAAGGGGGTCTTACCCCTGACTCATATCATGGAATCATTCAGGAGACACTTCGCTGAGGCAGAGGCACATTTTTGATTGCACATACTCTTGCCATTATCGTAAGTGTACTTCTCTTTGCTTCATGACATTTTACGGTACGGGTGTCAAATGAGACACATAAACACATTGGGATCGCGATGAGAAAACTAGAGGTATCGGTCTGTCTTTACCTCCTACCTACTCATATACTTGGTGCTAAGATTTGATGGCACGCGTAATAGGAGCATTAACCTATCAGGTAGGATAGGAGTTCTTAGAACAAAGCTTTCCTAGGAACAGCAAAGAATACTAATTTCTCATTGTCCCTCCTAGTATATACTGTTGTCCTAATGTTGGTCGACTTCTATCTAGGTACATTCCCTACCAATGCTTCGTGTAGTGTTCATAGTAGATAGGTATAATATCTATCGAGCTTGATCAAACTGCCACAGCTCGCATGAAGTAGTCACGATAGTTGCGGTGATGTCGTTTGTCACCTAATTATAAAGATCTTTACGCTAGTGTTGGATGATTGGGCTGAAATCAACTTATACCTTAGCATGCAGGAAAACGCCAGACAGGGATAAAAACATTAGCAAGCAAGTTTACCAAACAAAGCAGATATACCATACTTATCTCGAGCTGTAATTGGCTCTTGTCCTATTGCGGTAGTTATTTGAGGCTATTGTGCACGTCAGTCATGGGAGAATCGACCCTGAATCCCAGCTGTGGCGTTCATACTAATTATGCCGGTCATAGGGATCGGAATTAGCTGGAACCCGGAAGATGCACGTATGATGGAGCATGTGGATATGTCGCCTCCTCGATCGACACGTTGGACTCCGCCACGTAGCTGACCGCCCCATCACAGGCTCCATCTTCGAGCATAACACGACCTTTAAGAAGCCCGAACGACCCTACTTAAAAAAATTTCTACCACCTTTTTATTCGAAAGAAAGACCTTTTTGAATTGAATCAGTCGACGTCACAATATGGGTTATTTCAACTTTAACTTCAGAGCCGCGCCGCCCATACCGGCCTACTTCATTGGCGCGGGGAGCATCCTGCTGGGCGTCAATTGCTTCGTCCGCCCCACTCAGGAGTACGGACGCTTCGGACTGCCGCTCGAGCCCGCGCCACGGTCGAAGCGGGAACGGGGCGAGCGACGCGAACGCGGCGAACGGAGATCGAGCAGCGCTGAGGAGGGCCGCGCTTCGCCGTTCATACACATAAAGGGCATCCGCGAGGTCACGTACGGTGTTGCTTTGAGCGTGCTCAAGTGGCTGAAACACGACGACGCCGTCACGGCACTCACGGCTGTGATCGCTTTCGCGGGGCTCGGAGACGGGATCGTGGTTTGGGTACACGGCGGAGAGAAAAATAGGAGGAAGGCGTTTGGACACTGGGGAGCGTTCCTGATCCTCGGCGGTTGGTCCGTGTGGAGGTTCTTGACTACTGGCAGCCCTAGGATGGTGGGATCGGGCGGCTTCCAGGTTTTCAGGAAATAAGGATTGTGGCTTTTTTTGAGAGGAGGGGGAATGAGGGAAAGGGAAAATGAAAATGGGCGTCCCG
The DNA here is from genome assembly GCA_022496965.1 of Annulohypoxylon nitens. Lineage (NCBI taxonomy): Eukaryota > Fungi > Ascomycota > Sordariomycetes > Xylariales > Hypoxylaceae > Annulohypoxylon > Annulohypoxylon nitens. The sequence continues at coordinate 91,754 of MU386648.1, read as the reverse complement.
CAGTGCGTCAAGCCACATACGTGCCCAACGATTTCGGGGTTTCCCAACGAAGGATTCGACACCGAGCGGGCGGGTAGAATGAGGGATGCAGCATTTTTTTTTGTTTCTTGAGGGGTGTGTTATATCATAGGCGGTTTGGCCCGGAAGGGCGGGGTCATATTATATACGGGTTGCATCACACGAGAGAGAAAAAAAATCATTACATTGGGAGGAAAGTCTAGGTAAATTAGGTAACTTACCTACTACTCTAGCATGAACCTGAAAAAAGGTACCAATCGAATTGTTATAGACCATCAGCTGATTGCGGATATTTCGGCGATGCGATGTTTGCCGGGAGTTGGGTTCCGACGGTGTGGAACGAGATGGAAAGTAACCCAGTAACCCCGCAATCTTTGATCCTACGCTCCGTAGCTCTCAAGGTCCACGATTTAGCGATCCCGGCCTCAAATCTGTATTGTCTTATAAATGTTGACTTTTACCGTAACCTCGGGTAAGAATTGCGGCGAGAGTCAAGATTTCAGCGGTGAAGAAAACCGGAAGCGGTTTAGCGAACGCCTCCGGAGACTTTGGAGAAAGAAAGGAATTTGGGGTACAGCACCGAGAGGAGATATTATGGAGTCATACATATAGGGTAACTTCCAGGTTGGAGAACCGATCAAAGATCGGGGTTTATAATAAAGAAGGTAGATCTTGAATGAGCCTTCCAGCAGCGACATGTTCCCCACGTTGGTCGTTTCTATGGGCATTTGCCAGTGGAACCTTCAAGATCGTACCGGTAATTTGGAGCCATGAAGCTTCTATGGAGCTACGTTGCTGGCACTCTGGTGCTGGCCGTGAGAGCTGCAATGACCAACTCGACTAAAGACCTAGCAAAATATGTGAATCCATTCATTGGTACCGAAGGCCCGGTCAAGGGCACGGCTTTCAATGCTGGCAATGTCTTTCCCGGAGCTACTCTTCCGTTTGGCGCGGTGAAAGTTGGGATTGATACTACTCGGTTCGTATTCTTGCCCACTTACATGTCTTTCCGTGATATTGAACATGAGTTTTCTAACTAGCACTATAGGTGGAATATCTCGTGTAAGTGTTGTGGCAATGGGTCGTTATTTTCTGCTAACGTTGTTGGCGATAGATGCTGCAAATGGTGGATATACGCCAGATGGCAATGTGACCGGGATCACAATGCTCCATGAAAGTGGAACAGGAGGTGCACCGACATACGGACTTATACCTCAGATGCCACTTACAACTCTTGAAGGTGTCAATGTACTAGACAACTTAACCTACATGCAATCAAGAGTTGGCGAAGATGTGGCTAGTGTTGGGTACTATAAAACACAGTTTCAGAACGGCGTAACCGCCGAGATGAGCGCCAGCATGCATGCGGGAATCATGAAGTACACGTATCCTCAAAAGGCGGACGGACGTTATGTCCTCATCGACCTGAGCCACTTCCTGCCAAGCGCTGGAAGGACGGAACAGTCGTATAGCAACGGGAAGCTTGAACGTAGCGATGATGGCACTTGGTATTCGGGTTATGGTGTTTATCGGGAGGGCTGGTCTGGGGGTGGTGATTATCGAGTCTATTACTGCGCTCAATTCGACTCAAACCCATCGAAAGTTCAGTTGTTCTCAGGCAAAGCGACAGATCCATATTGGCCAAACGCTACTGATGTCCGACCAACGTTTACCAATCAATCCCAAATTGAGGGCGGAACCATAGGATATCAGTACGCCGACCGAATTGGCGCTTTGTTTGAGTTTCCATCAAATGCTACAATTGTCCAGTCTAAGGTTGGGATATCTTGGATCTCGACACACAAGGCATGCCAATTCCTCGAGGAAATTCCACACTGGAACCTAGAAGCTGTAAGAGATGCCGCGAAAGATCAATGGAACTCGGAAGTCTTCTCAAAGATCGATGTTACGACCACAAACGAGACTCAGCTTGAGATGTTCTATACAGCGATGTATCATGCTCACCTACTCCCTTCAAACAGAACAGGGGAGAATCCACACTGGGAATCTGATGAACCTTACTATGATGACTTTTATACCATTTGGGACACATTTAGATGTCTTAACCCCCTCCTAACTCTTATTCAAACAAAGACTCAGATTGGAATCGTCAGGGCTTTGATCGATATATGGAGATTCGAAAGATTCATGCCCGATGGAAGGAGTCATAATTACAACGGAAGAGTTCAAGGTGGCTCTAACTCGGATAATGTGCTTGCCGACGCATACGTCAAGGGGCTTCAGGGTGGTATCAACTGGACCGATGGCTACGCAGCTATGAAGACTAATGCGGAAATTCAACCTTACAACAATTTCGATATCGATGATCCGACCGGAAGTACGAAAGAAGGTCGTGGCGCGCTTGACGATTGGAAGAAATATGGTTATGTGACGCCTTCCAAAGGCCGATGTGTTAGCAAGACGGTCGAATACTCATTAAACGACTTTTCATTATCTCAAGTTGCCAAGGGTGAAGCTCCCGAAGATGCAGTAAAGTATCTCAATCGTTCAGCGTAAGGATCCTAGCCTCCTATGAAAGGGTCTGAGAAGGTATTCTAACATGGTAAATAGGGGATGGCAGAAGACATGGGCTCCGGACGTAACATCACTAAACGTCACCGGTTTCCTTGCCCCGATGTACCCTAATGGTAGTTACCAAGACTATGACCCACTATCATGCGGTGCTTGCGAATGGAGCAGTATCAGCTACGAGGGTGTTCCGTAAGAATCTCATTTTTCGCCTGGTCTGAAATCTCACTAATAGTTTTATAGCTGGGAATATACCTGGACAATCCCATTCGACATGGAGTCGCTGATATCTCTTATGGGAGGTCCAGAAAAGGCAGAGGCAAGACTGGACACCATGTTTATTCCAGGTCTCACCAGGTCGAATCAAGGCGGAAACAGCATCGGCTCGACTATCTTCAACCCTGGAAACGAGCCAAGTTTTATGACACCGTTCTTATATAACTACTTCTCAAAGCGTCAGCATAAGTCTGTCCAGAGATCACGCGAAGTTGTCGACCAGTACTACAATCCCGGACGCTCAGGCATCCCAGGGAACGATGACGCTGGGGCTATGGGCAGTTGGCTGGTCTGGAACATGATCGGCTTGTATCCCGTGGTAACTCAGCCAGTGTACTTGGTCCTAGCTCCGCGATTCGAAGATATCACTATGAAGATTGGAGATGAGGGTGCTTCTTTGAGGATAAAGGCGACGGGGTTAGATGAGGGACCGTATATACAAAGTTTGAAAGTGAATGGTCAATCGTGGAATAAGAGCTGGGTTGGACATGAAGATATAGTACGACCTGGCGGACAGGATAGCTTACTGGAGTTTACACTTGGCGCTAACCGGACGGCGTGGGATGTTGGTGAGGTACCACCTAGCCCGGGCCATGTCACACTTTGATGGAAATCTAGACACTAGTAGGGAGGCATATAAGCTTGTGATATGTCCAGAATGTTTAAGGTGTGAAAAAAAGAGGCACAAGGTCATTCTAGTTGTGAGAATTAGGTAAATTGTGTTTCTAATTAACCTATGTCGCGGTGCTCTATCCCGCTACCCCCTCACTGACTTATGAGCTATCTCTAGACGTTGTGGGCTAGGGCTGTGCTGGCTGATCTTCCAAAAGGTATCTACAAGAGGATATAGATAATACACCTCCCTGAGATGCAGCTCGATCCTGCAATTCTTTAACACGGGTGATGTCTTCAGATAAGGAGCATAATGCGAGCTGGGTCGCCTCGAAAGTGACTCGAAAGGTGTGGATATTGCCAATGCAGTCACGCTCAACTATAACTGCCGTCATATCGCTGCCAGATTGCTCATCCAAGATGACAAAACGCGGTGCTTTATGGAATCGATCCGCGATTTCCTTCGCCGACATGCCTATGTATGGGCTATTGTGTAGGAATACGTAGCCGTGATGCGTAGCGAGGATACCATTCCGTGGCGTTGTTCATGATAGCGAGCAGCTGGTCTTTTCGTACATTTGGTGATTCACGATTGATTTCCCAGACGCTTCGGTATGATTCGCGAATAAGTCTTTCGACAGTCTTTCCCGTCACATCACGTTAACGATTCTCTTCAATCGGACATGGATCGGACTGATACTCACTGATGGCGGCAATTGCGCGGTACAAAAGACCGGGAAAATAGGCTTCGGCCTCGTCGACATTGAAAGCTATTCGCTATCTGTTATTATAAGCCTGTAAGTATTAATTCAAAGGTGATGACTGGACTAGGGCATCTATGGATGTGATTATGAACCTCAAGAACACTTGAATCTGTGGAAGTTAAATATCCTGGACTATTGATCATTTCTGTTTACCAGATCCTTTAATCTGCAAAGCAAAGAAGTCATTATTGGTTTGTCAGTAGGATTATGATATGTAACTTCTCTTAGGTCTGTTGTTCCACTCATGCGCTTGACTCACGGTTTGTATGAATCAATTCAATTTGCGCACACGGTTGACATCTCTTTAAATGCGAAAATACAATGTTGCTGGCTTAGGTTAACACCTAATTGAGAATACGACTAATAACAATAAATTCCGGTTCATATATACACTTATCAAATATCGTGAATGGGAGAAAACGCGCCCAACAATGTATTTTGCGTAGCATTAAGCACTTGTAAAAGAAAGGGCTCGGACCGAACCCCCAAGCTCCTTGGTAGCGTAATTGAAGATGCCAAAGCGATAACCCATAAAGTAAGACCATCCGTTATACATGGCATAGGGTTCTCCTAGCTGAGTGAACTTCTGCCCGTCGGTGCTGTAAGAGAAATTGGCAGCGTAAGTGCCGCTTGCTCGCGCATCTAACGATGCTCGAAGCCATAGAGTTTTATCGGATAGGATGTTTGTTTCTGTAGCAACTATAGTACCATTGCTTGTTGTATTCCATGCTGATTCTTCTTGCGTAAGGTTGTGGACGACATGTAACGCATATTCCGCGCCATCGCGATAGATACCAATATAGGCGGTGCGATCACGGAACGCGGCAAGACCAAATCGATCGCCATCGGCCATTGTGCTGAAATCAACTTGAAGAGTACCGACCGGGAACTCTCCATGAACGCGATGCGTTAACGTGTTACGCGCTGCGAAAAGGTCGTCTGTGATAGTTGCAGTGGATAGGGTGAGACCACCATCGCCGACCTTATACTTAGTTTCATCCGGATTATGGTTCCATTCCCAGTCAGGACTCAGAGAAGAACCGTCGAATGTGTCGGTACGAGTCCAACTTTGCACCGATATCAGTGGAAGTGGCGCTGGATAAGAGGAACCCCACCCGCCAGCTCCGTCCGCGACGAAAGAGGGGAAGCCATCATCTTCCCACTGAACGGGAGCTAAGACTGGTATGCGACCGTTCGGGTAAGCCCATGTGAAGGACATATAGTACCAGTCGCCCGTTGAAGCTTGAATAAGACTTCCCTGGTGGGGCGCTCCTCCATTGGCAAGCGGGGACTTGACATTGTCTACTAGTATCTTGCTTTCGTACGGGCCCCAGGGACTATCGGACTTCCAGATGTACGTAATATCGCCCGGATGATCATCAAGAATATAGTAGAAGCCATCTTTCTTGTACATCCGGTTTCCTTCGATTCCGTCTTTCCCCACGTCTGAAGCGCTGAAGATATGTTTTGTTTCTACCTGACTGAGTCCGTCTTCGGATAATTGAGCGACAGATACGTCTGTGGAGCCATAGACCACGTACATCGTGTCATCGTCGTCAATTAGAAGACCGCAATCGTAGTAGCAAGTCCCACCTGGAAGCACGGCCGCCCTAGTCCATGGCCCAGCAACGTCTTTGGCAGTGTAAATGTAAGTGTACCAGAAGTCGACACAGCCAATCCAATACCATAGCCCATTGCTCTCGCGGAAACGCATGGTAGAAGCCCATGTACCTCCGCGGTATGCATGGCCATTTGTCAAGTTGTACCTTTCATCGAAGTTGAGAGAAGGCACAGAGTGACCGATGAGTTCCCAGTTAACCAAATCTCCCGATCTCAGAATAGGGGCACCCGGGCTGTAGTGCATATTTGAAGCCGAGAAATAGTATAGCCCGTCAGGGCCAACTGAAACGTCATTGTCGGCGAAGTCTTCGTAAACCACCGGATTCTGGAAAGAGTCTGCTCGGTTCTGTAGCGATTGATCAGCAGGGCTTGATGACAAAGTCGCCCTTGCCTGTCCTAGGTTGAACCGTAGAAAATTGAGAGCTAGGAATGCCGACTTCATTTTCACAATATGTTAGTTTCTCATGTTTAGTGGCCATCATACCGCGTGTCCATGATGCTGAAGAAATAGCTTTCTTATATAGCTGAGAACGATCAATCTCTTTTCATCCTGAAAGCTACCTCTGTTGCCATCAGCACATATAGCATGTTGATAAATGCAGCGCGCTTCTACTAAAGGAGCATCTACTACCGAAGTAGTATCGTGGGCGATCTGTGATGCCACTAAGCTCTCCTGATCAGATGTTAACGGCTAGGGTATGCTTAGAACGCTAGGTGCCCCGTTCAGCGATGCGACGTCGTTCTCTAGGCACCTAGTATCTTGCATATTCAACATTGTCTTGTTCTGTAGACGTAAAAACTCGGTATAGACAACATCTTCCAATTATTCCTTTCTGACAGATATTCGCTAGAATCTCATGTAAATGAACATGAATTTGAAACATAGCTGTTGGATATGTGATGAAATGTCTCGAGGGCTGAGCTCAGTTACTACATGGTGCGAAAGCTCTTGGCTCTTATTCGAATTCGAATATCCCAGGTTCATCGCGTAACATTTGGAATACAGAAACATAAAAGTATATGAAGTAAAGCAGTCTTCCAGAATAAGAAAAATGAGGTCAATATGTATCAGGTTTTATTCCATGATTCATTGCGAATTTGGTCTTGAGCGTTTGTAATCTGTTACCTACCGTAGGTATCTGGACAGAGTGGGTTAGAAGCGTTGGGGCGGGATGAGTGATGGAATAATAACGCGACCGAAGACATTCGATCGCACAAGAGGATAGATGTATGAGATAAGATCTCCAGGGCTGACTTTATTCAAACTTGGGATAGTGTCTAGGTATCCATAAATCCTAGAACAAAGTCAAGTCCCACAATATACGGGATTTGCAATTGCTTGTTATCACGACTTCCTTGATGATGATTGAAGTTTCCGCGTTCAAGGTTTCCTCTGCTCCTACTTCGCGGAGAAATAGCAACCCACTAAACCTTACTAGGACAAGGGGTATCGGGGTAAAATCCTCGAGTGCTGGAGAACGGGTGCTAAAACGTGGAGCCCCCAGAGTTTGTCTTAGCCAATCCCACCAATTCTAGGCCTTTAATTCGGCCAAATATTGCTAATCTAGCTGGCTTACCGGCTTACCTGGTAAGTTCAAGGTTATCCACCTAGAAGTTAACCAGTTATCCTTCAAATCGTCACCTTCGCTCGTTTCTTATCTTTCTCGTTTAATTCTGGCCATGAGGCTCTCGCCTCGATTGATCCCGCGCTGAGCTGCAGCTGGAAATACTCGCGTTTGAGTGGCCGGAAGAATTACTTTGGACCACCGAGTAATTTTTCCCGAGGCTATTTTGACCAGGTTGCTAGTCGTCGCACGCGCAGCATCGTCTCCAACTTTGCGACTTTATCATCAAGCCCAAGCTTCACCTCACTATTTAACACCACACTCTGCTACTATGAGCTAGCTTGTATAAATCCACTAGCCCGAACCTCGAGATGTCTTTCACGATAATCACCTACGATCGCACGACTTGATCGACCAAGAATCAGTCTATATCAAAACAACCCAGTCAAAGCCATATGCCATACATGTACCACCGATGCGCCGCCGTCGTTATTTTCCCTTCTCTGATCAAACGAAAGCCCAAGGCACGTGTTGCAAATGAAGACCATACCACTTAAAACAATTCCGATATAGTATCAGGTCTTATAGAATCGATACAAGACTTCTCTTCAGCCCAGAGCTTGGTCGTCATCTATTAGGACACAATGACGACAGTCCAACAGCTTCACCCGGCCCATACGCCGACCCGTTCTCTCGGCAATAATGGCGCAGTCATGCCACCCGCCGAAGCAGATGCCGATCAAGTATCGCGGTCATCAGTCACGGACGGGACAAGCGACACAAGCGGGTTAAGAAAGGGTGATTCTCGAACGGTCGTTATCATCTATGGCCCTAGACAAGAGAGTATAGTATCAATTTTTGCAGACGTCTTGGGAAAACCCTACCGAATGGCAGATAGTTTTCAAGGCATAACTTCTCTCGAGCAAGATTTGGTACTTGGAATTTCGCTGGAAAGTGCTAAAATCGATATTTCAACGCGAAATAGGGACGCCGTGGTTGCCATTAATGCTCATAGTGTCAATCTTGGTATGCCTCCGGATACATATATCTCCGCACAATGCGACTATGAATACCTGTATCCCGGAACGTCCTTCTCTCGTCGGGATCTGGCCCGATTCATATCGTTCACTCTCGGCCAGATCAATCACCATGATTCGCTCATGTCAAAGCCGCGCACCTATTTCATATCAACCACATTTCCTGATGTGCGTGCTGCTCTTCCAAACCTCGATATTCTCACTGTCGGCGCCGACGCCGTAGAATTACGCGTCGACCTCCTGAAGGAGCCTTTGAATGATGGTGGCTGCGCACCGATACCTAGTCTAAGCTACGTTGGGGAGCAAGTCATGCTCTTGCGCCAGAGGACCGAACTACCTATTATTTTCACCACGAGATGTACAAGCGAAAATGGCCGGTTTCCTATGGACAAACCCGACTTGTACTACGAATATCTTTTCCGGGCGATTCAGTGGGGCGTTGAATATATCGATGTCGAACTTTGGCTGCCTGAACATATTCGTCGGAAGTTATACGAGAAACGCGGAAGTAGTCGCATCATGTCTGCTTTCCACGATTTTTCTGGCACTTTCAAGTGGCCTTCACCTCAAGCGGAGTCAATATTCCTCGAATCTCGAAAGTATGCTGATATTATTAAAATGATCTCAATAATTAATGACCCTAACGAAAATTTCGAATTGGAATACTTCCGTTCCAAAATCCGTGCCGAGTATCCGGGTTCGCCTCCTCTGTCTGCGGTCAATATGGGGGAGACCGGTCAGTTCTCAAGGACTCTAAATAAAGTCTTCACGCCCATCACCCATCCTCTTCTCCCGATTATTGCTGCGCCAGGTCAGTTGAGTGCTGCTGAGATCAACGCAGCCTTGTCAACGCTTGGCCAACTTCCGAAGAAGAGCATTTACGGGGTCAGCAGTCCGTTTTCTCGGATTGCAACACCGTACGCGCCTTTCTACGAAAAATGTTTCAACGAACTCGGCTTACCTCACCAGTTTTCGGTTGTCGAGAGACAGTCGAAGGATTCTGGTTTCATAGAAACTCTATGCAACCAGAAATCATTCGGTGGAGCTTATCTAAGCCCACCCATATCGCTGACAAGTCTCCTGAACAACAGTCCCTTCTTTGCAAGTCTTAGCAATGGATCAGGCCTGTCTATTACTGAAGCAGCTCGCACAATTGGTATGGTTGATACCATTATTGTCCGATCCGCTTCGTCATCTCCGCCACCTTCAGCACCTCCTGCGACCCCATCTAGTTCTCATCGGAACGGGGACACATCTCTTGGCCACAGTGCTAATGGGCTACCGCTGAACTTATCGCTCATCTTTGATAACGCAAATTGGCGTGGCATTGTGAGCACTCTAACACGCGACCTTGCGCCATCGGCTTATGTCGATCGTGCAGCGCTCGTTCTAGCCACCAACGCTGATGACGCGGCTTCGACTATGTATGCGTTAAAAGCACTTCGTATTGGCAAGGTATACACCGTTGGATTCAAGACACCTCCTGACCTAGCACGCGGTCTCGAAGTTCAACCTTTCAACAACTTAGAAGGCCTTCAAAGAGCAAGAACGGTGCACGATAAGGCCAATCCATTCGTGATCATCTCTGCTCTAGGACCCGAGAAGTCCAATATTGTCGGTATGCTTGTGCGCGTGTTTGGGGGTTCAAGGGGCCTATCGACACAGATCCGTAAGGTTTTCCTGGACCTCGCTGATGGTCCGAGGAAAGGTGATCCGAGCTTGATCGCCGAGCAAAGTGGCTTTGCCACGTACGGCGTAGCAGACACGACGGCTTTCACCACCGTCCAAACCTTCAGGCTGCTAGTTGGCCAGAACGTACCGTACAGCTTCGTGCGGCTCGCAAGCGGCCAAGGAATGTTTTAAAGGAGCCACATATACCCCCAGAGTAGAATAGTCGGATTTTGACGTATGTGATGATATTGGGACTTTGATATATGGAATTTATCTATGATATAATTAGACGAGTTTTTGATTTGGACGGTTTTAACTGAGAATATATCTTACATCTAATTAGCTCAAGATTTAGAGGCGGTTCATTGATCTATGCCTATGTCCAACTAACGCCTAACAGCCTACTAGAAGAATAGGTACCTATGAACTAGGTAGTTGACGCCTAGCATCGCTCGGCACTCGGCGAAGCCTTCTATGCTGCCTAGAGGTATATATGCAGCCACACATACTCGGAGGCGCCGTTAAGCTCCAACAACCCCTGTCGGCAGTCCACTGTGCTACCCAATTCGTTTCATCGGAGTTAACACACAGAGCCTAAGCACTAGACCGCATGTGCATGTTGAGGTCATAATATAGTACTACCAAGGTCGAACGGCTCGGAGTTTTGTTAAAGTTTGGGAGGTGGTTTTCGTTGATGTGACCTCGCGCTATAGGTCGGGTCAATTCCCGGGTGGCTGCCGAAAGTGAGCAGTCAACTACGATGTGGAGTTTGGAGGCTTCTTACGTAGCGACTTACAGAAGCCACCTCGTACTTCTTGTCAAGCAGCCTACCTAGATAGGTATGTTGTGGACGCTTGACTGGGCTGATAAGTATAAACTGATGTGATTATCAGGTATATTTAATATGGATTGCGGGTACCTGAATCGGTTTATAACCTGATAAACGGCCTTGAAGACGTAGTGGAAGGCTCATTGATATTTTGACAGGCTATCGTTTATTAATACTATCTGCATGTTATGAGAAGAACTACGTCGGAGCCTGCGGCCCATACTACACTTAAGCATATTCTGGCGAATACTTCGCGAGACGAAGCCACATGCAGCCAGCCTTACGGAAAAGGTTGCCTACATCGAGGCAATGCGGAGAGCTTCACCGTGGAATCATACAGTATTCGTCCCAAGCCCGAGTCCATGATCTATCTATAAGCCTATCAGATCCGAAATCCTATCGCTTTCTATTATGTCGCAAGTGTAACATGTCAACATTGCAAGCTAAGACTCACAGGACGGGTACAGGGTTATCCTGTTGTCCGGATCTGTCACCATCCTAGGCCGACATGGCCGAGGACTGAGAGTTACATGCCTCGGGCAAGGAGCCGCATCGCGGATAGTGCTGTCGCGCGGAGGCATGGATCTGTTAAGGGAATATTCGACTTTAGATTTACATAAATCCGTAAACATAATACTGCTAAATACATACCTAGGTATTCCAGAAGGAGTTGGAGGGGAGCTCGGGTCTTTTAGCGGCGAACATTGACCCGGCTTTTCACGGCATCCTTTTACCCCTGCTTGGCCTCGCCCGGAATACACACCCGCGTCTTCTTCCGAGATGAGCAACAAAAATCCAAAAGAGGCACGATATCTATCTGGTATCACACGTGCTATTGTCGCGGCCGAGATTTACATATTCTTCAATATGGATACTGCTGCTAAATCAGTACGTCGATCTCTACGCTACTGTATCGTACGAGGAGGCTCCTCGATAACCTTGTACAAACGGAAAAGGAAGGACGCAAAGTTCGATCGGTCCTCTAATTTGTCTACAGCAGGGCTCTGCAACACCAAAGGGATCTGATATCTCGACCCGCGGCCGTCTGCTCGGGTACTCCCCATGCTGTTAAACGTCCCAAGAGTTAATCTGTGGATGCGCGAGCACAAGGCCCCGCCGGCTAACACTGCTTTTCCCATCCTGTCGGTATCCGTCTTGAATAGGGCATTGATATCGACCAGACCAATGATATGTCTGCTGATCATGACGATTTAGGAGCCACATAAAAATAACTGACGTCTCACCACTTCAAACGCCGTTGGCTCCGGGATGATGCCTCGAATTCGCGTCATAAAAAATTCCCCGGTTAGGACTACCTAATTCTGAAGGACAACAATCCTGGATTTCCTGCGGTAGGAATAAATTAAACGAATGACTTCGTTAACCATAGCCCGATAATTCTTGACAGACGCTACTGTTGCGGTATTGCCAGGCAGGTAACCTTCCCCCCTCACTTCCTAATGTCTCGCGCACCAATCTCTAGATTCTTCATCGCCAAGATGAAAAAAAAGCGCCAGAATAACATTGAGATTTGAACTCGAGATCCTTTCAAGCCTAAGACGGAGTTGAAGCGTATTCTTGAAATATCGCACAGCAGGCGCGCTAGATTTATTGATGTTGAACTTCTTAGACATCGATGATATTCTGAAGCAGAGGTGTAATAGTGGAATAATAAAAGTTAGTGGTGGGGGCCGGGACTTAATTCAGAGCCGAAAGCTCTTGGAATAAGGAACTACGTCCTTAATAAACATGAGAAAACTGTGTGGGCCTACACAAGTCTCGCCGTGGGTGCGCACTGGGAGTTGAGATACGAGAGATCGTCCCTAAAGATGCTCAGCAGACTGTCCGAGCACTTGTAAGGCGTGCGCGGCAGTCTCAGGTTACTGATCCCGACTTCATATATCGAGCGAGACCAATGTTTTCAAAGTACGGTTCCGCCGCCGCCGCGGGCGGTCATTGATCTCGGTCGCATATTAGGCTGGGGCACCCTGCAACCGCGTAAACTTGGCTGAAGACAATTCAAGTCTTTCAAGATCAGTCTAGAATACACAAGTTTTCAAGCCTAATAGTATGGCATACGCCAAGCCGGTAAGTGATACTAATTTTTTTTCTTGACGTTCCGAGGTATACCTGGTTTTGGACAGCTCCGAAGGAAAAGAGAAATTCGCCAGAAGACGTACATGCGCCTGAATTAAGACTCATTCCGGTTGATTCAAGCCACAGGACGCCTAAGGACGCCCAGTTTAGGTATCCGGCCGAAAGAGATTTACCAATGTGACATGCCGATGGAACGCCTAGCAAGCTAAAAACGCTCCATCGCATAAGATCCATTGAGTTAGATCTGGGGATCACAGGTCACCTTACAAGGTATCTAGGTATCTAGTATCCAACCTTGACAGCTCGTGATGACGCTTAATGCCTCTTTAGAAGACTAATAGAGAATCCTCTAAGGGCGGTGGAGTCGGCGCTTCTACGGCTTAGAATACCAGGGTGGAATTGTTAGTCAGGATGGATTAAGAAACGGATTAAGGATTAAAAACAGACCATTGGTGCGCAACTAAAGGTCCCGTTAATCGTGGATCCTCAGCACGTGGTTCTACTTCGTGAAGAGTTGGAGTTCCCCCCTCCCTCGTGGGCCTTTGCCCCCTATAATCATCACCTCCAATTCTTTCTGCTACCATAGTAGGTTCGTTCCTCCGCTATTCTATGCATTCTACACTCCTCCTTGCTACGTATCATTCTAGGCTCGAGCTGAGTGACATCTAGTGGCACTCACTATTAAGCTTAAGAGCTTAAGAATGGCATTTTGCGGCATAAGCCGGAACTAACCTCTGCAAGTTCTGCGGTGGTAGTGTTAGTTCTCCTGCAATTCCCCGTTCTGCTCATTCAGACCAGACCCCCCCCCAATTATGGTGGCTTTCCGACTACTTGGTCCGAATTCGAATTCGTTAACCAGTACAACATCCTTGTTTTTTTTGTTACCCTCTTGACCTCTTGACTCCCCCCTGCAACTTTCCCCAGTTGCCCCGTCAGGTCCCGCACTGACAAGGGCACCCAAGAGCAGACACGAGCCGAGTGGACGATGGCCAGGACCGTGCTAGAATCAGGTCTTTTGCGGAGAACACTCAACTTTTGAGCGTCTTCCAGCATCATGCTAGGATATCCTAGGATGTTCAGCAGGGTTAACACGCCCTAAACCCCAACCTTTTAGAAGTCCATCTTCTTACATCACTACTATATACCAGCAGCATCCCAGCTATATCCCAGCTATATCCTAGCATCTCTCCGCATGAACTACGACCCATTCTTTTTCCCATCTGAACTACCTATAGACCACAAATCTCCCTGCATTGCGCGGCCCTAAAACCGTTCGTTGCTCTTCTTTTATTAGCCCTGGTCCGCCATGTCTCTCAATGTCTCCAATTTCTAGAAATATAGCTGTATCATTGGGCGCGTCTCAGTACCTGCACTAGGTATCCGTACAATACGATATGCAGCAACATTGACCCTACACATGTAACGCCATTCGTCGTTCCACCTTGAACACTCAACTGAGCAGCCGGCGACGCGTTCAACAAAAGCAGAGAGAGAAAGGATGAGAACTCCCCTGACGATCCACCAAAATCCTCTATTCAAGTAGAGAGAAAGATTAGGAAATAATAGCGAAAAAAGGCGATTGGTTATGTACGGCTTGACAACGATACCTTCGATTTCTTGTCTCCCAGAAATCTTTGAAAGAGACAAGAACGTCCAGGGTCCACCTCGTCCATAATTACTCACCGCAGCCGTTACGACGGTGAATCGATCAAGATGAGTGTCGCACCTCGCCCCGGAATTCAGCCCATCATCATGTCGCGGCCCCAAATCGGCATCGAGAGATTGCCAAGTCGCCGCATGGGAAATGAACCACGAGAAGCAATGAATTGCAAGTCATGTCGGAAGCGTAAAGTAAGGCTCTCCTTAAGCTGGCGGCGGCGGCAATCTAATTACCCGGACTGCTCTCTTCGAACGAATCTAACCTATGACCTTCCTGATGTAGATTAAGTGCAATCGTTTACGCCCGTCGTGTGAGGCTTGTCAAGTCTTTCAATGTCCTTGCGTATATGGTACGTGATCGGCGTCTTCTGCTTGCGGAGGAGGTCCTTCGAAGCAGATTGGGACGGCAGAGCTAATCGTCTCCATGGCTTACAGATGCGATACCAAAGAAACGAGGACCGAAGACAGATGTACTAGAAGCATTACTAAAGAGGGTAGACGGTCTAGAAGCTCAGCTCAAAGATCGCAGACAATCAGATGCCTCACCCACTACAGAGCACATTGTCGTCGAGGAAACGCTCGGGTCTGTAGCTGCCGAACAAGCCTCTGAGCCGAAGTCAAAACGACCAACTACAGACAATGTTCGGACAACGGAGATTGCCGCAGAATCAGCAATATACTCACCCACATTCACCAACGAGCCTCCCACCCCTAACATTCAGATAGATGCGCTTCTTGATACTTACTTCAGCCGCTTCCATGCAAAGCCTTATCACATCATCGATGAATCTTCGGTACGGCAGCGATTGCAGCTTAACCAATTACCTAGCTATCTCATGCAAGCCATCTACGCCGTTGCTGCAAGGTTAGTCTGCGTAGCACGGTTCAGTTGTAAAATGTTACTAAAATCATCATAGATATACGGCTTATCCCACCGGATATCAATCTGCGCTTAAATTGAGCGAAGAATATGCTCTGCGATCTAGGAACGAGATTGATACCGACGAGCCATCAATCGATGCATTGCAAGCTCTTCTTCTCCTTGTCACCGCCTTCACCGCTGCTGGCAAGGGGAAGAAGGCCTATATGCTTCTTAGTATGTCGCAAGATAATTAGTGGTCTAGATTTATGTATGTTCCATACAACCATGAACTAACTTGTAACTAGCAACTGCCATTGGCATGGCCATGGCCCTCGAGTTACACCGAGAGGTTGACTTACACTCACGTATCACCACTGTTGAACGTGAAATAAGGAGACGCCTATTTTGGACCTGTTACCTTCTCGATAAATTCATGGCCTGTGGTTCAAAACGCCCATGCATCATCAGCGACAGAACGATTCTATTACGCCTACCATGTTGGTCTCCGGGCCCAACTTCTCTTCCGGTTGAAGGCGACTTCTTTCAAAACGGATCGAATCTCCAACATATACAAGGTAGCGGGAGAAAGTCGCAAGGGAGTAGCGGTATGCTCATTGATATCAGTCGGATCCTAGGAACAACAAATAGATACCTAGCAGCTGGTGGCGTCAAGGGCGACTCCCACTTCCCTTGGCATGCTCTCTCCGAGCTATCAAAAATTCGACATGACCTTGACATTTGGGCTTCTGGAACAGATGATGTGTTCTCTAGTGTAGACACACTGTTTGGGCAGCCTGATTCAACGGTCCTTGTCTTAAGCAAACTTGTCTACCATTTAATCCACTGTCTCATATATAGGCCCTTCTTACCAATTAATTTAGCAGAGCTTGCTGGGACGAGCCAACACCAATCTTGGCAAATAGAAGCAACGAACATATGCTTCTTACACGCCAATGCGATCGCCGAGTTAGTTGAACTTGGTAAACAAATGGCTTCTATTGAATGGCCTGCTTTCGTCGGATATTGCATCTGCACCGCAGGCACTGTTCACATTCACGGAGCACACTACACTAAGAATGGAGGAGAAAATATGGGGGTCTTTTCATCGTCGTCCGAATTTTTATCCCGAGAACTACACCAACTCGGCGAGCTCAGTTACACATGGGCCAGCGTTCTACCCCAACGCGATACCTTAGAAAATATTTACAACGCCCACGCCGAATTAATTAAGGGTCTCGCAAACAACTCAATGCGATATCCTCCGACTTTAGCCCTCGAGGACTTTTTCGATCGCTATTCCAATATTGGAAGGCCGGGTGGCCTCCCATTTACATTCGACGCCGCGAATTTAAGATTATCGGATGCCGCTCTCGAGTTTGCCTCGGATTCATACATTGAACCGGACATGTACGCGTCCCGTATCTACACAGACTCGGCGCGGTCTCATATAAAGCGAAAAATTGCTAGCCGGAGACGATCGGAGTTGAGGGGTCTGACTCCGGTGAATACAACTCATAACGGTCCCCTATCTTCTGGCCTACCCACCCCTACGGCTCAATCTCGTCACTTCTCATTCTCGGCCACCCAAAGTCCGCCCTCGGCACTTCAAGGATCTAATACATTTTCCTCACATGGCGCAAGTGCTGCTCAAATAGCTCAACAGAAACGCGGGTCAATGGATGATCAAGCCAATGCTGTCGCTGCAGCCGCGGGATTCGATTCGGTGTCTGAACACCAATCCCAACAGATGCATAATATTAATGCTGCGCCCTTCTCTCCGTCGTATCACTACGCAACGCCGAGCCCAAGCGGCGACAACGAAAGCAGCCTCGGAGTCGCGAACTACGACCCGATGTTCGGGACTGTACCGACGAACACGTTTTCTTCTCCTACACCCTGGCATAACACAAACGTGGGTCTGGGTATTGGCGTAAATGGAAGTGGAAATGGTGGTGTAGACGACCGTAAGAACCATGCTCCAAGCCCTGGGGTGGGAAGCACAGGCACAAGCGGCAACGGCGAAGAAAAAGATCCGTTCCTAAGCTTACTGGAGCAACTAGCTGAGAACGAACACGCAATTGGGCAGGGGAAAGAGATTGACTTTTTCCTTGCTGGGGCGCAACCATGAGGCGGTTTGCTTACCCTACCAGAGTCTGTTAAAAGCATACGTTATATGATTTAGGGGTGGCAGAGGTGATTTTGTACTACGACACGACGTGATGAGACGGGCTTCATGACACTGCCTTCAGATCTAATGAGGCGGCCTGTTGTGTTTTAATCCGCTGGTCGCGGTAATTTACGAAGGCTATTCTATTTGTGTGCGTTATTCGGACGGAACGGCAAGGAGACAGAACCTGTATTTATAGGTGGGAAAAGGAAAAAGCGAATCGCTTCCAGGAGTATATACATATTTGTACGTTTTTTGGCATTTAAAGGTCTACCTAATGGGTACCTAGGATAGCATAGCGTTGTTAAGTGTGTTGAAATGTCAATATTTAACTTCTATTACCAACTCATTATGCCTGAAGATTTTGAAAATAACTGAAGATTGAGATCGTGATAGTTGTGGTTTTCCTGTCAGAAGCTCAACATACCCTAGATCTAACGAACCTCGGCTGCCCTGATTATCTTGATAATCTTTCACTTAGCAAATCACCCCAGCCCTATAACACAGCCAAGTTTTCGCAACTTTTTTTTCGCGTATCGCACTCGTTAAGCGGATTTACGGGGAGCCCTGCTAGCGGCGTCATATATCATATTAAGTAAGATCTTTAGGTGCTTACATAGTTGGCAGGTAGTCGGTCCGGTAGTTCTATACCTGTAGACGCGGCACATTCCCATCCGACAACGCGGAGTCTAGGGAGGTGCCATGCGATAATACCCAACCCAGCTCCCCTTGCGCTTTCAGGCACGAAATGCAGACCGAAATTTGGGGTGCGCGCATGCGTGGACGGCGGTTAGACGAACCGCTAGCGCAGGAATATGGTACGGCGTAGGTCTTATGTAGGTCCTAACTGGGGAATATGGGGGAAGCTAGAGAGAAGGGAGACTGACGGCCGAGCGCCAGCATCGTCTGATTTTTTTTTTCGTTTTCGAAAGGATTTGGGGAAAATTTGGGGAAGAGGTCGGTTTAGGGGTTCCAGCCCGAGATGCGCTGATTTATGGGGTTAGTGTGCTCCGTTGGTGCCTCCGCCGACCCGGCTTGACCCCGGGGCGATTACTACAGGCAGCCCTGAGTGGTTAGGTACCTGCTGAAGGGAGGTACTAGGGGAGTTAGTGTGCTGCTGAATGGGTGGTAAGCGCGCCCATGGGGAAGTGCTAGGGAGTAGTGGGTAGCGGGGCAGCTGGGATGGTGCGGGGACTGGGGAAGCTGGTTGCGCATGGGAATTACCTTGGATTAAGACAGAGCGGTGCGAAAGCTTCGGGAGACCATCCGAACTCTGATTTAAGCATGAATTGATGACCTGGGGAAATTAATACCGAGTTGTCTTGATTCGAGCGCTAGTCTTAAACTTTTAAAATTTAAGGAGAGAAGACGACGATGAAGATTTTCAAGGGGTTCTCGCTGAAAATTACATAAGCCATTGTAGCTTTGGTAAGCTGATTATGTCATTAGATTATGTCATCCACGACTTACCTAATCTGAAATTATTAATCATAAATCTTATTTGAATGAGAATCCTCATCTTTTCCCATTTCAACCATGAAGTCTCATTCGTATGGGATATCGAACAATAAGCGACACTCATAGGTCAATTGATACGCCTTGAAAAACTCTTGATTTCATCCTTGAATCTTTGATCAAGCATACTCGATTAGGCCATTACCTCTACTAAGGATTCTGATTGTAGATATCTAGTTGGTCTCAAGCCATATTCAAACACCAGATGGCACGCCCAGAGTCTCGGTCCTTTCATTTCATCACTAATAGGCCCTTCTATTATCAATATATCGTATGAATCCCATACAGTATGAGATGAAGGGCGTGCGATTAAAATCGATTAGCCACATAGAACAGCAGCAACCCTCTCATAGTGGATATTGAACCCCACGCCCCAGCTATGCGGACCGATTAAATACATCACGGCGAAACTTGGGTTTCCCCTCGTGAGATCTATGATTTAAGGGGCGACGAGCGATTGACAAGGGGCAGCTGGCCTTATGAGGTTGGAGTACTACGAGATACTCAACCACAACAGGTGTCATCTATACGGAATAGACCTTGAATTGCCTTCTCGACTAAAGGCAGTAACGGAGAAAATACCGAATAGGAAGAATTGGCATTACGATATAAGCGATTGGAACAAAAAATCACATTGGGGTCCCCTCGAAAGCCACATGCCATGCCGATGAGGCCTTGCTTAGCCAATGAATGCGCTGGTTCTTAGCAGGCTCTGGAGGTTGGCGCTATGGTGAAATTGGGACCGGGGCTACTTGAATGAATCCGAGTTCGATTCAAGGATCGCAGGTTGTATACACGGCGATATGCAACCGGACTAAGAATGGTCCTTCGACATCCGAACCATTCGTGACAAGCCTCATACGCTACCGAAATGTCATCAATCATGCAGCGAATAGTTGATATCTAGGATCACTCTTGCCGGCACTTGTCGACCCATATTGGTGATCCAATACTGCAGACATGGGTTGAAAGGGGTAAATTCAATTATCGCTCTTGGTGATGGAGCAATACGAGATACGATAATCCTAGGAGGTGCACTTCCAGCATAGCTCTTTAGACCTCTACGAACTCCTAGGTGGTCATGATCTGACCGGTGCGATCAAGGCTACATCAATCCTAGCCTCTCTTCCTAGTATCACCACGTATACGCGTTTTAAGCTCCTCACCTCAGCTATTCTAGGGCTATCTGTCGACAAGTATCTCTGTGCTAGGAGGTCGAGTCCAAGATGGACCGAATTGCAACTTGACGAGAGCGAGACTTGTGAAACTATGCGCTTGCGCCCTTACGCTCCATATGAATCGATATCTCTAAGGCACCCATGACTTCCAGGCTACTACTAGAACTTGAGCACTCTTGCGCATCTCTTGAAGTTCAATGAATTACCGTAGTTCGGGCACGTTACTTCGTCTATGAAAGAATGCTGAGTCACTCTAATATCACATTTGAGTTGTGTCCTTCATCTGAAGGATACAGAACGAAGTCGCTGTCTTCGCACCCTGAGCTGACGGCAATTAGTAAAAGCGATATCATTCACACCTAATTTCATTCTTCTCACTCACCGAGGACAAGAGGTTACTGAATGCGATTACCAATATATTGATGAGAAACTATCTAGGTAACGCACACAATAATATGATGTGACTCATAGCATCTAATACATCCACTGACTGATGGACACATTAGAGTGGTATTGACACCTAACCCCTCATCGACTATACTTGCCCATTAATGAAAACAGCTGAAGATACAATCACTTCTTCAAGGGAAGACCTTGAGCAATTGGAACAGTCGAATCAATTAAATTCAAAAAGCGAAGAGGGTGTAGCCACAAAGAGGGGGTGGTCCTAATTTGAGACCTTTACGTTCGGGTATGGCAAGCTAGGTTCTTTGAGCTACCAACATAATTGCGACTACCTAATCTCAACTCATTGATCTGAACGGAATGAGCCACAAAGGCAATCACCCTCCTTGCTGCGGTAGTCTAGGTCTCCTAAGACTCTAAACCCAAAGGCGATAGTATTCAGCTCCCAACCGTATACCATGCCTTGGATTTCGGCTCCGCTAGGTTACGAATGTTTTTCTAGTGCAAGATTGAAAGTGCTATATCTTCGATCGTCATTTATAAAGGATGACGTACTGGGCCTGGAATCTTGGCTTGACCACTCTATACTGAGTGTGACGCGGCCTATTTAGTGATGGTATATCACACAAGCTAAACCAATAGTATGAAGATTCGAAGCAAACTTTGAGATAGCTACCATATCGATTAGGAGTATAACTTGGACGTGGCTTGCCAAGAAGCCGACGTAATGGTTGGGAACGAATCGGACCATTTCAGCTAACAAAGAGCTAGGAAAATTAAACGGAAAGAAATAATAGGATCGGAAATATACCGCTAATCCTAGTTCATTCATAGGATATAAGCACACGGTTAGCGTGGAGTCGGTATCATATCATTGGATGGTGCATGGAGCTCCATTCATGATAGTAGTTTCGAGCCACCACCCGTGCTATCAAATAGCTCACCAAGCGTATGATCAACGAGGCGTCCGGAGATGCGTGTCAAGAGGTGTTGAGGGCTTAAGCCTCGAAGAACCACTGATGTCTGGCCTGCCTATATAGGATTGAGTCGGTTAATATGAGCTCGATGATTCGAAGACTTTCAGCTCGGGGAAAGACATATGGTACTACCGAAGGGTCTCAGATGCCGGAATGTCGGAAAAAGAACCGCACATGCCGGCCTCTGTGCCCCTTACGCGGAAGAGTCCTAGATTACTTAAGATGATCTATGATAGGCTTGAAGGAGTAGATACTCGGGCGTCACAACGTCCGGCAGCCGACTTAGAAGATGTCAGATATAGCTGCAGGTGCATCTGTATTATCAGCAATGATCACCTATATTAACTATAACATGATGGATATTATCTCACGTCAGGCTCGTCCGCGCAATCTATCATGTTTTGAGGCTGATTATCACTACCGCTATAGGTCCGGGGAAGATAGGGTGCACATGTCAGCAACAAGCGCGACCCTGGAACACGCGTCATAGAACGCTTCCCGCCTTTTGTCAGAGCTACAACGGGCAAATCCAGATGCGATTCGCTGATATGATCTCTAATAGATCCCATTCCAGCCATTCCAGGAGGAACGGTACCCCATCCCGCCAAACCATCCCGCTCCGGTTCACCGGTTTTCCCGTCCATGCTCAATGTTTTTTTGTTATTTTCTTGAAGAACCGTGGCCCCACACCGAGCTGGGGTCTCGATCCTGTCAGCCGCCTTAGGATCCTCGCCAAAGAAGAGGATTACCGATCAGTCAATTACGGCTTTTAAGAGTGCTTAATGGATCGCGACCAAGACCGGATTGGGCGGGAAATTGGGTATGACAAAAGGAGGTGCCGAAACATATCATGAGGAAAAAACCCTTTTTTGCTGTTGGGCGTACGGTTCAATAATCCACATCATCATCGTCGTTATTATATCCACTATCAGCTTCTTCAGCCTACGTAGAAACGGTGTCGACTTAATGTCTTAGTGACCTTGGCTTGTGCAGGTAGGCCGCGTACGAAATGACAGATGTCAGACGGATGTCAAATGTGTCGTTGTCTTAGATAGCCTAGATGCTGTAGACGTGGTGCAGAGTGCCCATATTCTCCGGCTCGCTACCGAAAGTGCTAGGGCGTTTCATCGTGGATTAAGACCCTGCGTGCAAGGTAGCAAAAGCTACTATGGTAGCGCTTCGCCTATTCGTCGCATCGCGAGGGATATACCCTCATTCGGCAGCGACACGGCATGACATGACATGACGTGCGATAACGCAGGTAAGCTGGTAGTACCTAGCTGCTAGCTGGGTTGGTGTGTAAGTACCGGTGCCAGATCTCGCTGAACCTGTCGATCTACACCCCCCGTAAGCCCGTGGACCCAACGGCCACTTAGAAGGGGGGGTCCTAGGAAATTTGTCATTGGTGACGACTATGTATCTCGCGGCTCGGTACTTGGCATAATAATGAAACACCTCATCTGATAAAGCAAAAAGCAAAACTCGTATTACCTAAGTCTTTACCTAAGGATCGAGGATCCCTCGATTAATAAGCTGGCGATTCTAGAATTCCGGTTATCTTGCTTTGGCGTTAGACAGCCTGGGCGCGGGTAGTGGCAGGGCTCTAGGGCTCCAGGGCTGCCCTATGACACGAAATCGCCCGCTGGAATTACCCACTTAAAGCTTCATCTTCAGGGGACCCATAGCTTAAAGTCCCGATGATCAGCAGCTAAAACAGCACAGCCCATAGCGGACACAGGGACTGTTTGTCCACTATCCACCACGGGGGATGGGATATCCCACAGCACACCGGGGCCTCATCCCACATCCGATTCCACATTCCCAAACACACGCCCCTTCGAAAGAAGAGAATAGAAGTGTATGATAGCAGCAAAAAGACCCAAATGAAAATAAAAGAGGCACGACATATGTATGATCTCCGATTAAATACTACATCATTATGGTTATCAACCCAAACCTTTGACCGGGGTGGAGGGCCCCGTCAACCAACATCGAAAGCCCACATAGGAAAGGCAAGGCACGGCTAGGCCCACGATGCTAAGTGTGTAACCGGCAAGTCGTAGAATCATTGAACCGCATGCGCCGGCCCGATTGGCCAGCGACCGCAAAACGGTCGCGCCATTAGCTAATTGGATAGGGCAGCTGGTTTACAGCGTCCCCGGACAAACAGATATTAGGTATACGAATGAGGCATGTGTTGATACCGGCGGGACTGGGTTGAGACAATGACGTGCTGATAGCGTGCTTTGTCAGGAAGAATTAATTATGTACGTGCCTAGGCAGCTTAGACATGCATGACTTGTTTTGTTGAGCGTAAGGGTTAGCAGAGAGGACGGTATAGATCGTATAGGCGATGTATTGGACGAGAGGCGTGGGGTGTGGGAGATTGGCACGGGTTGTTCATTTAAGCGTTTTGGCTTGCGGAAAATAATAGTTTAGTCACCTCATGTGCAAAATATAATGGTCTGATCTACTCGGTTCTAATTGGTTATAGATTGGTATAGTTGACCCTATATACCTGAGGCAGCTGGCCTGCGCAAGCCACATCTATCCTCTAACCTCCTTTCCTCTAGGGTATGCTAAGATTTTCCCCCGTGGGCGCCTCTCCGGTGCGCCCTAGTTGGACGGTCGACATGAAAGACATCGTAGACATACATACTCCGAAACGCCATCTACCCCCACCAGTAGAAAAAAGCACGCTGATCTTGTTAGATCTCCATGGGTGATCCCGTCCACATGTAAAACATCTCCCATTAAATAGCTCTCGTGACGATTCATGTAAATGAAAAAAAAAGTGTTGATGAATCACCAGCCGAACTGTTCGCAGTGCACTTCGACTGCGGGGCCATCGACGCTGATGCAGCTTGCCGCGACATTCCGGACCACATTCGTCAGGCTGTCAGGCCCACATGAAGCGATGAGGACTCGTTGGTTTTTGGTGACTGACCTCACCGCCGCCTTTATCTCGGCTTCTGTATCGGGCCTTCCAGGTCTAATAGGTAGATTTAAGTTCGTCGTGCTCGAAGATGCTGATGGGAAGTCCGCCTGTCGGGTAGCGTCCTTCTCTTCTCGGTCAGACTCGTATCGGGTGGCTGCAGATGACGCCGGGCCACTAGAAGCGATGTAGTCTGTGTTGCCTTTCTCCAGAGCTGAGGGGCCTAAATTCGTAGTGGATGAATCCGACATACGTTGTTCTATGGATGCGTTTCTAATCGATTCGGGTCCTAGTCTGGTGACATGTACCTTCAGGGCGATCTTCGGTGCGTGGACATGGTTTAGCAGGTTATGCAGATGTTGTGTGAACCACGTTAAGTTATCTAGATGAGAATTAGCATTGTTTCGGCAGTAAACCGATCTCGACAGTGAGTATTATCACATACCATGTCCCTTGACAGCCCAAATGAAGTCGATTTGCTGCTTGGAATTCTCGGACATCCGCGACAGCATGTCAGCTGCTATACCGAATGTAAACGTCGCACCAGAGCCGCCCGCAACCAATACAACTTTGTCAAAGTCTAGAGGGTCCGGAACAGTACCATATGGACCTTCAACTGAGACCTTAAGACTTGCTCCAGGGTTCTTCATTGCGTAGTGGTGGAGGTCACGAGTGAAACCGCTGTATGAGTTGATGACAAGTTCAAATGGCTCAGTTGCCACGATGGTAAAGGGGTGGGTCTCGAAAGCCCGAATTTTCGGGAGCCAGACATAACAATGCTTGCTAGGGCGAGCACGTGAGATAGGCTTCTTAAGCACTATTCGGGTACCACCGTCAGGGAGAGCATAAACGTTGGCCTCGTTGTTAATGCTGTTGTAAGCCAGTCGACAGAATCGAATGAGGCGATCGGCGAACCACAAAGCGGCAAGGATGATGGTCGCATGCAGTGTTTGTTCGCCTTTAAGATCGGGGCGATGTAAACCTAGAGCAACAACGATAGCCAAAAATAAGATAACGTGAACGATGTAGAAGAGTTCGTAGTTAAAACGTCTTAGGATCATGCCGGCCGCGACAGCGCCAAACATGGTGAATCCTGCGATGATACCGGCTGTCACGACATCCTCCTGAAGGGTTGCAATTCTCCCAACGCTAATGAAGTAAGACGCATAGATAGACCCATGAAGAATGACGAAAAGCATCGTAGTATATCCGGCAATTCGATGTAAGACGTTGAGTCGCTCATAGGAATAGGCCGTGAGGAATGCCAGAGGTGTGTTTTTCAATGCAAGGAATACTACGAAAACCATATTCCCTGTCGCCATCCTGGAATCTAATTAGGTTAAAAAATTGAGAGGTCGACGTAGATACTCACCAGCCAAATCGAGCAGCCAAATTGGCATCGACACTATAGTCTACCTTCCAAAAGCTGAATGTGACGTTGAAAGCCACATAGACTATCACGAGTACGGCATGGCCAACTGAGGTGAAACCAGGTAGGCTCCTTACGAGTATCCTCCTGGTAATTCTATAGAAAAATTATTAGATCGTCCGAGTATTCGTATTTTTTATAAATCGTGCTTACCTAGAAACAGCACTGAAAGGTAGTAATATCGGGTTGGGTGAACGAGACCAGCCAAGTCTGACGGCTACGAAGCGGAGCCAGTGAGCGATAATGAAGACACCGATGAGAGCACTTAACGACGCCGCATAATATGTCGTCATGGTTGTGTTAACCTTTTGCCGTGCTAGTAACCACGCTTCCTGAGCACGCCCCGATAAGGGCGATGCCCTCTCGATCACTTGCGGACTCGTAGATATCGACGACATGGTGGTCTCGAATGTGTCGAAAAGTAATAAGGTAAGAAGAGGAACGAAGCAGTTTTCCTTATAAACTAAAGCTATGGCGAGCTATGAGCTATGAGTAGCTGATGGGTGGACGCGCCTCTACTAAGTAAGGCTTTGTTGTATGCTGACTGATCGGGACCGAACGTTGTACAGTGAGTAATATCAGACTTTGTAAAGGAACGAGGCGGATCTGTAACGATTCACCGTGGGGTGCAGACGTCAGCCAACGGCTATGCTTAGAATAATCCTTCTGGCTCAGATGAAAATCACACGGGCGCAGCTGGAATTATATCCTAAGTCGTCACCCCATGTTGCTGGGGGGTTCCTGAATCGTTGCACCCCGGCGCAAAGCACATGTCTATGTAGCCATACTCTTGTATGGTATAGCATAGAATAGCAGATAGAAAGAGACCCATAAGACTCCGTGTGCTTGGGTATGCGGAATCTCTATACCCAAAGGGGAAGTATCAGATAGGACGTGGCGCCGATTCGTCCATCGGTCAAGATTTGCGATTAACTCGCCATGCATTGATTCCAAGGTGCCAACCATTAGGGCTACCTAGGTCCTACCTAGTAGCAGGTAATGGATCTAAAGTCAACATGGGGATATAGATACAATCACCTGGTCTCGTCATAGTTGTGAGTTAGTGGACTAGTTACATTTTGGAGTCGGCGGGAATACGGTACTACGCTCGGAGGCGGAGGAGAAAGACTTTCTCTCACGAGTCATGGTCAAGAGTTGACTACTCCTAGCCAGTGTAGATTAAGCACGGTTTCGCTTATGTGTCTAAGGTGACATAGTCGTGGGCGGACAAGTATACAGAAGTAGTGGAGAATATTTGGATAGTTGGGTTAGAAAGACAAAGTACATTCTATTCAGGGAAGGAGACAAAAGTAGAATAGAGGGTCAGGGTTCGGTGGTCTGGAACCTGAAGATAGATGTGTTTGGTTGAGATGTTGAAGCAAGTAAGGTGAGATACTAGGTACTCAGTATTAGAAAAAAAGAAAGAAAAGGGGGGAGGGTGAATGTATAAAATTACGGAACACTTAGAGATCATTGGGTCCCGGGATGATGCTAGGTACTCTTGTACCTCCAATACCGGCAGGGTCCACGCTACTAGCAGGGTTACACGGTTTTAAGGTTCACTGTCCCGCAACAATTGATGCCCCGTTCCGTCTTGTATTCCATTAAGCTGATTAAGGTGGAGATTAATACTTAGTGACTTAGTCAGAGGTAACCAATTACTGTTTATTTTCCTTCATTCCTTTTCCTTTCTCTCATTGACTGCTAATTTCTTCATGGCTTTTGAGACCTACGAATATCTTACGAATCCATGAACGCCATATGGAAACCCTGCTCATCGTCTCAAATGTCCCAATTAAGCTCAACACGGGAAGTCTGGCAATATGGATAAAATTGTCGGGTTTTTCAACCCCAGTCGAAATGTGAAAAGTCCCGGATGAAGTACAGCCGTTTGGGCATTTTATCCCAATTCGGACATGATTATGTCGCTTCCCTAGTCTTCTTAGCCTTCAACTTGGTGGGGATGTTCCGAACACCTACCTATTCTCTATTCAGATACGCTATTAAATCCACCGGAGCCATCCAAGAGTCCGGCGGAAGAGATCATCTAATCTTGTTCTGGAGGACCTAGAGACTCTAAACACTCGTCCGAATACCACGGACGAGCAACCGTTTGTCGACTAAAGATATCGGGTGCCAAGCCGGTGGCTCATTCATTTTACAGTGACAAATACTATTGCACAGCACTGCAATAATTTTTGACGTCCAAACAACTGACTAATCTTCCGTGATTCCTAATCTTGACCCTCATGTCCGACCCAAATCACTGGATATTCTTCGGGATCTTCGAAGAATATTTGCGATGCTGTCGAAACCGCTTCGCGCTATCGCCTCTATATGGCAAGGCCGAGGGTCGATCTATCCCACATCGCAACCTAAAGCACTGTTACTCAAACGTCTTGTCGTTGCTCAGTCAATGGTTTAAGGTCCCAAGTCATCCGTGACAGCCTCAGCATGCGCAATTGCTGTGGCTTGGCATTATCCACGTGTCGGTTGTGTATCCTAGCAGTCCCAGGTCTCTGGAGTTTTTGACATCCCGGTGCATCGCACTCGGATCAGAAAGAACATTGACGTTGTCTTGAGATGTTTCGCCTCTGCAATTCACCAATTTATTTCCTTACATCCTTGACATATCATGGATATCCTCGACGCTTTGTAAGGCGGATCGAGCATGCGTCAGCGGCTTGTCAGCACTTGCGAAAGCCACATTAACCTATCAGATCATTGCTAAATCGCCAACAGGTCGAAGAGGCACGCTCAGGCTCTCCACCCGCAGCTAAGATATACCGACTCTATACTTCAATATAGTGCTAACTTTGATTGGCTCGAGAAGCGACCCGCTCCTATCTAACGTCTGGACGATTCATGATCAATCGAGACGGAGGATGAGATGCCTACCTACCTAGGTAATCATAGAAGTTTAATTTCAACCTCGTTGCAGTTGCTGTCAAGCTTTTCGTGCTCCACAGACTACTGGTAACCCGATGCACATATGCACATAGATCAGATAACGCCCCTAGTCCGGTGCCTCGTTTAGGCAGTTCGCAGAGAAGAGACAACAAAAGCAAACAATTACACCATCGATAGATCAGACATACATGTGACAGTAAGGCCAATTTCACCTATGTTTCCTCGTAAAAGTAAAGACTGGAATAGATACACTAATTTTCTCGGTGCCTCAATCAGTAATAGGTCATATGACAAGCTGTCATATTCATTTACTCCTTCGTCAAGGAGCTTGCTTACCTTCTAAATTGACTTAGCTCGGTGCCGTTAGCGTCTATTCTTTTATTCCGAATTTCAAGGAACGATCCTACGGAAGGCGGCGAAGGCATGAGGCTCTCTGCACTTTACGGCTAGAACGCCGAATCTTTCGTCCGAATGTCCATATCTAGAATGCCGAGTAAGACCTAACAGATCAAGATCTAGATCCGTGGCAACTATTATTCCGACTTAATCTACATAAGCGTTTGATAACTAGCTAGGTATGCATCGAGTCCAATCGACAGCGAGCAATGACGTTTTGAAAAACAGGTTCTTCATAGATCAGCTCATTCCAATCTGTCTGAATCAAGCCTTCGCTTAGTATCACCATACGGAGTCGTTCGTACCACCTAACAAGACGAGAACTATAGGCGTTGGAGCGATACGACGACACTATCTGCCTATAGTATATGATGGGGACTTAATCAGATTAATCCAAACGGGGACCGGAGGCCAGACCATTAAGAATCTGAAAACGAAAAACATGTGATGAGACATGGCGGCAACATGTCTTTCGCTTCCGTGTCTGTTCTCGGTGAGGGGTCATTGGGGCAATCATACCGAGTGCCCACAAAGCTCACCTTAGTCTATCCAGCGAATCTAAGAAAAGGCAATATAACCCAAGCTATTTCAAGTTTTGGGGTAACCTCAATTATAAATAATATTCGTCTAAATTTCTCCGGGAAAGCTTAGCAGCATGCGAAAACTAGCATTATCAGCCTCAATATGTCATTTGCTTCGTTCTACTTCAAAATATCCGCCAACCTGTTAAGATAGTCATATATAACATGCAGTGCCAAGGTTCTTCGACTTACACCAACGTGCCATTATCCTCACTTACCGTGTTCATTGCTACGTCGCCGGCTGATCAATACCGCTACAACTAATTTACAGAAATTAATCTACTACGACAACCACCTGTCATATTTGGGACCTCGCAGACGATAGCAAATCTTATTGTGCCGAGAAAATGAAAATCTGGGGAACCATGAAAGACGCACTTTATTGATGCTTGATCCCCCGGATTAGTAACATCCGCTGCTTTTCGCAAATATATGATGTCGTACGATCAGCGACACCTGCAGTAAGAAGAGCCGGAGTTGGGGTTCTGCAAGAACAAGCTCAAAATGCATGTCTCGCGATAATTAATTGGTTCTCCGCCCGTCGGGTCGTTTTCGATTACCAGATGTCAGGGACGGTGTCAGGGGCTCTCGGCAAACAATACGACATTTACGTAAGCGATCCGACGGAGTTTATTTGACCTCCTCTCTTTTTTTTCTAGAGACATGCTTAAAGACCACCATAAATCTCATCTAGATTGATGACGTCGAATCCCAGCATAAGAAAAGTCCGCCTCAACGGTCCTTTAACGGGGATTCCCTGGCGTCGCAGGCATGAGATCGTCCAGTCGGTCCTAACTCCAGAACTCCAGAACTCCGGTTCCATAAATCCCCCGCGCCAACGACAAGTAATGCAACGTTCAATTATGTCAGGACACCAACTCGTTATAGTGCCGACGAACGTCTAGTCAGATGCTTTATAGCCAGGGACATTCGCCATATACTCGAGTTATACAGATTGTCATTGCCTATAGGTGAAACGTGGGTAAGGGAAAAAGGAACTAACTACTACTCGTCAAGTAGCTATTCGGACCTTTGGAGCTGACTACATGCACCATATCTGTCTCTGAACGTACAACCCCACAACACCAAAGATCACTAGTTAGCCCATCCAGTCTAATTGATATATTGAGCCAGTCAGGAGCTACAATGAGGATCACATCACTGCGCTCAAATGACCATCGGGTAGGCAGGTATTCACAGAGTCCCTTTCCGACACTCTTTCGTGTAATAATAACGCCATCGGAGCTCAGGCGTTCAAGAAACTTGGAAGTGATCCCATCGAGGTCTAATTCGAGAAGGTGCAACTAAGAATGTTTGAAATGGCAATGGTTGAGGGTTGCTAGGTACTAGTCGCCACCAAATGCCTTTGTTCACGAGATCGATTGACGACGGCACGCTATCGGTAATCAAACCTAATCTGACTTCCAATTTCTCTAGGGTTGTACGTCATGGCTGAGATATGTTGTAAATATTTTTGGTTTATACACAACTACGTCTGCTACATATTGACCAGCTTCATCACATGTATGGAGATTGGGATAAATATAGGGGTAGGTAGGTAGATAAGCTAGTTCTCTCATTTCTTAGGTACCTAGTCGGCCAAGCCTTCTCCTCCCAAGGACGCCAAGTAGCTTCTTTCCGAATATCTTGAAAAGCTTTCCTAGATAGTCTAGCATTTCTCTAGTATGGGTCGATGTAAGTAGAACCTCGAGGGCAAACAGGTTTGACGGCCCCCACTCATGTAAACACCATAATCTACACCACCTTCCAATATCACTTCGACTTCCTAGCACCTAACTAAAACGGAAAGATGACTTAGATTCGGCCAAATAACAAGCTCGAGGCTACTGACGCAAGATGGTATACACGATATGGAATCTTGGAAAAAAGTCAATTCACTACGGTAGGTATCTGACTCGCTAGGCACATCTCCCCTATCTTCCAATCACGAAGGCAGAACTAGGCTAAGTTCGCTTACAGATCAATGATTCGAAATATACCGGACCTTAGACTAGAGCGCGGGTCGGGTAGCTTCCTAGTCCCATCGAGCGGGAACGATTTTAGACGGGGTGACGCGGCACTGGATATTCCTGAGTCGTGGCTCATGAGCAAACCCTGCTAGCACTTCTGAGTCTATCTAGAACTGAAATTCAACGATAAGAACACCAGCGCAAGCATCGTGAAGATCGCAGACTGGTGTTTGTCTATACAACGAAGCCTCGTTCCTGTTGCTAAGCCACGAGTGCTGGTGGCGTATACGTATAAATGTAGTTGCTGACGATTGACCTCGTGGATTGCGAGCTGACAAATTTTGGGCTAGCTAGGGCAATGGCTCCGCGATCCAATTTCTTGGGATGCGGTCTGAGTCCGTGCTCCGGCTGTGCCTCCGGTACTTCTAGAGTAATCGATCATGCATCGCCGGCCATTCGAATAAGACTCTGACTATGGGGCTGAGAAGTCGCGCTGGCGCATCCGGTGCCCTGGGTCACGCCAGCTCCCCCCGGCTCCTGAAGATGGTGCTTCTTGAATATACAAAGTCTTTACAGCTTTAGCGCGAAGATGGTTCACCTATCGTAATGAGAAGGCGCAGAAGGAGTGAGTGTAAAGAATCATAAGAACCCGCGAATCAACAATCCACCCCCCTACGTCTTGTGAGCGGAGCACGCCCGGATGCCATCGAAGCCGGAGCGCAGCCTCTCACGCGGGCTGGCTCAATTCGACTAAGCCGGCACCTGTTGCGACTTAACGACGTACTTTCCTAGTTAGGCAATGGGCCGTGTTTGTAAGATAGGGAAGCTCGGAGACCCCTCGCCAAACGGAAGGCTGTCTGACGCCATCCACAAACAAGCTTTCGCGGAGGTGAATTGTGGCGGGGCCAGATTGGAGATGCCATGTGGCCATGGATGTAGTTAATGACACCAATTCCACAGATGGGGGCGGTGCGCGTTGATTGTGTCTATGTTAATGGAGAAGTAAGAGGGCTGGTGTGGAGATTTGGGAGAGTTTGGTTCATGGCTCTATAAATAAATAGATCTGTCATATAAGTAGGTACAAGAAATTATACAATTTCTCAACTAGGTATGTAACTTTGGGAATAGGTACTAACCATCGCTTCCAGCATGGGGGTGTCGCGAGAGTTGGCGTTCTAGGCATCTTAGTGGTGAGGAATTAACATTAACGGTCACAGCATAATTATCATCAATGAAATTCAAATTCAATGTAATGATGATGACAGATACCTACTAGGCACTTACCTAGTCAGTAGTCTACCAATACCGCTAAACAAAACATACCTAACGAATACCTAAACATAAACTATGCCAAACAACTAATTCGTCTTGCTTCTAGACTGAGCATCATCTCCAAAAGATTTCAGGAGAGGCTCCACAAGACTCTTACCTCGACATACGAGATGGCTGGACCTTTGGCGGTGGTAGTGACATTGGATCCAAATTCTTGTCGCAGATCTCATTAATCCTCCTCCTCGTCGCGTTGTGCGGGCATCCAGCGGCAGCTACCTTTAGATCATTCGCCGCGGCGAACATGTGACCTAGCAATGCCTGTCGATGGACGCGGTACGTCTGCGTGCGGGAGTCGACTCTGCGCTCCAGCTCTTCCTCCTCGTAGATACCATATTCCATTCTGAGCTCCATAGCCTTATCTTCGTCGGGCTTTTTCAGGTCAAGCTGCATCTCTAGGGTCTCGGTGCGCAGTTTCTCGGTGTGCAGACGCGTGTGCTCGAGCTGTAGTTCCATGGCTAGTGAAAGCGTGTAAAGACGGCTCTTCATGTCTTCGTGCGGCTGCTTGTCTAGTTCGGCTTCTAAATGTGTTATCACTTGCTCGGCCGTGACCTTGGTGCCATCGAAGCCGAGTCGGGTGTAAATAGCCCTGATGCGGTCTTGTAGCTCCCTGAACAACTTCTGCAAGTCGTCCATGGCATTGTAGAATTCGCGACGGTCGTTAACATCCGCAACTCGTCTCAACCAGCTGTTGACGAGGTTGTCGATTTCCTCGCTAATATCCTTGTCTTTCTTCTTCGCCTCCTTGAGCTCCTTGAGGATCTTCGCTGTGTCCCAACAGTCATGATTAGCCGGGGTTGGGTTCTTATCCTTCTTATCATTCTCTTCTTTTAGTTTGTCGAAATCGATCTTGAGTTGGTTGTACTTGATAGTCAGATCGTCCTGATCATACACCAATTTCTTGTATGCCTCTCGATCATCTTGCAAGTCGTTCATGGCTCCGGCTAGATCGTCTCGACACCTTTGTAATTGCTCTTCGAGGTCTTTAATCTTGTCTTTACTAGCTTTATCGTCTTTCTCGGCTTTCTCGATGGCTTTAGCAAGCTCGTCGCGGAGTCGGTTCTCCTCTTCTTTCAATTTCTTGATGTCCTCTTTCAGTTTAGCATTCTCATCCTCGATCTTCGACTTATCCTCTTTGCATCCGTCCAAGGCATCATTCGCGGCTTCCTCGTCTTTATCAGCCTTCTCTTTTGCTTCGGCGTTTTCCTCTGCAAGTTTAGTATTTTCATCCTTGAGGTCGGTCCTATTCTCTTCGCATTGTTTTAATGCGTTAACAGCCATTTCTTCATTCTGTTTGGCGTCCTTGGCTGCTTTTTCGAGATCCTCGCGAAGGCGGTCCGCAACCTGTTGTATCTTAATGTTATTCTCTCCAAGTTCATAATTCTTATCTTGAAGCTCGAAATTCTCATCCTCTCTTTGCTTCAATAGAGTTGCCAGTCTCCCATTTGTATCTTGGAGCTCGCGCATCTCCTCAGCCAATTTCTTACGTTCATGGGCCATCCCTACCATTCTATGAGAAACGAATGCGATAGAACGTTCGTTTTCCTCCGCGAGGCGGTTGAAGTACGCGATCGGGGCAGTCGTTTGACCGGCCAGTTCCTTCTTTATGCCTTCGAGCCAAGCGCCAGCCCTAATTCGACGGATCTTGGTCATTACCTTATCGCGCTCTTCTTGTGTGGCCTTACGGCCCATGGCCATCTCCCATTCTATGACTACTTGTTTTGCTTCCGCCTCGATTTCATCTTCGACACCAGGATCGCCGCTCAGGACGCCCTCGGCTTCCTTCTTCTTGTAGTAGTCCTTTATCGCCTGGTTGTCCCAAGGGTCAAACTTGGGATCAGCAAGGGGGAATCCATGATCAGTACTGCTTGAAGACATTGTAACAGATAACTTAGTCTCGGAGATATAAAAGGATACGGTGAATGATTTACAGGCGAAAAGAAAAAGTCCAATTCGAGTTTCAATTTTGAGGATCATTCATCCAGAAGATTGTACTCTCCTTCTCCGGTGCCTTGCCATCGTGTTCAAACATTCGATACTTATATTTATCTATATTATTCTAGAAACCAGGATCCTATTTCCAGAGGTTTCCATGTATCCCCTGTTAAATAACGAACTTGTTTTCTGAAGTAAAAATGTTTCAGACAGTTTTTCGCACATTTCTCCCCAGAACTACGTGGGAAATGTGACCAGTCATCGTAAGGTTTGACAACTTATAATACATTGTATAGTTGCTTTGTCTGTCAACAAACCACCAGTCCAGGAAACAAAGAGATTTGTTTCTCGGAAGAAGATAGATGGATAATATTAGGTATTCATAGATAAGGTAACACAGTTGTCAGTCGCGAAGTAACTCAAATGGTCTTGAGCCCAACCAACGTGGCGTATTGGTGCTCTCCAAGACCATCAATGAGAGAGAAGAAAATAATAAAGGCCACCTAATCGACTAGCTGCCTAGGTACTTGTTGATTATATCGAAAATCTAGGTCGGTATCTACATAATGAGAATACCCAGATACCTATTATTGTAGTTGATTCCCTTTGAGGAAGTTGAAATGCTCTCACGACGTTACCAGATGGATTTAGCCAGCGGTTTAAAAAGGTTCGAAAATTTCACAAACAATGATGAGTACCTAGGCATTGTACTCTTTAATGTAAACTAACAATAAATATAATTCTCAGCAGTAATTCTTATACCATGTTATAGTTGTGATAAAGGGGTATGACAGGGGGTATGGGGTAACAAACGAATTGATTAAGGCATCAGATCAACCAAGACTAAGGTTATATGAAACGACGCCCAAACAAGATACGATGTAATCACGTATGCTTCAAATATAGTGAAAGGTATTGATGGACAAGCATTATGTTAACAAGGCGTGGCACCTGATAAACAAGCGCTCACAACTACCTACCTATCCTCTACCTACCTAGCTTAATGAAAACAAATAGGTAACACACAGACATAATCCTACCCACACCGCTAGCTCCTACCGCTACTTTCCGAGCGTATGGTGATGGTGATTAGAGCAGTGGCTGACGCAAGGGATGGACTAGCCGGCCTCCAAAGGCCCCCGGACCATCCACCGCGAGAAGACGACGACCACCACAGGCTTCCCTTTAGCTCGAAAATCACGATGCTACCCGCCTTTAGTGAGTCTCACCTGTGAGTCATTTTCCATTCGTGCCCTGATATCCAATAAACTGAAGTAAGCTTTTCAGGTATGCCGATGCAGAAAGAAAAGTAAGGGCGAGCTCGGAACTCCTTCTTTAGCCTCTACGGAGTTGCAAGTCTTCATTGGAGGAGGGCAGCTGGATGGGCGCTTCTCAGTACACAGGATCAGGAATGCTCGAGGCAGCAGCTCATGGTATTTCCTGGCCATGTCTATTCCTCCCACTGCCATGTCTTCATCGGTTCTGGTCACGCATTTCTTGAGTAAGCGCTCGACAGGTATGGGTGTATAAAGAAAGCCAATAGGAGCTTGTAATCAAACTCCCTATGGCGTAAAACCTGGCACGTCACGGAGAATATTGATTACCCATACATGGGCACAAAAGCAAACAAACCACTAGCGGGTCCGGGGAGAATATGGCGACCACGTATACTAAGGTACTTATGTCAACAAGACCCGGCGCCTAGCTAGCTCTGTCTTAAGGGTGAATCTCTAGGAGACTCTATGAGGCCAAATTGGCGGCGGGATGTGAAATGGGTTGGTCTGAATTTTAGTGCTCATTCCAGCTCCCAGCGTGATGGGAATCTCTAGCACCTAGGAACTGAAGAAAAATGTCTCGGGTGAACTGACCTTACCGGACGTGTGGAGATGGCAACAGGAATCTCACTGTAGTTTTATTGAGACAAGGTCGCAAGATTGTTAATATCACATTGAGATAGTGTCAAATATAAGATGGAAACCATATCAAAAAACACTTCATATTCGTAAGTATGTCTTAAGAGAAGTCGCGAAAATGATAGTAAATTGAGCAAGAAATTCGGCGTAGTAGCCAAGTTGTAATTTAGACACGAAGAAACCTATAAAACCATCCTAATCTGACGTGACATATCGTAGAAATACTGAACTTCCTTAACGCCAAGTAAAGAACCCGACCATAGCCTTTGAAGGAAACCAAGTAATCGACGCCATTTCGCCCCCGAAGCCAGGTTTCCGAAAGCCCCAACCGATTTTCTCAAATACTAACGAAGTTACATAAACTTCGCGTGAACCCTATCCCTACAACAAGATCCGAGGTCGGGACGTGATAACCGAATATTCCTTTTCGCAGATGTACCAAGAGTCCATTTACCACAACGCATCGCTGTCCACCATGCTCCTCTGGGGCTGAGGAGGTGACTGTGCTGGGTAGTACGTTTTCCTCGGAGAGTAATTCTGCTGAGAAGACCCCATACTCGACCCATTGTAAGTCGGGCTATGATGAACCGATGGTGATTCATACGGGGCGGGTCGAATCGGTCGAAGTGGCGTTTTGGAGATCCTCCGGATCATCATCTGCGGTCGCGAGTGGGACAAAACACGTCCTGGGAAGAATACTAGTAGGAGAATCGTTGCGAGGAGTACCATTAACCCGTCAAGAATTAGCAATAGTGTTTCGGATTGTGCAATCGAACTACCGTATCCCTCTGCGATGACGACGAGTCGAAAAGCTGTTCGCACGACTATCAGGATCGTAGCCAATGAGAATGCTGTGCGTCGTGTAAGTGCGATAGGCCTCTTGTATTAGCTGTCGTGACAACCTACCAACCAAGAAGATCTTGAAAGACCCGCTGTTATATACGCCTGCAAACTTGATGTCTAAAGTATGGTGTCTCGTGCGGACGGCAATCGCAAACAATATAGCGTGGAGGATGAAGATAGCCAGCGCCACAAGTTGGATCGCAATCCCAACGATGAGGACACGAACAGCAGCGTCAACCTTAATAATTGTAAGTTGGCAAGAAATCTTCTGGACAGATCGTTAACTTACATTTGCCGGATCGTCCTGTACCGTAGACACTACACCCCCAACTAGTTCGAGTACGAGCGATATGGCCGAAAGCGCGTAGAAGAGGTACGAATACCACGTTGGTCTCCACGAGCGGAATTCCTCGCCGTAGACTGCGACGATTAGTGGCACGATAAGGAACATAGCAGCGCAGATAAACGTCGGGCCCGTCACTGTTCCGATTAGGAACAAGATGAAATCGCATCGGTCATTTTGGCTGTTGTACAACAGAATTCGACCGACATATCCTACTACCTCCAAGGCAAGTCCGGTAATCACATTCGTGGAGAAAATGGGGTTCTTGTATTTGATCCCTAGGGCAAAGGTGATGGGTATCAAAAGAGCGAAGAGAGCGAGAAAAACTGCATTGCCGGCGAGAGATGGCTCATATGTAAGAAAGACTCGCGAGGTAGCCATGTCGAGTGGCTGTCATTGCATTGACTACCCAAGTAAATGGTTGAAGAAGCGAAAGCAAATCCTAAGAGTAGGAGAGGAGTTAACCTCGTGACAGCAAGCTGGATTACATATATATATTCGAGAATAACACATATATCTGTCGGATCCGAAAACCTGGGAAGGCTTGGAGGGCGCTTGGAAGGGAATACATCGGGTGAACCATCATCATGCACCGGCCCGGGGTGAATCTGCTCCAATCGTGAACCGATGTAGGACCCCCTCTATATCTTACAAGCTCAAGGATTCGTGTAACTAATGTTGGTTACTCAAATGTACTGTCTCCCCGGATCAGTAGAGAGATCGACATCGGTAGGGCGTACACCAACAGCCGGTCTACAGCAAAGCATATTCGATAGACCTCGTCTTGGCCCGATCTGTAGGTCAATTAAGCTTATCTGTGCCTCTATCCTGCAGATGAATTA
The DNA here is from genome assembly GCA_022496965.1 of Annulohypoxylon nitens. Taxonomy (NCBI): domain Eukaryota; kingdom Fungi; phylum Ascomycota; class Sordariomycetes; order Xylariales; family Hypoxylaceae; genus Annulohypoxylon; species Annulohypoxylon nitens. The sequence goes on along the minus strand of MU386648.1, from coordinate 52,547 downwards.
ATTCACAGTGTTCGAAATGCGAGATGTAATGGAGGGGGCAAGTATTAGGAAAAGAGCATGTGAAGCACGAGAAATGACGAATCACTGGGGTTGGATTCCTTCTTTCCTTTTCGATCTGACCTAAGTAACGTAGGAAAACCCAGAGCCCTTCACCTAGGCCAGGGCAATTGATCGTCGCTAAGGTTGTTAATGGTCACAGCTGCTTACAAGTATAGGTACCTATATCGTAGGTAGGTAGGCAGCGAAACTTGCAGACAAGGCTCCTCTCAATGTTTCCCTCATCGGAGTTTGTGAGATGCCCAATTGGATCTAGTGAAGGGGGGGGGCGTTAATGGGGAGGGTTGACCCAACGCCGTGGTTCAACTAAGGACTCCTTGACCGAAATGACCAATCACAGAGAGACTTGGTATATCAGCGCGGTTAAAATCAGCAGGTCTCTGGCCATTCTAGACGAACCCATGTTTTCTTAGCTTGATCTGCGGGAGGTGTAGGTAGCAGTGCCCGAGGTCAAGCTGTACAACCTCGCTAAACATGGTCGAGTGAAGGACGAACTAACCCTCGATGCTTGGCTCCGTAGAGAGTGAAATGAATTCTGATAAGTGACAAGGCATTTTGTCGGTGTGTTTTTTACACAGAGTGAGGACATTACCTTGAACTTGTCCGTATGACAGACAGGAGAAAATCGGAAATTCATCACAGGAGGACAAGCAACAGAAAACCAGATGTGATTAACGGCAATTGACGCCCAGAGACTCCTTATTGGGCAGCTAGCTCTTGTTTGCTTAGCTGTGGGTGATAAAAGTGCCGACTGCAACTCTCCGTAGTGGATTTTGAATGAGTCCCTAATTGTTGATGGTAAATCACGGACTAGTAGACGCGAGAACCGCGTAGACAGGCAAGTTGACGTCTTCTAGCGTCAATTTACAGGGTTAATATCGACCGCTAAATGAATGGTGCAGCCCTGGAGGGTAAAATGGTACGATTTTCATATGAATAGGGAATGGAGGCGATGCCATGTTTGTCGGTCGCGGATTGGAAAGTTGGTTGAATCTTGGAAGAAGAAATTGAATGGTGAGTAAAAATCGGCAGGAGGTTGAACAAGATGCGACCGTTTATGCGGCCAACTCCTGAGCTCCTCCCTCATCGTTAAATCGTGAATCGATTCCTGCCAAGACCCGCCTATCGGTGGAGTACGGGCGGGATGTCCCAGGAAGCTCGGACCATTTTAAAGTTCTCACCCCTCTCCTTACCGGGCTTACCCCAATTTCACAGATGTACCCAGGTACCTGTAGTACGAAATACATGACGTATGTGGATCTTTCTGCAATTTTCGGATATAACGCAACAAACGGTTACAAACCTGTTGATCAACTTTAACCAAGAAAAAGATATAGCGATGAGTCTATACCGATGTGCCACAGCTCATCGGAATACCTTATATAGTGTGTGCTCTCGCTCGATTTGGGCTGCGTCATCGTCGCCCACCCGAAGGTATTCTACCCAGGACGGGAAACACGATCCTAGGCTCAAGGATCTCGGAAAGCAAATATATGATGACTATGCCATCATCAGAGAACATCATGGCACTCCTAAACACCCGATCGTCCTAGCACATGGACTATTAGGATTTGCGGAACTCAATGTCGCTGGCGGATGGCTCCCGCCCATCCAGTATTGGAGGGGAATCACTGATGCTTTAAAGGCCAATGGGAGCCAAGTTATCACAGCAACAGTGCCCCCTTCCGGCAGCATAGAGCAGAGGGCTGAAAAGCTTGCTCATGGGATCGCCCAGGTCGCGCAGGGGAAGAGCGTCAACATTATCGCACATTCTATGGGAGGTCTAGATGCCAGATACATGATATCTCATCTTCAACCTAAGAATGTGGATGTACGCTCTTTAGTTACTGTCGCATCTCCCCACCGAGGAAGCACCTTCGCAGATTACCTACTCCAAGAGATTGGTAAAGACCATCTCCCAAGTGTTTACAAGTTCGTTCAAGGCGTAGGAATGGATACCGGAGCTTTCGAGCAACTCACTCAGCAGTATATGACGGAGACGTTTAATCCACGGACACCGGATGATCCGGATGTTCGATATTTTTCATACGGGGCAATGATGGAGCAGATATCCATCTTTTCTCCCTTTCGACATTCACATAAGATTATCAACGATCGGGAGGGCCCTAATGACGGTCTAGTCAGCGTCGAAAGCTCCAAATGGGGTTCGTACAAGGGGACTCTAGTTGGTGTAAGCCACCTAGATTTGATCAACTGGACGAATCGTCTAAGATGGACTGTGGGGAAGTTGATGAACCAAAGAGCGCCGTAGGTGATCTTCTTATTACCCCTTGTTCACATTCATACTGACCAATGAGTTGACGAGTAGATTCAATGCTATCGCATTCTATCTTGATATTGTTGATATGCTCGCGAAAGAAGACTTGTGATCTTAATGGAAGGATACATATGCACCTCCCTATATACCCCTGATGTTACCTGTAGAGTAGGTAGGTACGAATTGATAATCTAAAGCATAATTCTTTTTAACCTCACGCTAATTTATCAATAAGATTGCGGCTGCTATGGCTCGTGGATGGTAAAACCAACCCGTGGATTCTCGCGTAACAATCATCACATAGATTGAAACTCCTTCAGCCCTTAAAACTTATATGGCATTAACATTATCCCCATATGGTACAAAACTACCAGTTCTCATATTAGATTCACTAGAAAATCATATACTAATTCAACACAATAACCATGGTTCCACCAATCCGTCGGAAGGGCAAGCGAAAGAGAGCGGTCGCAAGCAATGCCGACTTAGCATCAGCCCAGTTTACATGTCTCAGTCTATTACCTCTCGAGATTCAAATGTTGATTTAGGAGTTCACTTTGCCGAGTACCATAATGGTTCGAATCTCTCTTCCTATCGAGGACCTCCCCGGCACCTGCTTGCCGTTAGTCGAAATTCCGAAGTCACCCGTCCCGGGACACCTATAGAGTAGGCTACCATTTTCAAGGTCGCCTCTTCAACTCAACGAGTTCCCCGTCGCTCTACGTGTTTGTTGTTTCAGCAGAAACGTTGCCCTGAAACGTCTCGTATTATGTCCTACCAATCTGTCGCCAAGAAGGATCAGCGCACGTCGTCAACGTTTTGAGTACGTCGGGATGAATGATATTATTGAGGTTGGCCCCTTGGAGGCTCAGAAGGAGCTATTAAATGTCCTCGAAAGACGTTTAAACTGCCGTCTCGATACCATTAGACAACTGAGAGATTCAATCGACATGTCCTACGATCCCTTCAGTTCCGTGGAAGGGCCAAAGATGCTGTACGACCTAGGATCTCACCATCTCTATTTCATGATCAAAGGGCATTTCCTATCTGATGATCTCCTCGACGGCGCTATACGTGCATCATTAGCCGAGGAATTTCTATTCGGTGAGAAGATAACCATCGGGCACGTCCCTAGAGTCTTACGGCATTTTAATCAGCGACCATCCACTGATTTCATGGAATTCATGGGATTTTACGACGCAGGAACGCCCGCTCTCGGACTTGCTCCGTACCTCTGTCTTGATCCGCTCTTCATCTTGAGGGGTTATATTTATTTGCTCCATAAACTGGCAGGCGGCACCAACCACTTCAGCGATCTCAGTTTGTTGGACTCTGGGTACGTGACCCCTCACGGTATATTGAATGTCTTCGTGGCGTTAATGGATGGACTCAACTGCCCCGTCTGCCAAGCCCCGATACTTAATCGCATCAGAGAACGCTTCCCGCAGCTGTCTCTACAACTCGTGGATATTATCTTCCCAATCGTATCACACCGCAACCCGTACTTCCAGAAAGTCATGTCGGCATGGCCACCGGTACGAGCGATTCCAATCGATAACATTTTACGTTAACGTTACATCCCAAGAAACGCATTGAAAGACTCGGCGGCTTGGATCGGGACATGGATGGAGTGTCGGTTGTAATTCGCTTGAAAAATTCTTTATGTTCGGGCGCTCAGACGTCCACGTCTAAAAAAAAAGACTCTAGATAGATCGCCAAGACCATTAATGATTTATAAATAACTCTAGATCGTCTACCAAGCATCGAGCTTATCCCTGCGCCGTACGTGCCTGGCGAGATACGAAAAAGCTAAGGTGATGCTAGTTTAGTCGACGGTAGCCCAGCTGTCGTATAGACCAGCCGCTAAGCTGTTCAACTGGCGGGCTAGAGAAAACTACGAGAAACACCCCACTTGCGTTCAACAAAATCGCCTTGCCTATCCCGATGTCGTCATGGCAGTTGGGATCCAATGGTCGGCTTCACCGGTCGACGGAGAGAGGGCCGGGATGGGTTTCGAGCGAGATACACTCGCATGTGGGCGGGTTCACGTGCCGTGCGCCTCGTCCCTTAGCCGGCGTTATTATACCCTACCCATAGAGGGCCTCGAGAGGCGGATTTAGCGTAGGTAGGTACGAATACGTAATATTATATAAGATGTCACGCTGTGTTACATACATGTCAATGGATGGGATACATACCATCGACGGTGCGATATTTTCGTCGGCATGTACCTGCGAATATGGATAGGTACATAGATAGGTAGGTAGGTATGGAATATGGTTGGGTATAAGAAGAAGCGCGCCATCCCCAGTCTATGCCCGTCTGGTAAGTGTTTGGCTGTTTGCCACCGCCTGAAAGCCTGACGCTCAGACGTCCATATCGTTTCCTCCTACCTATCTAGTAGTCTTTCGGCGTTTTCGCCTCGTGTTGTTTTTTTCCTTTCTCGCTATCGAGACCGGCGGAATAGGAGGGGGTGGGGGTGGCAGAGACAAGACCAACTTATCCGAAACACGCGCTTCGAGCGGCCGGTAACTCAGCTCGAGCTAGGCAGCGCACGTAGCTACTAGTAACGTAAGGCAGGACAGGGCGGACCCTGGGTCGAGGTTAGGTAACTTGTTCGACGGCAGCTATGCCTAGATACTTGGAGGTAGGCTGATGCTGGGATGTGGGTATGGGTAGACGCGGTAAAGGTAAGGGAGGTTCCGTGACAGTGACGGGTAACGCCAGATTCGGAGATGCCGGCTTAGGGGCTCTTGGGTTCCGTTACCACCTAAATGTTCTAAGTAGGCAGGCAAGTGTATGTCTGCTTATGCGGTATCCATCTGAAGTTTTGTTATTCGTGGCCTCGTTGGCGTATGGAAGGTGTTTAAGAGTGCCCCGTCAGCGAGAAAAGGGAAAACGCGGCAATGTACTCTTGACGCCTAATTTTCTTAGAGCAGTTTCGATAGAAGCTACACCGAAAGCGGCTCTTGGCTGAGGCTTTCTGAAATCCCGAGTTTTATACGTTACCTGGTAATAATTCACTGAAGGCTCGGAGTCTAGACCAGCGAATACGCCAGGTTGACGGCATTGTTGGCGCTACGATATGTACCTAGCTATGCACTGAAGCTTAAAATACGCCTAAAGCTTGGTTCAGGGGTCTAGGTAGTAAGAATATTCTAGGACCTACCGCCTTATCAAAGAACGAAACTCCGCCTCTCACGCTCACAATTCTCTCTAAACTCCGCTCTATCTCTGCCTCAGCTCGACCCGTGACAGCCTTTTACTCTCTACGGCCATATTAGTTTACGGTTTAGACCACGATTGCCTACCTACCTAAGGCACCTATGTATGCAAGTTAAACTCCACCCCCTAATGCCGGTTTTAAAGAACGGCACCTAGGAGCCCAAGCATCCCGTATAATAAGGCGTCTTTATACAAGCTTAGTTATGCATAGGTACATAAGGTTCGTAGCAGCATGAGTGAGCAAGCGTCTGTGTAACATAGCCTGCATAATGGGAGGATTTCTTCTGCCGGCGGCAGCAGTTTTTTTTTTTTCTTTTCTCACCTACTTACTTTATCTACCTACCTAACGTAGCTAAGCTAAACCGCATTTTTCCCCATGCCCCGGCCGCGTAGGCCCTTGGAGGAAAGCATGAATTTAACATGCAACACACCCGATGGCACAGGGGGTCTAGATTGTCAAATCACCACGCGAGGCGTGGGCGGCGGGCGTCGAATAGCCTCAATCCCAATTCAGCCTAGTGGTCTGCACAGGTGCATAGGTAGGTGCATAGGTGGTAGGTAGCAGAAGTGTGTAGATACTTCGAGTATCTTAGGGGGTGACAGCGGTGGCAGCGTTCCTTAGCATCAGAAAATGCTTGTCCGATACGCTGATATGCTCGTCTGATAGGTATGTCAATGTATTCTTGCGGCTTCCAGGGGGGAGCTATGTGACGTTCACGTGCTCCTAGGGTTCCCTCTGGTAGGTAGGATGAGCATTGGACCAAACCGCTTAGGAGAATGGGTGAAGGGGTGAAGTGCGAAGCTTTTCATGATACTCTGAGCTGCCGGAGTTAATTGGACCCCTGAAGGTTAGTCGGTATAAAATCGATAGTACTTGCTGGATCGGGCTCGGTAGCTGGAATTTTGCGCGTGCCAGCACCTATAATACGGGTGGCTGGAATGTGACCAGTTACCAGTACAGAGCCAGTACAGAGGGAGTTCTTTTGAAACATCCCTAGCCTTCCAGTGTTGTACAACAAATCTGCTGGCTATTCGTCTCTGTCGCTTCTATGCAGGGCCACGTGTCTACTATAATTGCTGTCATGGATATGGCTTCATCTAAACATATGAGAATATCAGCTTACTAGAAAAGGGGACTGCAAGATAGTAACTGTAATTGAAGAAGACGAGCCACTTCAATAGCACCTGATACAAGGACATGGCAGTTCTCAAATGTTGGGTCGTATGATGAGTGCGAATAGGTTGCTGATTTATCAGCCAACATGATGCTCTGAAGTGAAGATAAAGGACTTATGTGAAGATAGTCCAGGATGATAATTGCGACGTGAAAATTGAGAATCAAGGATGTTGCTTGAGCTCGTGGGTTTCCTCGTCATCTAGGCTAAAACTCGGCGCTCAGCGCTGGTCAAAGTCTGGTTCGAGTATCTCCAGCTTCTACCGAGCATCGAGTATAGTAGAAAACGCTGTAGTGCAGATATTAAACTGTCAGTGCGTTCTGAGATGTGATAAAATCAATACTAAGCGAGTGCCTTGCAAGACTTTCTGCTTACGCACGTACAATACGGACAATATGAACGCCACCTAATAACCTGGATGGCTTTTGAACGACGTTAGTAAGTCAAGGACATCACACAACCAGGACCCAATTGGTCTTCTCATTCTATTGAGGTACCCGACGTAAACTTCAATACCCGCAAAGTCTTCGGCATGACTCACCAGGGGGTGTGGTCCCGGGAAGGTCCGCACCGTGCCGATATTAGGAACCCATCAACCGCCGGCATCACGGTACGCGGCGCATACCTTAATCGCCGGTTGGCGTGGCGCTCGTGGATTATAGGTTCCTGGTCGTAATAGACGGAAGATTTGCTTAGTAGTCGCGTGAGAAACCCCAACAATCATACGGACTTCGGGCACAGTAATTGTGCTCGAGGCGCGTCGTATTCAGCCATTTTCGGGAAGTACTTACCCAGTTGGTAACCTTGGAACCCGCACATGGCCGGACCATGATAGTGCGAGGTATTTCTCTAACACCAACCTGGGCATCATGTGCCTGGGTGCCCAATCCGAGCGTGTTGTTCTAAGAGGCTCTTAAGGTGAGCCGGCACAAGCAAAGGTGGGCATACAGTACCGTCACGAGATTCGCCGATTATTTTACCCCAGCAGGTACAAGCATTATATCAGTTGCTGCAGCCGAGCATCTTCGATCGGACCAGGTATAGAAGCAGAGAGATCGCCGATGGTTGGGGATTTCGGTTTCAATGAAACGCACACATTTGGTGCTATGCATATACATAGCAATATATCACAGGGACGCAAGAGAAGCCCGCAGAACGGCGGTGTCCCTCTTCCATCATCCATCTTAACTGAAGAGGGGGGATATGAGTTTCCTAGTCGCGCTTCAAGTGACTTGCTACGATGGGAAACACGTTGTTTTATCTTCCCATCGTTAGTTAATAAAGGGGGGACCCTTATGATTTGATCTGACTTACCCAACAAATCATATGAGAACCCGACGGTCGTACTCGGCGTTATTTAACTCTTCTTGGTACTAACCAATATTCAGCTCATCGGTGTTGGGTCGCGGACATATAAAAGTAATGAAAAAAAATAAGTATAAAATAAAATAATTCGAAATATTTACTTACTTTGAAGGATTGCTTGTATGATTTTGATAAGCCGCTTGGAACAAATATGGCAGTCGGGCTCATGGTACTCAATCGGCCAGATGCAGGAATGTGAGATCAAATCGTATGAGCGATCGACAGCTTACATCCAACTTTCTACTAGGTCCAGAGTTGGATTGCGAAAAAAAAGTGCATCCCTAGGTACTATAGTAGACATGATGTGCGCGTACGCCTCCGCGGCGTCTTCCTTTTCGCGTCGAATATTGGGTGGCCTCATCACCTGCTAAAAGTTAGACGTTTCGGATGAAATTAAGCAAGCCAAAATGGGGGTGATTATATCCTCTAGATTGCCGATTATAGAGAAAAAAATTGGTTGATCCTTAGGTAGTTTTAGGTAGATCTTTTAGGTAGAACAGCGCCCACTCTACCACTGTCGGAAGAAGCGCAAAATCGTATACCTAGTACCTGGCGCTCGTTGTCTTACAATCCTTTCCCGCTTGTCACCTTATTCACCCGAAACGCCCATGGGTCTAGAACGCTCTGTGGGGAATGGCTGCATAATCCATGCAAGCCATTCTAGTCGATGGCTGCAACTTGTCTAGAAGAGACGACGGGGTTACAAATTAACTGCTGTATGTCTGGGTAATAGACTCCACCGTTCCTTTGGCGTGTCTACATAGCACTATGTGTGGATGTTAGCTAGTGGATGTATCCATAGATGTATCGGTAGACTTGTAGACTTGTAGACTTCTGTACAAGGCAAACTTCGGTGTCTGCAAGTGTACTAATTTGTGGGCTTGAGGGCTTAAGGGCTCGAGGTACTAGCCTGAAGAGGGGCCTAAAAAGTGTGCTAAGTAGTAGAACTGGCAGTGATCCTATGCATATATCGCTTTGATCTGTGTAATTAGGTGATTTTCTGTACATCGGAGAATACTTTGCGGTGTGATTGCCATCTGCTACATCTGCTACATCTGCTACCGGGGTTAGTTGCGAGCTCGGGGTTCTGTATGTAAGATAGGCCACTGGCTGCTGGCTCCTTGGGTTGCTTGTCTCCTGTCATTCTGTACCGTACCGTACCGTACAGTACAGTACCTAAGGCAGTGCAAGAGTGGGCGTTTCTTGTAAGGCCACCACCCACATATCCTTTTTGGGGGGTGGGCTGCTAGGTAGTTTTTCGTTCTCCTTGAAAGCCTCCCATCGATAACGACCAGACAAAGCCCGCCACCCCCGTTCGCGTTGCGATAATCATACCTATCCGCGACAAAGGTTGGTCGTCCATTGTCATGTTCGACCTAGAACATGGTCTGACCCCTTAAGAGACAAAGAGATAGACTCGTTGGTCATCGTAAGTTTCGAAGAGAACCTCCGGACCTCAGGGCTCATCCGGCTGGTTCCAGTACTCAGTACTCCTTCATGCTCGAGGCTCCAATGGGTGTCGTTTCAAGTACAGCCGGACACGGGGGAGGAAATAACGGCAAAGACAAGAATCAGCAACCCCAGCTGAACGGCGATGATCAGGACGGACCGGACAACGGCGGCCACTCCCAGACCCTCTGGATTCTGATCTTCCGCGGCCACCCTCGCGATATCCAGAGTACCCGAGTCACCGAGTTATACATCGTTTTCGACGAGAACGAGAGCAGAAACCTCACCATCCGAATCACAGGCCAACACCCCAACTTTACCGTAGAGGAGGTATGGAACCAACCTCATCCCCGAACGAGGCCGCATTTCTTCCGACGACTGGCGGTCGCAACGGTTGAGACCAGTTCGGAACTTGATATGGGACTACGCGACGCAATTTCCGGCTCCCACGTGAATAACACCGAGTCGGATTGGACGTGTCAGAGTTGGGTTGGGGATGTCTTGACGACGCTGCAAGATGCGAGGCTCATTACCGTCGAAGAGGGCGACAATGCCCTAAACGGGATGGTGAACTACATCGCCCGCGCCCCTTGGCAATGATGACGAGCACACGCGACACGGTACCTGACCTCTACCCCTCAGCGAGCAATAAAAATCCTTGTACCGCGGAGGGATGCCGAAGAGGCTAGAGGCTGGTTGATCCATCTAGGTTAGCGGACTATTTATTTATCTTGTCGGTCGCCTCTAGGTATCGTTGTCGTCCTGACGTTCAACTGGTTCTGTGGCCCCTGACTTTATCATAGTATATGCCTCAGGAACAAGAAACGAATATGCATATAACTTCGAGGTTCGGAATTAAGGGTCACAAGAGCCTTGCTCGTCAGGCGTATTCGGTAATATCTACTCGGCTCACCGGTATATTGGCCTTTTTTCGCCATATGGGGGAGGCATCCATCATAATAGGATGCCGTTACCTTCCTTAGTATTATCCTTTGGGGAAACGGAAAAAAAGGCGGCTCTGGTAGAAGGGCGTCTTCATAATATGACGAGTCTCATGGAGGCTCCACGGCAGTTCCCGATGGTTAGGAAATGGGTATCAAGGGCGGTGCATGATCCGGGTTCAAATCATCCTTTGGTGTCTTGCATCTGATGGGGCATTGGTATTGTGCGGCATATATAGGAATATACCCTGACCTCATATCCGTAGAACAAGGGCAAGGCGTTGAAGGAAATCATATAAGTTCGGCTTGCGATTATCGAAAACCTCCTATTTGGTTCTGCGTGGATGACGATTGATCCCTATGGTGATTCTAAGATTATCCATGATGCCTTATTCGAATAATATTCATGGATATGATGTGATGTCCAAGGCCGAGGCCGAAACCTTGTTCCTTCGAACTATAGAGTTTCTAGGAGTACTATTAGTTCTTCCAGATGCCAAGGTCAATTGTGCTCTGTTGTTGTTGTCCTTCAGCCTGAAGTCCGAAGTTGACCGAGAGCTGTCTGTACAATAATTGTAACGATTCTATGACGTCTAGTACTGATCAAAGATTAAAACTAATTGACGAATGCCTACATAAATCGGTCCTGGCGTGGCTGGCTTGAACAAATCTCACCTTGAAAATTTCTATTTTAGAAAAGACATAAGAAAAAACTGAAGAATAAGAAGATCGTGTGCTTAAATTGAAATGTGATAAAATGCGATAATAAGATGTCATGTATTCTTTTAGCGAGGTGATTCACAATATGTATAACTTCTAAAATAAAATAGGATGAAATGTTAACGTCGTCAGCTATTTTTGCGTATAACCTTATCATAAACCTAATTGGCTACAAATGGCCCCAGAATAACGTAAGCTCACCTGCATTCATGCAAGAACCAAAAGAACCCAGCCGCAACTGCCATTGCCGCAATGACCCATTTTAGCCTGTCTTGGATTTCAATTGGTACCTGTACCTGCTTCACTACAGAGGCCACCTTCGTCGCTTCCTTAACCCTCCAATTAGCTTACGTTGTTCTTCGATAATTCTCCCTTCAATTTTCCAACTCCAACTTTCCTATCGACAACTCTTTTTGAGCATCCACCTGGATTGAACGGTCAGTCCATACGATCATACATTATCCGATGGATGTGTAGGGAGCGAGCACCAGTGACATAACCGGGTCTTCCAAGATTCCTCCTTTCCGGCGTTGCAACCATGCCTTCGCTCAGGAGCTCGGCGCGGGTCGTCGTCGCTGCACTCGGCCTGGCTAGCTGGACGTCGATAGCCAATGCTGAACCAAGTGCTAGCGACTACTATGTTCACTCGTTACCGGGAGCTCCGAAGGGAGACGCAATCAAGATGCATGCCGGGTGAGCGAAATACTATAAGCGCCTTTCTGCGTTTCAGCTTCAGCCTTTGTACCTTCGGACTTAATTCACTAACTCTTCATCTCGGCATCTAGACATATCGAGATCACGCCGGAACACAATGGGAACCTATTCTTCTGGCACTTTCAGAACCAACACATTGCGAACCGACAACGGACCGTCATCTGGTTAAATGGTGGACCTGGCTGTAGTTCCGAGGATGGCGCATTGATGGAGATCGGCCCTTATCGTTTAAAAGATGAGAATACTCTAGAATACAACAATGGGAGCTGGAACGAGTTTGCAAACTTGCTTTTTGTCGACAACCCCGTCGGAACCGGATACAGTTATGTTGATACCGATAGCTACGTCCACGAATTAGACGAGATGGCGAAACAGTTTGTTACCTTCCTTGAGAAGTGGTACAAGCTATTCCCGGAGTACGAGCATGACGATGTGAGAGGCTTAATACCAGTTCCTACCATAAGATAATAACCTAATGTTTCTAGATTTATATTGCAGGAGAATCATTTGCCGGACAACACATCCCTTACATTGCCAAGGCAATCCTCGAACGAAATAAGCTGCCTCAAACCGAAGTTGTGTGGAATCTCAAAGGTTTGCTCATCGGAAATGGCTGGATCTCTCCACCAGAACAGTATGAGGCGTACCTTGCGTTTGCCTACGAGAAAGGTATCGTTGCCAAGGGTTCTGATGCATCGGGCAAGCTTGAAGCCCAATACCGCGTGTGTCGTAAGGATTTGGCTACATCGGGTAATCGGGTGGACAACAGCGCTTGTGAACGTGTGCTTCAGGATATTCTCCGTCTAACCCAGACTAGAAACTCTAAAGGCGAACAGGAATGTTACAACATGTACGATGTCCGACTGAAGGATGTATACCCGAGCTGTGGTATGAACTGGCCTCCAGACCTTACGTCCGTTACACCATATCTCCGAAAGAAGGAGGTCCTGAATGCTCTCCATATCAATTTTAACAAGGTCACGGGCTGGACCGAGTGCAATGGGGCTGTTGGAAACGCGTTCAATACACAAACCTCAAAACCGTCCGTCGATTACCTACCGGATATCTTGAAGGAAGTAAACGTACTCCTTTTCTCGGGTGCCGAGGATTTGATATGCAACCATCTTGGTACGGAAGCCTTCATCAGCAACATGCAGTGGAATGGTGGAAAGGGATTCGAGCTGTCCCCTGGCAACTGGGCCCCCCGTCGCGATTGGACCTTCGAGGGAGAAGCGGCGGGCTTTTGGCAGGAAGCTCGCAACTTGACTTACGTCCTGTTCTACAATTCTTCTCATATGGTGCCCTTCGACTACCCGCGCCGTACTCGTGATATGCTGGACCGCTTTATGGGCGTTGACATCAGTAGCATTGGTGGCACGCCTTCTAAGAGTTTCCTCGACGGCGAGAAGTTGCCCGACACGACCGTTGGCGGCGCCACTAACCACACCGACTCGGATCAAGCAGCCAAGGACAAGGAGGTTAGTGATGCCAAGTGGGGCGCATACCAGAAGTCCGGCGAAATGGTCCTGGCTATTGTCATTGTCGGCGCTGCCGTCTGGGGCTACATCATCTGGCGCGGCCGCCGGCGGACCGCCGGATATTCGGGCCTACCCGTTATCTCCGATCACGGACGTAACACCGGACTGGAGGGGTTCCGCAGAAGAACCGGTAACAACCGCGATCTGGAAGCAGGCGACTTCGACGAGAGCGAGCTAGACGAGCTGCACGTCGCCCGTCCCAAAACCGCGAATAAGGAAAAGCGGTATACCCCAGCCTCGGGCTCGGTAAGCGACGACGAGGAAGAAGACGATGAGGAATCGGAGGAGTCGGGCATCGACGAAAAGGGCGCGGCAAAGAACAAGTCCGGTGGAAGCAAAAGCCAGTCAGCAGGCAGGAGCTAGAACGGTCCCACTCGATCGTCCGGTTTTAAAAGGAGGCGAGCATTCTTCTTGGACGGCGCTGAGGAGTCCTGGTTCTAAATCAAATCAAATCAAATCAATAGAAGATTTTTTTCTAAAAAATTGTTTACGAAAGCACGTTCGCTTTTCATCCACTATTCGCATTTGTCATACTGCACTGCTGCTCACTCCCACTTGTCCATTCTGGTCATGCTGTATATACATGCGTACGGATTATCTACGTCTACATACATACATCTATTATCATAGCGGGTTGTTTGCTTTTTCATGGGTAGGGTCGGTGGAGGTTTGTAGGTAAATAGGGTAGGCTAAGAATAGTATACAGGAGCGTTAGTGCTAAATACTCCTAAGCATATCTACCTAATTGTTTTAGTGTGCTATGATATTAGTATTCCGTAAGTAAAGAAACGAGCTTCTGCATGTCAGTATCACTTGATTAAACTATAAGCAACATATCAATGTGTCCCTCTACTTATTTGTTATACTAGACTGTAGGTGTTGGCCATGAGATAGATTCTATTAGTGTAAAAATACAATATTAGTACAATCAAATATTCTCTGACGTCATTCTATAAGGCGTAGACCGGCTACGTTTAACGACAATGGAATTGTCATTTGTGAGACACTTCGATGGGCTTTATCTACAACAAACCTCTTCAAAACCCTAGGAAGAGCAATTCTCTTCGTTACGTAAATATCAATCCGTGCTCTAAAAATACATCTTTATACGATGTATCCCAACAATTCACATTGCGTAGAATTAAGGTAAGGTAAGAGTGGACGTTGTGGTAAAAACAGACGTATGTAGATTCCTATCATGATCATGCAACTCGTACGGTATTGATCTATACTTTCGCTGGCGCTATGCAACGCAGCCAGCGAAGTATTCCCGTAACGAGTAAACTCTTGACTACCTAGAACGGATCTGTCGACCATTGACAGATCAGGGTCGTATTTATCCCTGCCGATCTATTAGAACCTCTAAGCAATTGCTTATCCAGAGGGGACCGATCTAGGTGCCGTAGTTGTAATATGTTGCTGTGGTGGTGGTATATGAATATTGCGACGAGAATGAATTCAAAGCGCTGAAATCCTGATTAAGTACTCCGAAAACCGGCCGTATTTGCAAATGCACGCTCCTATTCCTTTTTCCCGCCCATATCCTTTCCGACCCGTTCCCATTCCGCGCGCCTATGCGTTAAGAACCTATCATTAAGATTTGTATCTCTTTACGAGCAATCCGTTTTCCCAATGATGGAAATATGGCTGAAATCGGAAACGGCTCGCAATCGTCATCCATTGATAAAAACTCCGTGTCGAAATCAATTCAGGCATGCTAAGGGGGTATCGAGTCTTGCAAACGACTGCTGCTGAGAACGCCTGTAGAAAATGAGAGGAAGAAAAAAGCGATTAAAAGATAATAATACTCCGAGAGCATCATGAACCCGGGAAATGGGTATGTAATGTGAAATAGGTCTCATGACCTAATACCTGGTCTATAGCTAGTATGTATAGACCCTTGAGTGATGAAGCTTGATTGTAAGACTAATCGTCATCAAGTTCAATTACCTCGATAGGAGCTTTCTCGCGTGGAAGAGTTGTAGTGGATGCACGCGACGGCTTATTTCCTATAGGACCGCTGCCATCTCCGTCGCTTTCGTTGTCGCTATCGTCGTCGTTGGGCTCCTCCTTTGGCTTCCAATTCCCGTCTTTGTCGACAAGAATAGATTTTGTACCAAGCTTGCTCTCACACTCTAATTTCGAGCGCACTTCGACGAGAAATCCATCAACCCGGAGACTAAAAGGCCTTGCATCACCATTGCAGCCTGCGACAGGGCATGTCCACTTATCTACGAACGAGGGTTCACTGGGACAGTTTGCACACCCTGAAGGGTGGCCGCATTGACAAGGCGACTTCTTACCAAGTCGGGTGTTTAACCATGTTTCAAGGTCAAAACACTCAAGATGAGTGCACGACTTTCCGCGAACAGGGATGTTGAATATTGTTCGGGAAAATGGATCTGTAACATCGATAGACAGATTGTCGAGCATTGCAAGCTCATCATCGTCTGCGTAGTTGCTTGAAAGACGATTCTTGATTATATCCCTGGTAACGTTCGACGGCAAGGTACCTTGCGACTTTACCATGTTGAGTACAGCACTATGGCTGAGGAATTCCACCTGTTCAACAGCGATAGACAGCTTCTTGCCACTTGGTATCGGGGTAGTTTCAGGAACAATGACACGAAGAACATTGTTACCCGCAACAACGTATTGGGAAGCTTCGGCCGGTGTGCACTTCGAATGATGTTGATTTCGCATAATTCCCAGTGGGTGGTGATTCAACTCCACGAAGATATGCTCCGGCCAGATCGCATCGGCGGTAACCCACGCGCTCTCGGTAAGGGGGGTAGCCTTAGCATCCCCGTAACAGCACCGCACCCGATAACGTAAAGACCCATTAGAAAATAAGCTCACAGGCAAAGATTCACCAGGTCGCATTTCTTCCCGAGTAATTCTAGCGTGGTCGATTTCCGATATTGCGAAATTGAACTCTTGAACATACTTCTGGGGTCGAATAATCGTCGGTGAGAGGGTGAGAGATTTAATAGCTTGGTAATATCTCTCTGATTTCTTCAAATCGAGCTCTATAGGTATTCGTTTCGGACTTCTAAGATGGGCTTGATGAAGGGAGACTTCCAAGGAATGCCTATCATAAGGGCTGTGAGGATAGTCTTGTATACCAATACGCATTCCCGCAGCTGGGATCAATCGCTCTTGAGAGCTCGGTCCGTTCTTTTGGCGAGGCTGGGGACGAGCAGAAGGTCGAGGGCGATTCAAACCCTGAGCTTGATTCGCCGGTTGTGCTGTAGGGTGCTGCGCATTTATTGAGTTATGACGAGCGAAAGCGGTACTGCTGCCCGCCATTTGTCCAACCGGGCTTCGAACTTGTCCTTGAGCCAGGAGGTGCTGGCTGGGAAAGCTCTGGGGACCTTGTTGCCATTGGCCAACAAGCTGTGCTGAATGGAATGAATTATTATGTGGTATCGTCGAGTTAGGCATAGTGAGAGAAGGTGCCGGACTCGGGGAAGGGGCTTGTGGAATAAATTGCATCTGCACCTGTTGGTATAATGGGTGGGGAGAGTGAGAAGAATGAGAAACACCCCCTGCCTGTAGATGGTTCGGTTGACTCTGAATATTGGTACCCATGGGCATATTCTGGTTAGAAGATAAAGTGAGATGCGCTGGGACTGGTGATTGGAAGTAGCCTGGGCTGTGTACACTCGATGGAGTAGTAGCTGGAGATTGGGGATATCTCTGAGGGTTAATATGCTGGTTCACGTGAGGCGGGAAAGTCAATCCTTGGTGCTGTGGGTAGTTCATTGTCCCGTACTGATTGGATGGTTGACCCTGAGGAATTGCTTGCGGTGGCTGATTCTGAGGCTGCCTTTGCATAAAGTAGCTTTTGTATGTAGTAATAAGTGCCTTATTGTACTCTGAATATGCTGATTGGAGAGGGCGGTCTCGAAGAGTACCATCAGCAGCGATATGTTTTGCTTGGTCTTTCTTGAAAATAGCTTCCAGCTGCATCGCGATACGTCCATCTACGACCCCCAGACTTCTACGTATTGCTCTAAATACGATAGATTGGAGGATCGGGGAGTATAAGAAAAGATCGTAGACTAGTTCGCTCACGAGAATAGGATAACCCTTTTGCTGGTGTTCACGATGCATTACTGCCCATTTTTCGGATAAGCGCACAAGGAAGTTAAGTACCTGCATAATGGTTTGCTGGTAAATCGGATTAACCTGCATATGGGGGAGGAGGTCCGGGAATGTTGCAAACCATTGGACATGTTCCAATTGAAGTCTCGAATTGCTCTTGAGGAGCGTGCCCATAACGAGAAACGCGTTATCTATAAGAGCAGCATTGTGTAGATTCGGGTCACATAGTCGATGGACGCTAGAACGGTCTATAGCCCAAGCACAGAAGAGCTGGTGCGTTGCAACGAAGAACAAGTCTCTTTCTTTGCAAGCCTCGGTCAAGAGTTGATATCTAGGTCGCTCAATCTGAATATCGAGTCCTTCTTCTCCGCCGATGCTACGTAGTCGGTCCTGTAACTTTCGAGATGCACCAATGAAGTCGAGCAAGTGGATCGTACTGGGTTGCCTAGTTGCGCGAATATTATTAGCTATCATGTAGACTTCATCATCGATATCTATGCAGACATAGGCATCATCACAATAGGGATATATGGGTTATATATGAAGGAAACATACTGGATACAAGGTCTTTTAGCAGGCGGTAGATCCGCTTGCTCTCGGGGCGCCAGTGTCTTGGGCGCCATCTGGGCGTTGGCCAAGGGTGCTGAAGGTACTGTGGGCACAGTGTGTATGCTCGGCGTCGGGGGTGTATGGAGAGCCGTGTTTGTAGGAGTAGACGTCCTTGATGCTGGCGCGGGAGAATTATCTTCGTCTCGCCGCAAACTTGTCCGTGCACGAACTGCAGAGACTCGAACGTTCGGTTGCTGCCCGCGAATATTATCTGAAATTGTATCAAGTACGAAATGGGCTTTCGTAGTGGGGGGTGCTGATACGAATTGTGACTCGGAAACGCCAGGGCTAGGTTCGTCACTGGGCGCGGGTGACGGAAGTACGGTATGTGGTGCGGGTGCGGCTGAGATTGAGGTCGAGTTTCTGTAGAGTCGTATAAGACGGACTGCTTAGTAACTGAACAAAGTATATGACAGGAAATTGAGTTATAGAATAAATGGTTGTTAGGAGGGTGAAAGGGTAGAAGAGAATGTTAAGTAAAGGAAACGAAGGAGGCAAAGGAAGTAGAAGAAGTGAAAATACCAAATACTCGAAGATAATTACTTACGGCACTGTAGTTGTTGTTTGTGTTTGAGTTTGAGATGGTGCGGATAGCCCGTGTCGAGACGAGGAAACAGTACGGATTCTATGCGGTGGGGCAGTATTGGTGGTGGCTCCTGCCGTATAGGCAGTATTAAAAGCGGTCGGCGGTGTTGACGCGGATATTGGCACGGTGTCCGGCTGGGTGGTTATTTCGACGGCGGAAGGAACGGGTTGGGCGATCTTGCGGGTGGTCTCGTGGGGAGTGATAGGTTGGATAGGTTGTCTGGGTGGTGGAGGAGGACGAGGAGTTGGCTTCGCAGGTTTCGCATTCGTGAGCCATGCCGGTTGCTTTCGACCACCAACCCAAGCATTCAGTGTAGAATTAGACGCCGCAACTTGATACTCTACTACAGCATCCGGATGCTGGATCTCGCTAAAGTTCACATTCGCGTTCGAGTTCGCATTTATTCCCGCTGTCGAAGAACGACGTCCCCCACCCGGCGCCATCAGTCATTAGTGGTGATTTTTAGATTTATTTTTGTTACGACTCGGCCTTCGTGCCCCCTTTTGTATCGCTGCCGTCGAAGTACAGAAGACTATAATCGGGTTTATCATGTTAATTAAAAGTACATGATTATTTTTGATCCATCAATTTATACTAGTGCTATGGGAAGATAAATCATATAAATCATTGACACAAGACAAAGACAAGAAACATGATCTTTCTAAATTTTTTGGAACAAACACACCATAAGTAACTTTCGAGATGGTAGCTTGTGGGAAGACCGTTGGTCGATAAAGACTTTGAGATGAGACGACGATTCTTCGAAAAAAAGAAGATGCGCAGTTTCGACGTATAGGATTCACAGGATTGCGACGAGGCTTGAAAAAGTATGTAGTCAGCAAGAGGCAAGCAGGCGGTAGATGATTATAGATAAACGTGGAAAATCACTGCACCCGTACCCTCCAGCGGTCCAGCCCTCCTCGTGGCAGGTGGCAGTCACAGGCGGCCACTAAAAGTTACCAGCAAGCTGATAAGCTAGCGCGCTTGCAAGGGGTTGCCAGCCGGGTCCAGCCCGAGACGGATCGCCGTTATAGATCTATCATTCTGATTTGGAAAGAACGAAAACGCAATTCATTGGATATTACGTGTTGAAATTTGCTAGTTGTATCACCTTCATTAGTTAACCTTGTATATGGATATCCTTTCCATTTGCATAGTGTTATTGTTATTGATATCCATCGCTACATGGATATAACTATTTTGAGGTACAAACATGGTATTTCAAAGTTTAGATTTAGTGTTATATATAGATATTTCTTTGTTATTAAAATATCTTTCATCTTCACTACATATGTAATTCTTAAATACTACCTAGTAGCAAGTGTTTTATTACTTTATTCTTGTTTGTTGGTTTGTTCAACTGCAAATTCACCGGGCTTTACACAAATACTCTATTATTGTATTAACTTAACGCCCAATTTAATACAATATGCATATACTGTATCATGTAATAATGTATGCGACTTCGGAAAGCCAGTCCAAGGCGAATTTATCAAATACTATCATTCCACGTAAGTTTGTCTCTTGTGTTTATTTCAATGTGGTAAACACACCGTTGTCAACACATCGAAGCCCGGGTATAGCGCGGCAATCTTGAAAATAAAGTCATTGACCTGCATACACATGTCTTTAGATAGGTACAGGTGTATAGGTATCTGAAATGTCAACGCAAGCTATACGCGACCAGATCTGGCGTTCGCAACAACCACCAATCATTTAAAATGCTACTATACGCATCACATGTATGCGCTGTTGTTCCTGGTACCTGACGTTCAATGGACACGATCTGGATCTACTATACACATGTGCGCATGTACATATATACGGAAGCGTCCCATATTATCACGAAATCTACATAGCAGGGACCGAATCGAGTATGGTTCCTGAAGTAAATTAGCAAATTACCTAAAGAAAGAAACGTTGAAGAGCCAAATTGCACTAGGTATTCGAAAAATGTAATATAAAGTTGACCCGATCGAGCAAATCGAGGAAACTACTGCTCAAATTCTTGGCGCTAAGCAACAACCTGGCTTGCCTCGTCCAAGTACCTGATGTTTTCAGACACATAGACTTTGCTAGTATTTTTGCGCCGGCAAGAAGGTATCTGTCGAACAGTGGCGACATAGATGCTGCATAGCTTGGTGAAACTGACCAATGAAAGCTTAACGGTAAATGCCTCCTTCCCTGTACAATACTTTTTCTTCTCCCTACTCTTCCCTACTCTTTTTCTCATTTAGGTTAGACGGATAAGGATGAACAGGTACCCTGGTAATGAAAGGTAAAAATGACCAGTAAAGATCAGTCAAAACCCCTCTCAGCTCACTCCGTGATCCGTTCTTCATACCCATCAAGCTTAGCGGGTGGCTTTCCTCATCCCATCCATCCGCATTCAATCGCATTCCCAATCTTTTGAAGGTCCCTATCCTGCCTTATCCTGACTATTCTACGAGACGCCTCGGCCAAATCCATATTTTTTTCGATTCAATCCAATCCTGAACAAAGTTGACGAGGATATCGTTTGTTTTCTTACCCAGATAGCTCTCTGGGGGTATTTTCTCTTCTATTCGCGGCACATATTAACCACATTCTTTAATCTCTTCACTCGTATGAATTTTCAGTATAACGACGTCGGCCTGTGCCTCGTCTCATCTGCTCCCCTAACCGGGTTTTCTTGTGTTCTCAAATTTGGTGCTACACTACCAGGACAGTAACGGTAAAGGTCTCTAAAAGGGTCTCTGAAGGGTCTCTAAAAAGGAGGGAACATCCAATAGGACAACGCTCTCCACGTTTTTAGCCAGCCAAAACTCCAGCTCCCCAACCCGAAAGCTGAACAGCGACCAAGAGAGAGGCGACGTATACCAACGTATACTACCAACGACCCCCTCAAAAATCATACGGATACGACGACGCTGCCTCGATACCTTAAGTCTTGCCTCTGCGTATATATATCATTCCGTAGTAGTCTTCTATATCGATGGCCATTTATCGATGCATTTCGTCACTATTGAGACATTGATCGAGTCAGATCCCCGATAAACTACTCCACTGTCCGCAGAGTCCGTTCGGATTAGGAGGTAGGAAGCGACTAAGGATCGCCACCTTTTCCTTCGCTAGTCCTCGGCGTTTCCACTGTCGCCGTTCAATATATTCGCGAATTCGATCTGATCCGATCCTAAATTCTTCACCACGCGACCTTTCGTCGTAATTTATCATGGCGAAGCCAGTGTCCGGGGATATCCTCGTGGTTATTCGTAAGTTTGGATTCTCTCCATCCTCCGTTACACCCGGATTCGTAATCTGGCCACGGAACATATGTGTATTTGTATATGTATATGTATACGTACACCATGCCACATTGTTTGCGCAATGTCAAACTCCATCTGACCACGTAAATTTCTAGATGATTTCCAAGCTCGCAGCTCCGACGAATTAAGTTTGGCAAAGGGCGACCGTGTAGAATTGATCGAGCGTGACGATGAATTTGGCGATGGGTGGTACTTAGGTCGCCATATGATAAATGGCAATAGCGGCCTGTTTCCAGAGGGTAAGTCGCGAAAAGGCACCAGAGCCTAGAAAAATATGAGGTTGATTGATCATTTGTAGTATACACGCGACCAGCGCCCAAAGGCGTTGGTGCTTCGTCTGTCGCTTCTAAGCCGATCGCGAATTCGTTGTCTTCTACCAATGGAGTACCGTCAGCGGCCAGTCAACAGGCTTCGACCACGTTTACCCAAGACCGCACCTCGACTCCGCAACATGCGTCTTCCGCTCCGCCTGAGACCAACCCACTAACCTTGCCGTTGAATTCTGCGAAGCATGATGGAAAGACGACTCCAACCTCTACAGCACCTCTGGCGAGCAAGAGTTTTGCTTACAGTAACGGTAACGAACTAACTCGTCATAATTCCCACCAGAGCCAAGAAAATCCCGTCCTGCACGAGACTCTGACCGTAATTGACGAGCATATCACCGACCTCCACTCGACTCCACAGAATGGTGCACTCCACCATGCAACAGATTCCGGAAGCGAATATAGTTCCCACATGCCAGATCGACTATCGTACATCCAGGGCGAGGAAACTGACGAGGAGGAAGAGGTGTCGCATACTCGTCCAGAGGTCGAAGCTTGGACGGCCGACGATGTAGCCGAGTATCTGTTTACAGCTGGCGTAGAGAAAAAGCATTGTGAAGTTTTTCGAGACCAGGACATATTTGGTGAAGTCCTTCTTGGGTTGGATCAATCGTCACTGTTTCTAAAGGCATTCGATCTAGGTTCCGTAGGACGGAGATTGAAGACATGGCAAAAGATCAAAGCATTGCAGGATGAAGTAAATGGCGTTGCAACTACGAGACGAACCACGCAGACGTATGGGAGCGAGGCAGGCTCGGAGGATAATAAGGTAGGGGGGAGGGTTCGGAGCCGGACAAATACTTTGACAAATTCTCAAAGATTTGTTCCTACGGACAGTCGGCCTGGCTCGGTTCATGGAAAACGATTATCACAAAAACTGGAGCAGATGACTCCTGTCTCGCCCAAGGGGACACAAGACAGACCATCAACGAGAGGGTCGCACCACAAAAGACCTTCAGCAGCATCTGTCCGAGAGCTTCATCATTCGCGGCGACATTCTTCGTCGACTGACTTTAGACTTGCCCCGCCTGTCGGCGCTGGGACCCCGAAGCTCACGCCCTCAGGAACGTTTCCAATCGCCGCCGACCATTCCCACAAAAAACAACCCTCCTTCGACCGTAATTGGACTATGGGTTCAGCCTCCACCCCTTATCCCCAACGTCCGTTGTCGTCAACCGGATTCCATGATATCGTAAACACCTCCGACACAGAGACCGCGCAAAATCAAACTCCTGAACTTGACCGTGGTTATTTCTCCGGAACTGAGGTCGATGGTCGGAAACGCAACGTACTTAAGAAACGCGACAGTGCCGCCTCGCACTCGCATAAATCAAGCTATACGGAACAGCAACGGGTAAGAAGTGCGACGGCTATCGCGAGGCGCTCTAGGTTTGGCAGTATAGATTCTACTAGAGATTCGATGCCACCAAGCGCTGCGCAGATGTATTACGGCGTGACAGGCGACCATCGACGGACAGCTTCTACGAATACTACCGAATCCATACGACCTATCCCTCCTGCCAAAGATGGCCCTAGCCCAACAGTCACCAAGCTTGACGGAAATTCTCCGACCTCACCACCTAACCGACAGGCTGTCCATGGTGATTGGATGTCGAATGCCGGAAGCAAATTTGGTGGTTTGAGGGCGATCTCAGATGCGATGATTGGCAATTCAAAACTTGCGTCACCCACCAATTCTTCCGCACAGGATTCTCCCATGAGGTCACCATCTAGAACTGGATCGAGTACGCCCTCAGGCGGACCTAGTTTTGAGATCGATTCCCCGGACACAGGGAAAAGCCCATATTCTCTAGCCGCTACTACTAGCCGCAAGAGCGCAAAGAAGACGAAGAAGGAAACAAGTGCCTATTTACGTGGGCTACAGAAAATCGGTCCTCGTGAGGCTATCAAGGATGCAGACTACAGTGGTTGGATGAAAAAGAAAAGCTCGCATCTTATGACAACGTGGAAGCCGCGACTCTTCGTCCTCAAAGGACGCCGTCTCGCATACTATTACTCGGAAGACGACACCGAAGAGAAGGGCCTCATCGATATTTCGTTCCATCGCGTGCTCCCAGCTGACAATGAACGGCTCACCGGACTTCACGCCACACTAACAGGTGCCAGCAACACGCCGATCATGCCAGCTGATAGTAGCATCCCCACTCTCGCGGACAATGTTTTTATCTCTCCTGCTGAGAAAGGCTTGGATGCGATGTTTATATTCAAGCTTATGCCGCCTCGAGCCGGGCTATCTAAGGCCGTCAATTTTACGAAACCCACCATTCACTATTTTGCAGTTCCGAATTTGCAGCAAGGCCGTACTTGGATGGCAGCCTTAATGAAGGCGACTATTGACCGCGATGATTCTCAACCGATGACAACAACATATCAGCAAAAGACAATTTCACTTACCAAGGCACGCGCTATGAGACACCGACCGCCTGCTTTGATGAATCTAGACGAGAAGGTTGAAGAGAGTGCGAAAGAGGATGAGAAGAAGAATGGGCTTGGCATCTCGTTTGGGGAGGTCGACAGTGCAGTTTCTGGCCTTTCAAAGGTTGAAAGCGCAACAACGAAGACATCGGTGTCCGAGAATGAAAAGACTGAGAGCTTACCTTTCTTGCCCTCGCCTCAAAGCGCCTAACCGCACACCGCCCGATATCTAAGCTTAGCACTAATTGGTAAATGATACACCGTCAGTCGTATCATACGTTGCTATATTTTGGACAAAATAACACCAGCTTACCACAGGCTTTTCGCAAGGGGTTGACCCGCCAAAGTCTACGACCACGACACCAATTTCCTTTCCTCTAGCGCGTCGTCAAATTTTATTGTC
Organism: Annulohypoxylon nitens; assembly: GCA_022496965.1. Taxonomy (NCBI): domain Eukaryota; kingdom Fungi; phylum Ascomycota; class Sordariomycetes; order Xylariales; family Hypoxylaceae; genus Annulohypoxylon; species Annulohypoxylon nitens. The sequence continues at coordinate 27,313 of MU386648.1, read as the reverse complement.
ATTTTTCTTAATTATTCCCCAAATATCCACTATCGATACCTGTGTACGAACGAAGCAAGGAACGGATGCGACGACGAACCTCCTACATAGTCCCAAATCGGGGCACGGGAAAGAGGAGGAATAGAACATTGGGAGCATCGGGCAAATAATATATCATAGGTGCCCAGCAAGAGGAGAGAGATGGTCCCGGTGCGCTCCGTGCCGCTGTTATTGCTGTTGCTGTTCGTTCTCGAGTGATTCCCATGGAGAGAGAGGAAGAGGAAAGGAATAGAAGGGGGCGAAGAGGAGAGGAGAGACGAAGTTTAGGTAGGTGATATAACATTACCGAAGTAGGAGCAGGAGACGGAGTAGGAGCAATAGATAAGCCTTAATACAGTGTACTATGAAACAGAGATTATGCCAATCGACTTGAGGTGTGATGTGAACATATGTCGAGCAAATAGATCAAGATTTTAGTATGCCTCCTGTACTAGACATATGTATGTCGGCGTAAAACCATGAGGCCTACCTATATTATGGGCATGTAGACTTACAAAATCTCATGTAAACATGGATACCAAGATAAGGATTGACAAAAAGACAAACTTTGAACAACGTATACGGGAGCTTCGCTTGTTTGCTAGTCCTCCTGGAGAAGGGTATGCTTGCTCATGTCGAAGTTGATGTAATTGCGGTTACTACACGATGTCACCAAAGGACTGCCTAATGTTGAATTATCCGTGTATCCTTGTAGCTGGAGATAGTATCACATACACGGGCCCAGTCTTCAGGTATATTTTATCGCATCCAAGGCCTTAGGGAGAGTACTTGTCAATCCAGTCCAGTAAAACACAACACAGATCATTACTCTGACAGTTCATTTATTCAGTACACAGATCGAGCCTATCCGCAGAAACGAAAAAAGCTCACCGCAAAGACAGAAAAAAAGCCTTCGCGGACCTATCCATCAACATCAACACAAGGCAAAGGGCCTCCGGGGTATCATAGAAGTATAAACCGTTCATTCGTAACCCGCAACCATGTCCTTTTTTCGTTTCCAGTTTTTCTCTCGCCTCGCATCACTTGCTCACATCCGAGCGCATCCCCGTAAGTTGATGGATTTCCATCCTGACACGGGGTCATTTTCCGCAGTGGGGATGTTCGGATGTCCGCAAGCCCCTCAACGCCACAACGCGGGGCACGCACGCATTCACTCGACGTCTAATTCTCTCTTGATCAGTTCGATCCATAGGCCGATATCCTCCAGCGTCTCGAGCTTGTTGGCCCAGAGCGTTTTCTTTTCGTCTCTCAAATCATCGTCGATCGACTTGGTTCCGGCATCCAGAACATTCTCGGAGATAATCGCCACTCTGCCGCCGATCTGGATCTCAACCAAGATATTTGCCGTACGTCCGTCGAAGGGGAACACCAGTAGCAGGCGAGGAACGGGGTATGCCGTTAGCGTAACATCCAGCTTGAGGATACCGTCCGAGGCTGGCTTATCATTAATCACCTCGCTCGACATGAATTGCTCGAATTCGTCCTTTTGCGTAAGCGGCTGTCGGGCGTTATCCTCGTCCGCCACTTTGGCGGTCGGCTTTCCTTCCTTTGGCCTGAACATGTTGTTAAGGAGTAAGGACAGGAACGCATACTGGCGTAGCATCGGTAGCATTGCGATTAAGTCCTTGGGGTGGGCAAACTGTATGTGGGTAATGACCTGACCGTAGACTGGCTTGTATATGAACAGCCTATTGCGATGAGCCTTCAAAACGGGGGGCTCTTCTGGGTTTGCTGTAAAAGTCGGGACCGTCTGAGTGAATGTAAATTCCCGAGGTTCACTGGGATCATAGGAGCTCCCTTTAGGAATAGGGAATATTAGTGCGTCAAAGGTGATGCTTGTAATATCGGGATTCGTTCCAGAGATCTTGTAGATCTCCATAGCAATGTTTTGGGTAACCACGACCGGGGGATCGAACGTTGTCATGAAGACGACTTCTGGGGTTTTGGGACCAGATAACCCCTCGAGCCCATTCTCTGGTTTCACCTCTTCTGAGGACGGTAGAAAGGTAGTGGGCGGCTCGAGCCAGTCGAGGAAAGGTACAGAAGCACCCGTCATCGGCTCCGTATGAGCCCTTTCAATATCTGGACCGATCCATTTCTCCGAGACTCGTACAGGACTGTAGGCCATTCCATCAGCGGGCGCACACTCGATTAGGATACCCCATGTTTTGGCATCGTCGGTCTCTACTGTCGTAGATGGAAGCTTTCGTCGCTCCTTCCAGTAGTCGAGGCTGAGGCCGACTCGACCTCGAGTATGCATCAAAGGGCATCCGCTTCGAAGGCAAAGAGCAAAGACTCTGAGTCTCTCTTCTGGCATGTTAGCGAGTGTGCTGTCTTCACTACGGAGTTTATCAACATCCCATCTATGAAGTCTTTCCAAACTTTCCCAAATACCAGCGATCGCCTCGTGACAGTTAAACCCGGGAGAGACGCTGAGCTTGTCGAGTGTGGCAAGACGTTCGAGATTCATGCCGAATTGTGTCAATCTTTTGGTGAGAGGGCTCTGGCCAGGAGCTAGAGAAAGATCCTTCAATAAGATGGCAGATGCTTTGTGGGCATGTTTCATGAGGATCGGCATAGATTCGGTGTATACTAGGGAAGCCTGATGAACGATGTGGTTGGTGATGCCGACCTCCACGGCCATAGTCTGCCCTGCTATTATCAATGTCTTTGCATTCTCACCGGCACCCTTAACATCTTCCCAGAGACACTCCAAGCCCAGGTGGATACCCAACCTCTCGAGCCCCTGGTTACTAACACGACTGCTGTTCTGAGCCTGTAGAGTGGTTTAGCCCTGGTTCATACGTCGAATTTTGGGTGGTTCTAACTAGCACTTACCCAAAGAGCGGTTATCACAGCTTCCATTCTCTTCTTGCGATCTTCCTCATCATTCAGTCGCGTTGCAGCGACTAGTCCTCCAACGCTGATGTTGTCTAGGTTGAGTTCGTTGATATTCACGTTGATTCCCAACGTGTTATAAGCGGCGGTGACAGAGGGACTGTCAAAGTTGGCTGTCGCGCTGTTATTGGTTCCAACCATCGTACCGGTAGCGGGGGATTTCTTAAATTGTTGCGGAGAGGATCGCGGACCGTGGGGAGAGAAAGCCGCTGCGGTTTGCGGGTTTGAGAATGGTGTCGAGGCCTGGGGTGTAGGCGCTGTTGCTGGATGTTGCGAAGGCGTGCGACCCTGTTGGGAGGGGCCATGACGCATTGGTGTTGACATCGTGAAGGTCGTACTCTTAAGTAGTATGTAATGGAGGAGTTTGTAAGGATTGGAAAGTGGTGGGAGTAGTGCGAGAAACAGACACCCTAGGTTACGGCGAGGGCAAAGGTGACGACGAGGAAGAGGAACTAGGAAGTCGAATGGAACGGACGCGTAAATGTTTGCGGCCAACCAAGAACAAGATACCAAACGATGCCGAAGAATCGAAGTGAATCATATTACTCTGATCGACCTCTCCTTCACTCCAACTTCACCCCAAAATTCTTTGAAAGGTTGCCTGAAAGCAATCAATTGTAGGATTGACGTCGGTACTCGAGATCAATTCCCAGTTTAGGTTGCAATTTTGTGGATGTTGAGATGAGAGATTCGGTTGTGTTTTGCACGAGGAAGTTACGAGCTTGAGGTTCGAGTGCTTGATCAAATTGGTGGGGAACGTCATACCGTGCCTTGACCGCCCCACAGTTACCTGTTCAACGTACCTAGATACACTTACATAATCGATCCCACCAAGAATAAGCTTATTGATTGCGTAGCTGTGATTGGTTCATATGTCTTTCACAAGATCCGATTCGTCAGATTCTAGGGGCGATCACTCAGCCGCAGAGGTTAACGACAAGTGAGTGTCGAAATATCTCAAAGACCTCATCAACTTACGAGGTTATATGGATGTGAAAGTGTTACCAATCATTTTAAAAGCTACGCGTCGATTCACTTATTATCATATAAAACCCAATCTCATAACGAAACGAATGACAATTTATTAATCTGTGATAACAAAGCAAAACGCGAAAGCAAATCTACCTAATTATGTCTTTTAGAAGAGCAACACAACTTATCCTATGAGCTGCGCGCTTTCATATAGACCAGTAGATATGTATTTGTCCATGTTGTCGGCCTGTGCTATTTGATGTATGCTAATGATAACACCTCAAATATCACCCACAGGAGTGTCAGGAGAACGCATCCACCCCCAAGATAGTAACCAGGCGAATTCTTGTCAGCCGACCTGTGATCGAAAAACGATTGTGCTTCTTATGGCGTGTCGTGTTTGGGATGGCCAATATCGGTAATAGTCATTCAGTGTTGATTGTCGAGAAGACTGCTTGACTCGTACCTCTCGTAACTATGTCGTCGTGTGTAGCTACGAAGACAAAGCCACCCCTAGAAAACACGATCATGAGTTCCGCACACTAGTCGTTATTGTCTGTAGTTGCATATGCTTCAATCGATTTCTGGGTATCGTACGATCTTGGGCAGCCCTTTCAGACCAAATATCATCGGCAGTGGTCGGCGATGGTCACCAGTCGGAGCTCTAGATTGGTTTTGACGGTAGTTTAGTCAAGTTGATCACAACTTGACATTCTTTGGCATGAACTACTTCGTCAATCCAACCTTCACAATCGCAGTTTTTTTATCGTTATAACGCGCTCGTATTCAGCTGAGACACCTTCTGACAATCTTCCATCTCAAGGCTACACACAGCATTCCGAAACGTGAATCCTCGGGAAATCCTGCACCTATTGTTGGAATACTATCGTTCTCTGTTTCTCAACAAGGTCTGGATTATCGCAATTTGTTGTTGGCTATTGGCTGTGGTAAAATTCGCTTTCACCAATAAACAACCTGTCAAAATAAATATTAGCTGACCGCTCCCGTGTGTCTAGCCCAGATCGTAAGTATCTCACCTTGACAAGTCCACATGAAGTTTCCGTGCCCACCCTTCCGCCCTTTACACGAAAACAACATGAAGATATCAAATGGACAACATTTTTGTTGACTCCTAAACGAGCATCATAAACCTCAGCCTCGGGGACCTAGCTTGAGATAGTGCTGAAATATCGAGTTCATATAGGCATGAGAGTTTGATTAGGCGAGTTTTTTTTTCAATGTGTAGTGAACATCGGACTATTATAACCTCAAGAACCTCACTGTCCAAGCCGCTGGAGGCAAGACTTCGGACTTTCCAGTGATAGTTTGCAAAACTCAGTTGTCGAATGAAAATTGTGAGTAAACGAAGAAGGAAATGACAAAAGCGCATGATTGGCATTGAAGCCATGTCGAAAGTTCCGCAGTATTAGGAAAGATGAAAGACTAAGTCGTCCAGTGTCGTGATATCAATCTCGTTCGTGGCTCTGGAGCGTATCGTCTTACAAAAGAATAAAGGAAAAAAACGAGGAAATTGAGAAAGGTGAAAAGTGGAAGAATCAAACGAAAAGGAAACATGACAGCACTATGTCAATGGCTGTCCCTGACTTTCTTGAGATCTTGCAGCTCCCAAGTGAGCTACCAATGTCCATTACTGAAGATTATTGTCCTAAAAAGAGGGCTTAGGACTTTTCTTAGGATCGCGAGGATCTTTGTCTTTCGTTACGCTTAGCCTGACGGTCCTTGCACTGTCGTGCGTACTCCGGATTACTGGCGCGCAACGTCTCCAAGTACTGCTCGTATTCTTGTTGATGCTTCGCAAAGTTAGGGTCTCCTATACGAGGTGGTCCTCGTGGCTTTGTGACGGGTTTGGGACCAAAGGCAATTTGCGCCTGCTGGTGAAGCGGGATATCACCATAACCTAGAGGACCAGCGGCAGCAGCTGGGTTATGATTGGGTATCATACCAAATGGCGTGATAGGCTGTCCGTTGAAACCATACAAAGGGGCCATTGCAACATGGGGAGCATAAGCAGACGCGTAGTACGCGGCACCAGTATAGTTGGGCATTCCGTTGAACGCGGCTGGGTTAGCTACAGATCCATTGATAATGGTACTGTCGTAAGTTCCATACATATAGCTATGGTTCTGTGCCATGCTAGGATACGGTGTCATGGAAGCTTGAGGTTGAGTATACCCTCCATACTGTTGAGTACCCTGCTGAACTCCTTGCTGGGGTCCCTGTTGAGTCGCGTCGTGGTGTGCTTCCAATGATGGTCGGGGTACATGCACAAGTGCCATCTGTGCATCGTTCTGCGGACTATGGGTAGGAAGGTTGGGGCCCGCGCCCATATCATTGGCCATGCTCTGCAGATGATCTATTTGCTGTTGCAAACTAGCATCTTTGCCGTGAGAAGGGTGAATTGCTGAAGCCTTCAGTTCAGCGATTTCGTCTCTCAAGCAACCAATTAACTCCAAGATCGCCTGCACATTATTGCCGGCAATACCTTGGTTCTTAATAGCGTCCTTCGCGACTGGAGATGGGAAACTGTGGTGGATCGCTTTTGAAGGACCTGATGCATCGTTTGCGATAGGGCTGGAAAATTGGAACTCCATAGCTAGAGGGTTCAATGATTTTCCCGGCTGCTTAGCTCTCGAGTGACTTGCCGGCAAATGGGTCAGAGATAGTGGCTTGATATCATCAGACTCTTCGCTACCCTCGTTCTTCAGACGCCGTCCTATAGATCGGAGTTCCTCTCGAATTTGACGTCTTTCGGCTCGACGTTCTTCGGCATGGCGTTCTTCAGCAAAGTATAACTGGGTTGGCGTGTTCAGTTTTTGAATCAAATTCTCGTAGCGCTTGTCCTGAATTTTGATGGTTTGCGCTGAAGATCCTTGGAAGGTGGAGTTAATTGGTAGCAATTGTCTGTCCGCATTATGCTCTTTGGGTAATCTGTTCAACGGATGAGTGACCGCAACCGAATCTTGAAGTTTGGCCACTTCTCTTCGGACGTCCTTATCGATTTCGTCCCACGAGCTGGCCTGAAATCGGCGAGATTGTTTGATAGATTGCACTTCAGCAGTCGGAAAGATCATAGGGGCTGCTAAGCTTGAATATTCAGCCGTGGTGACAGGAATAGCACTTAGTGGGCAGTTTCCATAGCTCCACTTTTGAACCCATTGTCCGTTCTCTTTCTCGAGTTTAAGGCCCAGGTTATGCGCCCCGTAACTCTCCTTAGCATCTGGAGATAAAGGCTCGAGGTTGATAAGGGCCTGAACTCCTAGCTTGTCTTCATCCGGACGGTCCCATGAATATACGTCACTGCCCTTGTCTCGTTGAGAGCCATTTGAGTCGGTCTCTGCACCTTGAAAATCCCGCTTGGTCAAGGGCGCCGAGTGAATGAAATCCGGGTCCACAGAGGATTCTCGATAGCCACGAACAGGGTATTCATTAACCGGTGAAGTAGGACGACCAGCCTGCTTTGAAGCACGGCCTCTAGCTCTCTGAAGTTCGGTCTGCGGTAGACCAGCAGTTGTCGGTGCGTTCAAAGGAGCACCTGGACCTAGGTGACGGTTTCGCCAGTTCGGATTGGCAAGCGCTTGACTTGGTCTCGAAGACTTCGACTCGGTTCCGGTAGTATCAAATCGTAGTCGAGAGGGAGGGGCGGTCATAACCTCTGCCGAAACATCCGGGGCTTGAGTCACGGTCACGGAACCGCTGTTCGTGTTGTTGACATTGGTATCAACACTCAAGTTCAGCGTTTTTGCCCTGGCCGCAGCCCGGCTCGCCTGAGCAGCACGCATCTCGAAATTCAATGCACGCAATCACTGGGTACCCTGATATTGAGGATTAGCGGGCTAGAACTTAGTGCTTTCGGGGATTGATACGTTGATATGGGAGTATTGATTATTTAGGGAATTTAAGAGTGTCGATATCTTACAGATGAAAAGGTTCGAGAATGTGATCGGGTCACAGTAAGTTAAAGGTCGGAATGTATCTTCAGCTTTTCCGCTATGTGTTGTATACTGCAAGGACCAGAGTATTAGTACGCTCTCCACGCCACCATAACGCTTGGTTGTGGTTCATTGGGAAATACAAGCAGAAGAAGACATAGATAGCAATGAAATGATGTGGTAACGCTTAGGAAGAGGCTGAAAGTAGACAATAAATGGTGGCTTAGATGTGTAGCATGGAGAGTTATAGTTGGCTTGTATGGATGATGTGAGAGTGATATTGGTAGTGGTGAAGTGTATATTGTGATATGGAGTGGATATGGTGGTGGGTAGGTTGGCGAGATGAAATAGGTGAAGCAAGGAGAGGATGGGAAATACTTGATGAAGAATACTAACCTAATATCGAGCAAGCAATCAATGATGAATTGCACAGTCGAAGGACTGCGTCGGGTCCGATACGCGAAGGAAAACTGGCGTGAATCGGATAGATCAAGGATGGTTGCTAGTGGTGTTTGTTAGGACGTAAGACGGAAGATAGAAAGAATGAAATTGATGAAAGTGATGGAAACGATGGAGATGATAGAAAAGATCAAAATGACGGAAGAAGAAAAAGTAACAGATAGATAGACTGCACGTACCTGAAAGACAATAATCCAGATTCAGTATGGCTGCTGAAAATTGTCGGACAATATTTACGTTCGCTTTGCGAAGAACTGTTAGAGTGCTCGAGAAGTACTAAAGGTACGAGAAGAGAAGAAGTTGTAGAGACTGGTGAAGTAAAAGAGGAGAGGGATGGAGAGGAATAGAGGTTGGGCAGAAGATGAAAAAGTAGATGGTGTTTTGTGGGTAGTGGATGTCCGAGAACGAAATTTGTCAGTCGGAAAAGGTGGTCGATGAAGACGACGGAGGGGTGAATAAACTTAATGGTGGTAATGATTAGGGTAGGGGACGAGGGGACGAGCAGATGAGGTGGATTCTTGTCAAGATATCGATTCTTGTCAAGATATCAATTCTTGTCAAGGTACTTATTGATTATTGTCAAGATTTTTGTGGGTGAAGACGAGATACAACAACATACCTCAACCGCTAGTGGAAGACTTGGATCGTGTATTAAAGTACTAGAAGTTCTAAGAATTGACGAAAGCTGTAATTCCAAAGTCCAAAAACCCAAAGGAAAAATCTTGAAAAGAAATCTCCTAACACCACCAAAGAACGCTGTATGCAATGGACTAAACGGTGAGGCTAAAGGGAAGCAAACTCACGAGACGCGAGACGCGCCGTAATAATTGTAGTCATCGGGGGCGAATATGTACGCACAGGTACCTCTTTCGCCGCTAGATGAAATTTGCGACTGCTCTTTCCTTATGAAAAGTCGATAGGCCCTGTGCATGGAGGGTAGCTGCCACTGTCGAGGTGGTCGTCGCTCCCGTCTACGTCGGTTTGTACAGTGAACACTGTCAATTAGATCCACAGTACCTCGTTTTTTTGCATGACGGCCGCGCGCGTCGAGTACTTCGAAACTTTAGGCCGGCAGTAGTCCATTCAGCTATGTATTTGGTATGTGCTAGTACACACTGTGGCAGAAGGAGCATGCGCATATATTTTGTATACATTGTTTGTCACCCTTTTTTACATATTACCCCTTTTCAGCCGAACCCCTTTTTATGGATATGATACCTACTGGGCACCCCCCCTAGCCTATATCTTTAGAGCATAGTAGTCAAGAAGATATATCTGAATATATGGAATTTTTCGCCAAAGTCCTTAGGTACCTGGCTAGGAAGGGTCTTTCTTTCACATATTATCTGAGCTGATCACTCGCTTTTTGCATTTCAGATTATGCTGTATGCATTGAAGGGCATATCTCATTAATCTAGCTACACTATTGAAACAAAAAGACAGTAACATTTCGTAAATAGAAGCAGTATAATCACATGAGCCGGCGCTTTCAGTGGTTAGACACCTCTCGCATCCAAAGCAGACCGCAATAGGGCCCAGAAGGAGACAACATGATCAGGTCCAATCATGGTATGATGGATACCATCCACCTCATGAAATACTGGTTCTGAGTTGCAAAAGTCCTGCCACTTAGCGAGATGGTCTCTCAGCCAGACTTCTCGATTTGGTGCCGCGGCCCTCACAGGCGTAGCGTAGAAAACATCCATACATTCTATCTTCCCCTCCGGGTCGTAGTCGACAGCCATATGTGGTAAGTCATATGCCACGTTAGTCCAGCGAGTCAAACTGGACCTATCCAGACCGTGTTCTGCCAGGCGATCCGAACCTAACATCTCAAAGACAAACGTCAAGGCTTGGTCCTGGCTAAAATTTGCGTATTCGCCTTTAAGAATCTCTTCGGCCTCCTCTTCCGTTTTCAAGCCTAAAAAGTATATCAAATACAAAAGAGCAGCATTCCAATGAAGCTCTCTCATGCGCTCTTTGATATGCGGTGGCAAGTTGAAACTACCAAAGAACTTTACTGCACCTGCTCCATCAACAGCTTCGAGCTTTTTAGTTATTTCGAAACCGAGCAGGCTACCGTAACTGTATCCCGCTATTGCGTAAGGTCCATGTGGCTGTCGATGTCGAATGGCTGCGACATAGGTGTCGACTGCTTCTTCAATAGATGCGAACCGAAGGTGGCCCGGTTCAAAGCCCCTGGCGCGCAGGGCATAGACTGGCCTATCGTCACTGGCAATGTGCTGGGCAAGCCCTACAAACCCAAGCACCTCGCCGATTCCTGGATGGATAAGCCATACTGGTGTTTTGCTACCGCCAGCATGGAATACAACAACTGGGTCGTAGATAGCGTTCAACACATCACCCTGCGTTTTGCTAAGGTGGTCGGACCCTAAGGCATCAGCTAATGCTGCAGGGGTGGGATGTGTCATGAGTGTGGTTACTGGCACTTTGATCCCCAACGCGTCGTCGATACGGTTTTTGAGTCGAATTATGTCAATAGAAGAGAAACCCAATTCGAAGATAGATGTGTTTACATCGATGTCCACGGGATCTCCAGCGTGAATTTCAGCAAGAGCACTGACGAAGAGGGCTTCCGTATCGTTCATGTCTCTGGCGCTCGCTTTACGTCTCTCTTGCCTGAGTTCCTTGACTAGTTTGAGATGCGATTCGACATCCTTGGAGAACACGCCCGACTCATAGAGAGTCCTCATCTTAGCTCGCGAGATCTTTCCTAAGGAAGATGTCGGTAGTAGCGCCATAGATTCTTCTTGGATGGCAAAAATAAGTGGACTCGAGCCAACTTGAAGTTGGCATGCTTCCAAAGCTGCTTGCTCGATTTCCAAGATTTCTTGAGGAGCCATTTGCCATTTTCTGGGGATATAGGCAACTGTGACTTGCTCAGTATGGGCAGCTCTCGATGGGAATGTGACAAAGCGTGTGACACGATTATTTAGAGCTTTTGCAAGGGCTGTTTGGACGTTGGACATAGAAAATTTGGCACCGTTGATGTTAACGATGTCTTTAAGGCGACCAGTGAGGCCTAAATACCCCTGACTGTCAATCACAGCTTGGTCGCCAGTTCGGAACCAGCCATCAGAAGTGAAAGCTTCTGTTGTGGCTTCTGGATTATTGTGATAACAATCGAAAACAACGTTGCCCCGAACCTCAAGGTTGCCGACTTCATTCGGCGGAGCTACTTGTAAGTCTTTACCAGGAACTGTGACCCGCATTTCGATACCGTCGATACACGTACCGAGAGATGCCACACTTCGACCAAGTTTGACATCATAGTCGGGACACTCAAGATTATAGATTGAGCCCGCACAAGTTTCTGTCATACCAAATCCTGTTGTGATAACGTTCTTAGGAGCGCCGTATTTCTCAAGCAAAGCTGATATTGCAACGCAGATGTCAACGTTATTATCCTCACCCCCAGACGTAATACAAACAAGGTTTGAAAGGTCTAGATCTTCGATGTTCTTCTCTGACTGCATAGCCGTGACGAGTTTAGCCAAGAAGAAATTTGGCGCAAAGCTTCGCGAGACCCTATGGTGATGAAGAAGGGAAAGGAACGTTGTGGGCGACGAAACAATATCTGCAGCGTGAGCGTGGATTTTGTCGACACCAAGCCATAAAGCCAGGATGTGGATCTCTACTAAGCTTGCAACGTGATCGAGTCCTATCCAGTTAAGCAAAGGCCGCTGTGTCGGTGATTGACGTATCAAAGCTTTCCCACGGACTGATGCCAATATCTGTTTATGAGATAGCCGCACAGCTTTTGGTACTCCGGTGCTGCCAGACGTTAACATCAAAGTGGCTGTGGATGTTCCGCTATCGTATTTGGGAACAAGCGTTGGGTCTTTCGACGGGATATCGAGCTTCAGTAGTGATTCCACTGTCAATAGGTCCATTCCATGGTCTGTACCGAAGAGACTCAGTAAGTCGTCCGTAGTGATACATATTGGGTGCTCTAGAACACTAGACAGTTTGTTTATGTGTTCATGGTTATTCCCACTGACGAACGGTGCTGATATCACTGGAATAGCATTGGCAAGAAGGATCGACCAGAACCAGATAATGTTATTTTGATGAGTGTCGAGGTGAAGCAAAATTGGGCGACGCTCCTCGAAGCCCAGAATGTGACGAATCCTGATACTATTGCTCTGTGCTTGCGCGTAAAGGTCCTGGTAAGAGATGACTATAGGGTCTGTATGGTTACCAAGGGGATATAGCGTGATTGATCCTGATCCCGCCGCTCGGTCTCTGAGGACATACTGGAGGCACTCCCAAGTTGGTAAGGGGGTCGGCGCCATGTTACGTAGGGTGTGGTTACTCTGACCCGAGGTATAAGGAAAGATGATTCTTTGATTTACCTTGGGATACGGCGAATTGAGAGAACAGTAGATAACAATCTGTTGCTAGATTCATAATGTAACTTCCCGTGCGGCTCGCTTGGGTATTTAACTACCTACCATATACTGTCACGATTCAAGCCTATGAGCATATAAAAACACTAGGCTACATTGCTGCGCAAGGAGCTCTAAACCTCCTTGCACTAGAAGATGCAGTATGCATACCTGCAGGTATATCTCCCTACCTAGGAATACGAATCGATGATCGGTAGAGGCTTCTCAACTACTTGTTATGGTAAGTCGTACGCAGAAAGAGCTTGGTCAATTATATCTAAGGAGTCATGTACCTATCACAGTTGGTTCGTACGTACCTAGTTTACACTGAAGACTCAATCTGCGTCAGGTTCAATCGGGGTAACTATTCGAAGCATCCATCACAGTTATCATAGCTACATCGCCTTATACGAATGGGTGAGGCGACCTAGTCTACCTACCTAAGCACCTTATGTGGTGGCGATATTTGCCTGCTTACGTAGGTAAATATATAGGTGTATAGTAGGTACCCCTATCCATGGTAACGCACGCATGTGCACATGTTAGCTAACACCGAGTTCACCAACATCCCTTACCTCTGGTTCTCCTTTCTTCTGCCGGTGATCTGCGGCTTTTTCTATAAAGCTCCACCGACTCACAAAGGTAGTAGATTAATCCTTCTTACCTAAATATTGTCAAAATTATTACTTTACCATTACAATAACTTTGTTCTGTGTTAGACTTGAGACACGTCAAATTGAATTTACGGCACCATGACTTCTAACTTATCATCTACTTCACGTCTCTTACAACTTGCGGCGTTGATCCATGAGTCTGTGGCAAAATTGGAAGAGGCGTTGTCCACCAAAGGATTTCCATCTCCGTCTTTCGACGAAGATGCTCCTCAGCAGTTCCCTAGAGATACAGTCGATGTAAGGGATACGATCATTGATTGTGCTGCCGAGCTACAGGACCTGCTCCTGGGTCCTTTAGAGATACTTTACAGAAATGCCGCAGTAAAGCCACCCCTTTTCTGATCTAAGCAAGGAATTATGTTACGCGAAGTTGAGATAGCATGTGCTAATCAAGATGAAGCATACCAACTGCGTATCTCTGCAGGCGATCTCCCGATTCAAGATCGCGTCTTTAGTCCCGATCGGTGGGAGGACTACATTCGCCGATATTGCCGAGCAAACCGGCCTCGAGGAGCACGCGATCCGCCGACTTCTTAGGCACGCAATGACTATGCGTGTCTTCCAAGAACCAGAGCCGGGGGTGGTAGCCCACACGAAGGTATCCAAGGTTCTTACCAACCCTGTGGCGAATGATTGGTGTTGGACTGGAACCGGGGAAATATGGCCAGCTGCGACGAAGGTATATTGAATCTACCATTATGTGTAAGTCATATTTGAAGAGGCTGATCACTATCATCAGATGGTTGACGCATTCGAAAAATGGCCTGGGTCCCCTGAGCCGAACCATACGGTTAGTTTATCCCGCCTTTTCAAGTACCTATGATAGATTAGTTGACAACTATAATAGGGGTTTTCCCTGGTGAACAATACAGAAGATAGCATATACCAGGTCCTCGAGAAAAGCCCCGAACGGGCTCATCGGTTCGCAAACACGATGATAACTTAACCATGATGACAGAATGCGACACCTCTCATATCTTCAATAATTATGATTGGAAGTCCTTAGGTCCGGTCAAAATGGTCGACGTTGGGGGTGGCGCGGGCCACTACAGCATAGAACTAGCCAGACGCTTTCCCAACCTGTCTGTAATCGTCCAAGACATGGATAAAATGTTCGAAGGTGTCAAAATTCCGGAAGAGCTTGAAGGCAGGTTCGAGTTTATGGCATACGACTTATTCGCGCCCCAGACTATTCAGGCCGATGTTTACTTCTTCCGATGGATCTTCCACAATTGGTCTGACAAGTACTCCATTTTGATCATCAAGGCTCTCATCCCCGCATTGAAGCCAGGAGCAAAGGTCATCCTCAATGAGTCGTGTATGCCAGAGCCGGGTGAAATTGCGCATTGGAGAGAAAAGGACCTAAGGTTGGTGATCTTAACACATTCGTACGCTGTCTTCGATATGCTAACATATATTCGAAATGAAGGTCGTTCGATATCAGCATGGGCGCATCCTTCAATTCGTATGAGCGAAGCCTCGACGAATGGAAAGCTTTGCTCTCTGAGGCGGACCCGAGATTCAAGTTTCAGAAAGTGTCTGGAGCCAAAGACTCTGCACTCTCAATCATCGAATTTATCTGGTCTGATGGGAGGAATTAGCATCATATACAATTGAACTAGGTGGCGCAACTGCTGTAATACAGGGAAACAGAGCGCTAAGGTGGGTTTTCGTGTTAGGTGAACAGCACGGGAATATAGTGGCACTATAGAGTACCGTTACCTATGGATAACTGTATTTATGGGTATAGTGGTTGTTTCAGTTGGTATTCATCGCTATAGCGTATTAAATGCAGGGCTTAGCCCCCTGTATTTTACAATTAGCGAAAAGTTGGGCTAATCTAGCTGTGGGTAGCTGACTGACCCTCATTGGAAGTATTTCGAAAAAAATATAGTCACAATTGAAAAATGCTGTATACTTGGATAGATTTCCTGGTACTTGGCGAATTGTCGCCTAGATTGAATGTTGAAATAAACTATGGCGGCGATCTTAGAGTTTACCGGCTCGAGGGTCTGTTGAAGTCAAATTTCGAGACTAGACTCGAATACGTCGTGATACCACATTGCGATATGAAGAATATAAGTGCGCAAAGATGTTGATTGCGTCAATTCTGAGAAGCATTCCTGCCTTGTTATTGTGAAAGATTTTATTTTCCCTAGAGTGAAAGTGATATAGGTATCCAATACACGAGTTGCCCAAAATTGGTATACTGCAAACGCAACTAAAGAGATGCCCCATCCGAAACTCGAGCCGCATAAATGTAAAATTATTGACCTGCATGACGATACTGTACCGACACTTTACGGCGGCGCGGAGTTGCCCGTCATATAAGCGCTGAATGATCTCTGCGTGGCAAATTAGTTGATCAAGACAAAACACTCGAAAGAATGATGCGCTACTTACCGGATTCCTCGTTTGAATGAACACCGTGCCTGGTCCTGTGAATTTGCAGACAAGACCTTCCCCGCTAGCAAGACCACCGATAATACCCCCGCTAGCCACGCGCTCCATAATGTATTTGACGTTCCACGCGACCAAATGTCCGTTATCAACGATGTATTTCTCACCTTCCGCGAGGTCCTTGCGGATGATAGCGCCGAAGCTGGTGATCCACAACAGACCGATACCACTGATCTTATGGACCCACAGACCCTCCCCGCTGAACATGGCCTTTCCGAGGCCCTGACGCTTGTAGTCGCGAACGACGCCTTGGGTATTGGCTACGAACGAGTCTTTGCCGACGCTCCACGATTCGTCACCGGTTAGGCGAATTGTGGTCATATCGCCTAGCATACCGGGAGCTAGCAATAGTTCGCCGGGACCGATGAAGGTCGAGTGACCGAGCTCGCCGCCGCTTGCCATTAATTTCTTCATGCTGAACTTGTACTCGCCCTTCAGTGTAATTGTGGGGCTCATGGCAATCAGAACTCCTGGCTTAGCGCTTATCGGACATCCCATTGCTAATTGAATCGTGATGATCGTGTTGCAATCTCGGTGACTAATGCGATATGATCCGCCGTTGAATGTGCCCACGTCGTCCAGGGTCGTTGCGGCACCCTGGAAATGCGAGGGTCCGGCAGCATTTGATGTGGTCCGCGAGTGATTTGGTCCTGTTCCTAGAATGCTTTGCGCTTTCTCGTTCGGAAACCCTTCGGGAGGGTTTGGCACCACATCACCATACGATGGCGCGGCACTACCTGGCGGTGTCATTGCGCCATCATTTCGAATGGGTAGGTTGGCGTGTTGCGCTGGCTGGGGAGGTGGAGGTTGGTATACTGGTGTTCCGATCTTGGGCGGCGGAGATACGGCTTGTTGGGGCGGCGCTGGGTAGCTCTGCTGTGGAGGTGCTGGATATGATTGTTGTGGAGGAGTGGGATAGCTTTGAGTCTGAGGAGGGGGGTAGCTTGGGGTTCCTGGTGGTGGGGGATAGAATTTCGCCTGGTTCGCGGGAGGGGAGGTGGGCGGTGGTGGATAGCTCTTTTGTGGTGCTGAAGCTATTTTAATTAGTCTTCTGTTACTGTCATTTTTCTTGGGAAAGTGAATTCGAGGACATACCTGGTGATCCAGCCGCGCCAGGGGGAGCTGTGTAGCATTGGTCAGTTCTAACCTTGAGCTATGGTGTTGTAGGACAGAATGGTGGTTACGTACGCGGATAGTATTGACCAGACATCGTTACTCAATACCTCTTGAGATTGTTAGTATAGACTGTGCTATGCCAATGTTAGCTGGATTCCTGAGTATGAATGAGGTTGGTGAAGCTGTAGGTGAGGATAGAGTTGGAGCTGGCGTTGAAGGATCGTCAAGTGGAACTAGGAACTGCCCCGCATCCACTTCACACTCACGTTTGCCGTACTTTGTACGAGGATACGATAGAATCGCTCACTTAGTTTTTAAGATATCCAATCTTCACCAAGCTAGCTTTAGACAAAAATTTCGAAAGATACCGTCAAAAAGGATAAGTAGATGAGCGAAACTGGAAAATGAATCTGCAGCAGACTCGAGAATCGACAGATGGCCACTTTTTGGGTCGCCATCTTGTCCTATGAAGCGAGCTTGATGCATACATATGTACTCCTTATCCCTGCGAAAGGGAGATCCCGCAGATGGGCTGTGCTAAATACAGCTCGACCAGCTCCTCGGCGTCGATGAGGTTTGTCCAATCATCAATGAAGCCGGAGAGTTGTAAGTTGTTGTAACCAACGACATCGATCCCGAGAGACAAGGTGGGGTGTATGATTACGCGCTATGCCCCGTTGATGAGCGCCAAAACTGGCGCGTAAAGGTTGCCCCTGTTAATTCCGTAGATGTGATTGGGTGTTGGAATTGGGGTTTTCATTAGTTTGGGGGCCTAATAGCTTGATTGGTGAATGCATCTGCAAGTACCCAGGTACCGAGGCAGGTACTATCCGAAGTTCCGTACCAGAATGTGCACAGGCAGATTGGGTAGACTTGTAGTAAGCTTCGATGAACGTTTGTTACCCAGCCTTACTTTTTCAATGATTCACCTGTTCGATCTGTTTGATGTTTCAAGTATTTATAACCTACATATGAACGACCTACCTTACGCGTCATTTGTATAAGAAAGTCTGAATATCTCTCGCCATGAAGCTACAGATGCGCTAAGAAACCGTTATTGGAGCAGCTGGTGCTTCCGCATACTGCCCTCTCGCCCTCATTCGCCTATAATCCTCCTGAACAACAGGCTCATACTTAACGGGGCGTTTCTCATCGGTGCATACTGATAGACACTCAATAATAGCCTCTGGATTGGGTGAGACGAAGTATGGAATCGAGTATCTCGGTCTAGTCATGAGTTTTCCGTCGATTTGCCGCTTGCTCTGGACCGGGGGAAGAGTAACGCGATGTAGCGTTGATTTGAGAAAATCTTGGGTTCCGACGTTAGTCATTTCCAAGGAACATAGGTGACTACAAGACCGCGTTACACATACCATTGCTCCATCTCATCAGCAAGTCGCCCACGTTCATGACCAATGCGTTCTTCATCGGCGTCGCGTCCACAAAGTGATCCGGCTCATTAGGATGCTCAACCTGCAAACCTCCGCAGTCGTCTTGGAAAAGCATCGTGATCGTACCCCAGTCCGAATGAGCGGGCATACGAGCCACGTCGTTGCTGGAGAGCTTCTCTGCTTCAACTGAGGGATAGTGAAGTAACCTCAATTGGTTGTTTTCTCCGCTATGGAAACGTAGGAAGAAATCCTCATCTTCAAGTCCAATTCCGATGGCCAAGGCACGCAGCAACTCCTTTCCCGCCTCGAAACACTTCCAGTAGAATGGAACCATGAATTCACGGAATCCGGGAAGGACATCCTCAGGTAACCAGACATTTGGCTGTAATCTGGACTCTTCACTGCCGATTTCATAGCTCTCCTTTTTGGAGAATATGATTAGTAGGCCGCTGTCTTCGCAAAAATATGTGAGCCTATCGAACGAACCTTAACATCTGAGATTTTACGGTTTTCGGCTTCCCTGGCTTCGTCTCCATCTTTTATGATATCTTGCGTCACTTTCTCTAGTCCAGGCCATGAATATCCGCGATGGATATTAGGTCCTACACCGCGTGGTTATCATGCTTGATCATCGAGATTGGTGATCGCGGGCTTACCTGGTGGATGGGGTGCTAGCATTTTCTTCTCCTGAGGTAGGTCGAAGAGCCTTTTAGACCAGCCAAATGCTTCCTCGAGCAAATCGCTAGACACTCCGTGATTAACGACATAAACAAACCCAACTCTACGGCATGCGTCTGTCAACTCTTGGGCAATACGTTTCTTATCATCAATTGAGCCCTCCGACCACACGGCAAAATCTACCACTGGGATTGCTCCTTCGGAGCCCATTGCGAAAGTTTTCAATGCGGTTTATCTGAAGGTACTTGTTTCCAAAACGGGTTCATATCAAAGATGTAGGGTTTAGGATGGATGGCAACAGCTTGATATTTGATTCAAGGTTAATGTAGTCCGATTACAGATCTTACCCTCCCCTCTAAGGTTGGTCTACTCCGGAACCTTCCTATCAAGCGATGCGGGGTTGTTACGGCGCCGGTCTCTTAGTTCCAAGTTTAATGTCACGACACTATCACTTCCAAGGCTATTGCCGATTCCAACGGTCGCATAATTTATTCACTAAGCTATTCATAATTTCATTGGTACTGAGAAATTGCCAAAATGACCCTTTTGAGATTTCAAGTCATCTGACTTCGATATATCATAAAATATTCCATCTTAAGAAGCTAGTTCTCGAGGTCATCTTAAGAGCTCCCCACCGGTTCGATTTCATCAACCGGGAATTTCACTGAGATCCTAAGGGCATCAAAGCCGCTAGAACGCCGAATTGCCTGAATTTCGCTGACTTCGAGAGGTTTAACTCGCTTGATTTACGAAATGCTAGTTAGGACTACGCCCTCAAATTATCAAATCCACCAAGCTAAAGCCAATAAATGTCTTTAGGGTCGCCAACGAAAGAGTGCGATAATCGAAAACGCCTCTTGTATTTGCTATCTGTCCCCAGCCCAGAATGATGGCGAGACCTGAAGCCACCGCTGCCGCCACTACCACGAACAAAAACCCCAGGCGTCATTCAATACTCTAACCAGGCGCCTAGCAACCCAAAACTCATCAAAGTGATAAAAAAGTAACGCTGCGGGAATCCCGGTCCGCCAAACTCCGGGTCAAGTCCCATGGTGCCCGATGGAAGAATTGAAATCAACCCGGCAAGCCAATAAATTGACCCTGTTATGCTGCTCGTGAACATGAACTCGCGATGGAGTTCAAGCGTCTGGGCAGGACGCCACGTATAATAAAGCGTTATGAAGGATAGAATCACTGCGAGAGTGATGGTCTGCACGTTGTGGAATCTGCTCACGGCATTAGCATGGTGAGAGTTTCAAAAAAAAGCAAAAGAGGCTTGCTCTCGCGGATAAGGCATACTTGGCGTGTGGCGGCCAGTGGGGATTGTACATATGGGATTCATTGAAGAAATCGGCTTTCAATGTCCCAACGCACATGCCAATAGCATCGACGGTGAGTAGGAGACGACCGAGCATCGTGAGATTTTCCTGGTCGAAAGAACAGCTGTGAGGGCTATAGTAAGATAAACTAAGTGGTTTTCTAGCTTAAAAAACACGAAAGTGTTACATATTTACCTACTCTTTCTCCGAGCTCACATATGTGGAATGCGTTCGCTCTGCCCGCTTTCAGCTTGTCCAGTTCTAATGAATCATAGATGAAAACGGACCCACATACACACCGGACTTTTGGCTATCAAATCGGAGGCATCGTGACCTAGTGCGGATACCTGCATCGTGCCCGGGAAGCCGATTTATATACAGACGGTACTTTCCGCAGACCCGGGAGGGCGTGTAGTAGATATCGTTACCCTATGTAGCACGAACTCGTGCCACTACGTCATGACTTCCTTAGCTGAGCTCTTACAATCAGTGCTTGAGAATGCTGATAGGATCGAAAACTCCTATGAGCCCAAGAGGTCGACCGCCAGGGGCTTCTCGGAGGTGAAGCCGATCTGCTTCATTTGAACACCTTTAGCCTTATTTCTGTGGGCTTCGCGCCGACAAGATATAAGCCCCTCGCTGATCTTGCGTCATACCCATTGCGCGTCTGCAATAACTCATAACAAAGGCGTGGGTGGATGTTTCGGACGAGACTAACATTAATTCAACGAACGTTGGTATAATTGTATTCCTCAATCGTCTGTGAATAGTTCTTTCCATTACATGAATCCCGGAATGCGAGGGTGCCTTCCCATCAAACAGTCTATTGATGTAGGTTACGGTCGTGTGAGAATTGACACCGATAACATAGAGAAGTATATCCATGTAACTCTACATTGGCTTGTAGGAAGAGGGGGGGCAAAAAAGCAAGTCAGTCGGCGTCCGGTTCGGCTGACTAAGAGACGTGTCGGTGCCCTATATCCTGGCAGCTGGTTAGGCATTTTTACAGGTATCTTCAGCGATTCTGTTGGAGCAGAAAATTACATGCAGGTAAAATACTTATCTGGGTAGTAACGTTTGAATGCGCCTTGAACACACGTCTTTTTAGTTTGAGTCAGAACCCCTACCTACATATATGATTTTACAAAGTTTCGAAACCATGAGATGGGCAAAGCAAATGTGCAGATTATTATCTAAGGGAGAAAAATATCATGTTTCCCGATTTCGACGGCGACGAGTGGGCCAGAGGGGCTGCTCTCCTTTTCGGCACGACAGCACTTGATGAAGGCACGAGTGAGCCTGCTACACCCCGCAGTGGTGGTTCGGATACGACTACTTACGATGTTGATCTACCCATCTCGGTGATTACCGAGTCGCCACGACATCAACTGAGTACACATAATCTTGAACTTTTTGAACGTTTTATTCGAAATCTCCGATCTTCCACTCCATCTCCCATCTTATCAACCAGTAGCGCAACCCAACATTCGAGTTCGTCTGGCCAGGTATCAATTTTTGAGGTCTCGATAGGACGAGTCGATGTGCCTTTGGGCTGCGAAGCATGTTTATCAGGGACGACCCAACTGGATGGCCAACTACTTACTTGCGTTCTCCATAAACGTGATCCCAAGGAACATCTCGAGTGCGGTTCGGAGGAATTCAAAACCATCAATCATTTGCGGCAACACTTAGACTATGAACACAAGTCAAAGGAACATTCTTGCCAAAGTTGCTTAGGTGGGAAAGCTCGGGGTATTAAACCTGACATAGAAAGGTATTGGATTTGGAGGTATCTTTTTAGAGAAACCGGACCCGAATTGCAGTATTCTTATTTTTTTTTTTGGTTGGTTAATTGGTCTTTTCCTGAGTATGTCCGAGCTTCGAGGGTTATTGTGTTACGCGATTTTGGTGGGAAAAAAATTGATGTTCCCGGAGTTCCCGAAGTTTACAGACTTTTTAAATAAATAATTGCCGTTATTATTAAATACTTTAAGTTTACGAAAAAATGTTATGCCGATTATAAAAAACATTAAAATTTCTTATTAAAATTTTTTTATTATAAAAATCCGATATTTTTAATTTTTAAACCCGTTATACTCGTTTTAAAATTTTATCCTCGTTTTTTTTATAAAATAATTTTATTTTAAAATAAAAAAAACATTTTAATTAAATATAATATATAAAAATTTTAAAAATTTAATTAATAAAAATAAATATAAAAATTTTAACATTTATAAAAAAAATAATTTATATTTAAAATTTTTATAATTTATAAAAATCGAAAAAATTTAAAAATAAAATTTTTATAAATTATAAAAATTTTAAATATAAATTATTTTTCGAAAAATTTTATATATTTATAAATAATTTTATATTTTTAAAAAATTATATATTTTAAAATTTATTATAATATAATATATTAAAAATTTATAATTTTAAATTATTTTCGATTATAATTTTATTAAAATTATTTAATTTATTAATTTTTTTTATATTAAATAATAATTTTAATTTTAATTAATAAATTATATTAATTAAAAATAATAAATATAATTTTTTAACGATATAAATTTTAATAATTATATATATATAATTATAAAATTTATATTTTTTTTTAATATTATTTAATTAATTAAATTTAAAAATATTTTTAAAATTATTTAATTTTAAATTTTATATTTAATAATAATAAATATAAATATAATTATATATTTTATTTTTATAAAAATTTTAAATTATTTATAATATTAATTTTTTTAAAAAATAAAAATAATAATTTTTATTTTAAATTATTAATTTATATATTTTTAATAATTTTTAATAATATAAAAATAATATTTAATAATTTTATTATTAATATAATATCGTAATTTAATTTATATATTAAAACATTTAAATTAAATATAAATATTTTAATTATATATTTAATATTATTTATTATTTTTAATAATTAATAAAAACTTTTTATTAAAATTAATAACATTTTTTTTATAAATAATAAATAAATTAAAACTTTTATATTTAAATTATTTATTATATTATATATTTTTTAAATTATTATATTTTTATTAAAAGGTAAAAAAATATATTTTAATAAAAAGAAATACGTTTTTTAATTTTTTTTTATAAATAAAATTATTATTTATAAATTAATTAAATATTTTATTAAATTTAAAAATATAATGGTTTTATTTTTTTAATCGAAAATTATATTATTATATTAAATTTATTTTATATTTAATATATTAATATTTTTTATAATTTAAATATTTTAATAAAATTTATATTAATAATTTTCATTTATTAATTTAAAATAATTATATTTATAAATTTTAAAAATAATTAATACTTTAAATATTAATTACTATTTTTTTTTAAATTTTAAATTTATTTATTTTTTAACTTTTAATTTTTTTTTTTAAAATAAAGTGATAAAATTTTTTAAATAAATTTAAATTAATAAAAATTATTATAAAATATTACCATAATAAGAACTTTTATTTTTTAAGAATAATTTTAAACCTCGTATAATAATTTCATCTATATAATTGATTTTAAATAAAACCTTTCATATTAAAATCTTAATAATTTCACATATAAAATCATTTCACATAAATAATTAATTCCACATTTATATAAAATTATTTTACAGTTAAATATCTATTTTATATATTTAAAATAATATAATTAATTAAAACCCCTTATATAAATAAAACCTTTCTATAATTAAAACCATTTTATTTAATTAAAAATTATTTTTATTAATATAAAACCATTCCGTAATAATTAAAATCATTTTTATAAATGTAAAATAATTTATTTATTTTAAAATTATTTCCATTTATAAATATCAATTTTTTTAAATAACTTAAAATTATTCCCATTAATAAAAAACCATTTTTTTTAAATTAAAATTATTTCCCACATATTTTTTTAAATAACTTAAAATCATTTTTAAAAGTAAAACATTATTTTTAAGTTTAAGTAAATAATAATTTATATATTTAAAATTGTTTTTATTTATAAAAAATCATTTTTAATTTAAATATTTAAATAAATCGGTGAGTATTAATGTGGGTATTAAATAAGTAAGTATTTAAATAACTTTAAAATTACGTTTAAAACTTATATTATGTTTAAATTATATTTAAATTTTTAATATAAACTATTAATGGAAATATTAATAAAATTTTATATTTTATAATATTATAATATAATATTATAACTTATTTTAACTTTAAATTAAATTTAAATTTAAAGTTTCGAAATATTTTAATATAAATTAATTACTCGATTAATAATGTTATATATAAACTTTAAAAAAAAATAAATTAAATAAAATAATTAAACGGTGTTATATATAAATTTAAAAAAAAATTAAATTAAATAAAACGATCGAACGTTATTATATGCGAAACTTAGAAAAAATTAAATTAAATAAAACGATTAAACGTTATTATATGTGAAATTTAAAAGGAATTAAATTAAATAAAACGATTAAATGTCGTTATATATAAAGTTTAAAAAAAATTAAATTAAATAAAACGATTAAATGTTATTATATACGAAGTTTAAAAAAAATTAAATTAAATAAAATAATTAAATAATGTTATATATAAACTTAAAAAGTTTTAATATTTAATATAAGCCTTTAAAATTACGCGTTATATAAAATTAACGTTTAATAAATATTATAAATATATAAAAGGTATTATTTTTTTAATTATATTTAAATAAATTTACAATTATTATTAAATACTCGGACTTTTAAATTTAACGATATTAATTTTTAATTAAAATATATAAATACTTTTTATTAAATAATGTTAATATTAATTTAATATTTATAATATTAATTTTAATATTTTAAAATAAAATTTAAAAGAAACTTTAAATTTTATTTATATAATTATTTATTAACTTAATATATAATATTACTTTTATTTTTATTTATATTTATACATTTTATTATTAATAATTATTTTCTTTTATTTTTAACTTATTAATATTTATAAATATTATAAAAAATAAATATTATATAAATTTTATTTATTTATTTATTTAAATAAATTTATAAATTTTTTATATTTATATAAATATTAATTAAATTCATTTTAAATTTTTTAATATTTTTAAAAATATTCATTTTAAGTTTTATAAAAGATTATAAAAATAATGGATATTTATTTATATAATAATTAACAAATAGTTTTTTAAATAAAAATAACTTTATTTAATTAAAATTTTTTAATTTTTATTATTAATAAAATTATTTTAATTAATAAATAAGAATAATTAAATTTTAATTAAATATTTATAATATTATATTTTATTAATAAAACTATTAATAAAAAAATATTTATTAAAACTTATTTTATTTAATATTTATAACTATTTTATTTATTACTTTATTAATATAACTCCGATATAATTTATAAAAATTATATATAATTTAAATATTTTAATTACTATTAATTTAATAATTTTAAGATAATACTTTAATTTTTTTAAAATTTTTAAATTAAATAAATTATTATAAATATCACTTTATTATATAAAGGTAATAATAACAAAAATATATTTATTTTTATATATATTAAATATAAAAATATAATTAATATATATAAACTTATCATTATAACATTAAATATAATTATTTTATTTAAAAATGAATTAATCTTTTATATTTTTAATATTAAATATGTTTAAATTTTAAATTAATTTTATTTTATTTAATAATATAAAAAATATGAAAAATAATAAATATATATGAATTATTAAATATAAATTTATAAGATTATTATAAAAATAATTTATAACTTTAAGTTATAAAATAATAGGTTAAGAATTTATAATTTTAAAAATATATAAATTAAAAATTAATAATAAAATTAATTAAAAGTTATTATTTAATTAAAAAAGGTTTATTTTTTTTATAATATATTAAATATTTTTAATAAATTATATTTTAATTAAGAATATAATTAATAATAAATATATTAATATAAATATTATTTATAAGTGTATTAATTATTAATTTTATATTAATTAACTTTGTTTTTAAATTTATTAAATTATTTTTATTAAATTATAATAGGATTTTTTTAAATAAATTTAAATATAATTTATTTAAATTTTATAAAGTTTTAATTATTTAAAGGTTATTATTAAAAAATATGTCTTTAATTATTACGTGAAATGTAAAGAAAAGATTATACTATATTAATAATATGTGTTTAATATTATAAATATTTATTTTAATGATTTTATATTTAAAATGTTTATTTTATGTTAATAAATTTTAAAGATAATTAAATAAATATTTAGCTTTATAATGTTTAATAAATAAATATATATTAATATAAGTTTTTTTTAATTAATGTGTTATAATTTATTATAAATTTATATTTTTTTATAAATATAAAATAATAAATAATAGTGTAAATATTAAAATATAAAGTATTATTTATATATTTTATAAATATTTTAGTTATATTAATGGGAGTTTTAATATTAAAAATAAAAATTATAAAAAATTAATTGTTTATAAACCTTTGGTTAATAAGTTTTAATTGAGTTTTTTTACGAGGTTTTTTTTAAAATTTTATAATATTAATTAATATAAAATTTATATAATATATCGGTTAAATTTTTATAATATTAATTATAAATATATAAAATTAATTAAATTTTATTCTTCCTTTAATAATTATTAATTTTATATTATTTTTATTAATAATTAATATTTTATTTTCTATTAAAATAATATTATTTTTAATGATTAAAATATATATTAAAATAATAAAAGTTATTAAATTATTATATTTATTTACCTTTTTATAAAATTAAAATTTAATATTATATAACTTTAATTAATTATAAAAAAATATAAAAATAATAATAAATTAAAAAATATAAGTTAATATATTATAATTATTTAAATGATAT